>OY821521.1:3650000-4250000 GCA_963682025.1 Cordilura impudica
ATGGCTCGCCTGCCGTTGGTCACGTGAGATTTAATACCTCCACACTTTTTGCTCCTTTACCTTTTTTATTCTTGCACTGTAAACTACAATATATGTATGGTTGTTTTTGATACTTTTATAGCAACAATAATAATAATAATAACATTTAACTACCTGATATTATCAGAGAAAAAAATAAAATAAAAGTAAATAATTTGAAAGGGTATTTCACCACATTCATTGCTTCATACTTAGTACACCCACTTGTATAGGCTCCCAGTATAAATTCGCTCTTAAGGTAAATGTACTTTTGTTTGTTTTAATGTGAACATGTGAATTATTCTATATATGCTGACCTCATTCCCAGTGGACGTTCGTTGAAATGAAATTGTAATAATAATAATAAAACATCAAAAACAAGCTCATATTGACTCAGAACTTTGAACTGAACTACAAAGTATACTTTATACGAGAAGCAGATGAATATCTGACATTTATTTTCTAAGCAAAAGTCACGATATCAAATGAATATACTCTATTGTAATTGTCCTTAAGCTTCTTCTGAAAGCGGTTAATTATATCTTTTCAAAAGTTGTGGAATTGAGGAATTTTGAAAATTAATTCCAATTAAGGTAACAGTTTTGTATTTCAATCAAATAGTCTTAATTTTCAAATGAAAATTCAGATGATTTTTGAAGAAATATTTTTTTAAACTTTAATAAAAACTAGTATAGCCCAGCACTCGAAATTCGAGTGCAAATTCTACGAAATATTATTTTGTCATTAAATTTTTGTCTTCTCTGTCATATGAATATTTATGTAAATGAGCCTAAAGGTATATTAATCAATTTTAGCAATTCACAATTCAACACCGAGCGTCTGATATATAATTTAAATCATTCGCATTAACAGGATGTAACGAATTATTATAAGTATTTTATTTTATTTCATTTAATATATTTTTAAGACATATTAAACATAAATTTTATCATTCCCAGCTTCTCCTCCATATGAACTATAACTATGCCAATTTTCACACTCCTCCGTGCCCGCATATTGCTTAAAAATGGAACTAAAAATTTTACTTCACGTGTTAATTATAGATTACTTAAAAAAAATCTAAAGTACTTTTAAATCAAACGGATACACATGTAGAGACTAAACAAATTTTCGTCAATTTCTCCGGATATAACCTTCAGTGAGCTATTTGTTTAGTCCAAGCCTAAAGAGAAATATTTCTATTAAGCTAGAAAAATTGTCTTTTATTCAAATATCACGGTTATTTAAAATTGACGATACGTTTTTTGTTTCAATTTCGAAGAATTCATTTATTTTTTTTTTTTCGATAAATATTTTTTCAAGATATATAACATGTATACTCGTATGTACAACATGTTGCTAGAACACATGTCTATAAACATTTTTGTGATTACTTTTGTAATTTCAAAAAATAAAGTGAAAAAACAAACAACCGAATCGTTTAGTTTTACTATTTTTCAATAAAAATTTTGCTATTCAATTAAAATAATTTGTTTGATGCTTTTACCACTTTGTGTAAAATAACCGAATATGAAATAGTCCGGTTTTTGAATTTACTAAGGAGTGAGATCGAAAAAATCTAACTAAAAGTTTTTCCTCTTAGCTTTTTTTGCAAATATTATTTGATTTTTTTTTTTATTAAGTTTTCATTGAAAAATATTCTCATGCTCAATGACAACTCTATTCATTTGTTGTTTATTTGACTAAAATGAGTGATGTACGTTCTCAAAATTATTGTATTAGAGTATTCAAATGGGGGTACTAACTGTTATATTAGTCGTATGAACTAAAATTGTACAATAGTGGTATAATTGTTTTGATGTTCTCCATACAAAAAAATTATACGACAATACAACGTGATCAGCTGTTGTTTGTTTACTATTTATCAGCTTTTGAAGTTTATTCCAAATATTTTTTTTTACATTTCTTGTAATTATTTTGGCAAAAATTGTAAAAATAATAAAAATTCCCTTCTGGTAAGTTTTTGCGTAATAGAACAAATATCCAGCAAAACTTTCCATTGCATGTAATGAGCCTTAGAATAAGAAATC
Source organism: Cordilura impudica (assembly GCA_963682025.1). Classification (NCBI taxonomy): domain Eukaryota; kingdom Metazoa; phylum Arthropoda; class Insecta; order Diptera; family Scathophagidae; genus Cordilura; species Cordilura impudica. Next base: position 3,652,070 of record OY821521.1, read on the forward strand.
AAAAGTGTTCAGTAGTTACCTTTCCATTACGAAACCCATTAATTTAACATGGGGGTGTCATTGGAGGAAAGGCCTTACCGGCACACACATTGGCACCGCACAATATGTTGTAAATAATGTAATGTAAAATTTAACAGCTTTTGCTGCGTTTTTTGTCCAATGATGACTATCGCCGCGATTGGTCATTACCAGTAAGTTTTACCTAAATCATTATCTTGAAGTCCTTACATTCAGCTTGAATTAATTCTAAAGGTACGGTAACATTACCATGTAATGCAAATGGTAATAACTAATCATTACCAAGGTTTTGCTCTGGGTATGTTGCTTTTATTTGAATATTTTTTCCAGACTTTACCATATGAATAAAAGACCGGATCTTCACATATATACTGTTTGACGTCTTGTATTTCTTTACAACTTACAACTTTAGTACACCTTATGAATTCCCTAAATATTTTCAACAAAAGCCAACTTGGTCCTACAAAAAGTTGGCCAAAGGATTGAAGATCTGCTATCAAACTGTTTTCATCTGATATTTATCAGATGAATTTGATCATTGATAGGAAACATGGTTCCGGAAGAAAGATGTATTTAAGGCCAAGAAAGTAGGAAGCATATTGAAAAGAGCTCCTTATACATCCGGTAGAAAAGCAGCCCGGTTAGTTCAGTACTCGAACTATTTGGTACGAAAAGCAAAAATCATTGAAGGTTTGAAAATACACAAAGTCCAAAAATTTCCAGACATGAATGCTGTAAAAAATTTAGAGGCCAAACACTGAAACGAATACGGACAGAACACGGAAATTGAAATCATGTTTTATAAAAAAATACTCTTGCTGCATAATGGATAACGTTTTATATAAGAAATATGAACACTTCATTTTTTGTTTTCATTATTTTCACGATGTCTTATACATATATCAAATGGAAGCAAAATGTTTCAAATTTTCTCAGGCTTTTGTTTTTTTTTTTTTTGATTTTTTCGGAACGACTTACCCATTTAGTCGACAAATTAAATAGTTAAACTTAAAAATCATTTTAATTTCTTAAAAACAACATGTCGAAATTCATTAAATTAGTTAATTTGACAAGTACTTTGTTGGATAACCTTTATTTTTAATAACGGCAGTGCATCGACCCTGCATTGAGGATATTAATTTCTGACATCTTTCCAGGGGTATAGAATTCCATGCCTTTTTGATTTTTTTCCATAATAAATTTAAATTTATAGCTTTGGTACGATCAATTCGTCACAGATTCGCGATCGGGTTTAGATCTGGGGATTGGACGGATATTTTTTGTTGTCACTGAGCCATGGATCGTTATCTTGTACCAACTTCCATTTATTTCTTGATCTACATAAGGCATCATAACGTCTGCTAAAATGTTGTCTTTATACTATTTGATCCATCATACCCTCTATATGCGTAATTGGATCCACTCCATGCCAGGACAAGCTTCCCCAGACTAATACACATCCTCGCCCATGTTTCACCATTTTTAAATTCTGTGTTGGGATTACGTCTCATACCCCTTTTTCTGTCTGATCCGAAACGGTTGAACTTTGATTCGTCCATAAAAAGAATATTGTTCCACCAATGACCAAAAATGACCCATAGCAAATTTTAAACGTTTCGTTCTGTTTTTTTTTAAACACGTGGTTTTTTGTGGCAATTCGATCATGCAGTCTGTGTTTATTTGTGCTTATGGATAAATTAATGTAAAAATCTTCCTGAATTTGTTCCCCAATTCTGGGTGCGCTCAAAAATTGATACGCCTTGTGTGGTCGGCTCTCTCGGTCGCCTTTCTACGCCTTTTTTTTAATAATGTTGTCTATGGTTTTAGTTTTTCCATAGTGTTTGATAGCATTATATACTTCTGTCTGGAACATTTGTGGGCTATTTCGGTATACGTCAGCTTGTGTTTATTGTGATATTCAGAAACAAATCTTCGAAATTCCCGATTTGAGTGTTGTGCTTGTGCCTTTCTTGAAATAAATATATACATTTTTTATGTTGACTCTTTAATAAATTTTTTTACCTTTAAAAAAAAAAATTTGCAAAAATTATATTTTTTATTTTTATATAGAGAATTTTAACATGTGCTATTTTTAACGTCCGCTTTATCTATAATATTAATAGGCAAGGCGATTTCTTGTGACCGATGTAACTGTCAGTTTTAATCCTATTTTGACCAAACATCCATCATTTACAGATTTGCACCGTCTGGTACATGTTTTGCTAGTAACACATGCATAAAATTATACAATGCTATGCGTGTGTTTATTAAATTTGTTAATGTGTTTTTGCAAAAATTGTATATGAAAAGCCCTGTGTTGAATTGAAAAATAATTTTGTACATAAGCCAATAACGACAATAACGCAAACGAGTTTCATTATAATAATTGCATATCACACGCCCTGTGTTGAATTGTAAAATGGTGGTATACAAGGTGGTTCAAATACCTTTAGGCTCTTATTTCTTTCTGTGGGTTCAACAAATATTTATAATGAAATAAATTTTGTGAATTAAATATTTTAATCTATTTAATTTATTGAAAGAAAGAAATTGAATGATAAATAAAATTTCCTAGAATTTGCACTCGAATTTCGAGGGCTGGGCTCTGCTAGTTAGTACAATTGATCTAATTTTAACACTTAAAAGAAAAAACAACTATAAAAATAATTACATGATAAATACAAATTAAAAAATTTTTGCATAATTTAATGTTTAATGCTTTATAAATACAGAAATTTATATTAAAGAGTGCAAAGAAGACTCCTTCCTTTCTTAAGCCAACTGAAGATGTCCACATATTTTTTCTTATTTGGCATCCTGTCACTACAGTGAAACAGCTCTTCAGTGGTACAAGAACAATAACTTAGTTTCTGCCAAGAAAGGCAATTCTTCCAATCTGTCCGAAGCTTAGGCCAGTGGAGAGATATTATGCTCTTGTGAAAAGGAAGTTGAAAAACACAAAAAAGGTGTGAAAGATTTTAAACAGAGATGGACTACCTGTTACAAAAAAGTGACAGAAACCACTATAAAATTCCTAATGAAAGGGTTTCCCGAAAATGTCCATATGTTCATAAGTAGTGATTTTAACTACAAAAATTATCTTTTTTTGTAAGCTTTAATATAATTTCGATAACATGAAAAAAAAATAGTAACTAATTCAATGTTTTCATTATTATTACATTTTATGTATACTAGCAGATTCCACTCGAAATTCAAGTCCATATTCTAGGAAATTTAAATTTTTCAAATGCAACTCATTTTAAATGAAGAAAACAAACTCAACACATTAACACAAACCCATTAACAAATTTAATAAACACACACATAGCATTGTATAATTTTATGTATGTGTTGGTAACAACTTTAAACGATCATAACTCCAACAAAATATTCCAGTCGATGAAAATCTGTAAACCTGGGTAACAGCTGCAACAAAATACCTTTCAAATGATAAATTTTTTGTCAAAATCGGGTTAAAACTGTGAAACTTACATCGGTAACAAAAAATCGCCTAGCCTATTAATATTATAGATTAAGATTTTTGCGTTCTCACTCCTTAGTCATTTATTTTAAAATAAATTTTCAATTATTTGCAACGCAAAATATTGTGATTATAAAAAATCGCCTATTTTATTACAAGAAATATAAGGCTGAATAATACAAGTTCAAATATGCTACAAATTCACATGTTCCCAGCTCTTCCAGTTTAGCGATCGTACAGTTATAAAAATCACAATTTCGATTAATCAAAGCAAAATATATTTTTCTTTCACTAGTTTCTTTTTCAAACAATTTCTTTTTTAGCTCTAGCTGGAGTGTAGTGTAGACGTGTCAAAAATCTATAATTCATATTTGATTTGTGTGTGTGTATTATATTCTGTTTTTGTATAATACTTTACATATAAAATGCATTTCATTTATAATAATGTTTTTTTTTTGTTTCCTCCATTTTATGAATTATTTAGCGAAGAAAATGTTTGGAAACTTTGCGAACAAGTAAAGAAAACACGTATCGATGAACTTTCAAAATGCTATGCCGTGTTTGTATCAAATGAGGGTCGCACTGTGCCCTTATGGCGCCAGAAAGCAGGACGTGGTGATGACCAAGTTGTGATATGGGTAAGTTTTGCTGCTGCTGCTTTTCTTTTCAAATAACATCAGTCAGTACATGACTTGTGTTTCCATCTAACCAATCTAGAAATAATAAATCTGAATTTTTTTTTTTTTTTTTTTCTTATTACTTTTCCATTCTTTTAATATTGTTTCAGTGAGTTTTTATTGTACTTATTTGTTACAACATGCACTTGTTTATGTACTTGTTGAAAAATATTATACAAATGTGTAGTGACTCACACAAGTGAGTATGCAAATAGAAAACTGCGATCAAAATTTAATATTCAACGAAAATTTGCGGGAGTTTGATTAAAAATAAAAAATTACCAAAATCACAATTATAAAAATTTTTAGAAAATATTTTATTTATTAAAAGTTCTCAGCTTTTATGATTCATACATTGTTGTGTCAGAACTAAACGTGTGTATTCCTATTCTCACGTTCTCCTCAACTACTCACCTTTAGTTCATTTTTCATTTTTATAATACGCTAGTGATGCGTTAGTGATGCACATCATGAAAACACATCAATAAAGACATTCGCCATTTTAAGGAATTTGAAAAATTATTTTTATCAGTTAAATTGGTGGAGAATTATATTCAAGTAGAAAAAGAAAACTTGGTTTGGGTGGGAAATATCTCTTACAAGACACGAAACTTCGGAATTTATTAAAAAATGAAACCATGGGCCAAAGTGAAAATCGTACAAAAAGTTGGGATGAACATTCGAATGGCATTGAAAAATAATGCAGGTTGCATTCACTTTCTTAAAATTACTTCTCAGATTTCTCTCAGTTTGAATGTGTAATGGATGACGGGTCTTATTTTACCATTGAAGACAATGAATGGAAGTCAACAAAGCAATACTACCCAAAAAATTCAAATATATTAAGATCCCAGAAAAGTTTTTATTATTGTATCAGTGGATCAGATGATTACCTGTTAATGCGAATAATTATATATGAAAAATACATTCCGACTTTTCAGAAATTTATACCATCGATAAAATAATCTTCTGCTCTGATTTAGCGTCTTCACATTACACTAATGCTACAATTGAAAATTGAAATACACAAAATAAATAATTTCTTCCAAACTATTTCTTTGAAACTAACACTAAATGAAACTTTTTGTACAAATTTTATGAGAAAGGTACGAAATAAACAGCTACCGGCAAAAATTTTTAATTTCTTAAGGAGAGCGAGTACCCGGATTCGGTCTTTGAGAAAACTGTTTTTTTTTTATTATACCCTCCACATCTCAGTGGCAGAGGGTATATATAGGTTTGTCATTCCGTTTGTAACGCATCGAAAAACTAATTTCCGACCCAATAAAGTATATATATTCTTGATCCTTATCACAGCTCGAGTCGATATAGCGATGTCCGTCTGTCCGTCTGTCCGTCTGTCCGTCTGTCCGTGTGTCTGTTGAAATCACGCTCATTCAAAAAAAAAAGCATTTACTTAGGTCAGGTTACGAAAAAATTATTTGCCATAATTCCCACCAGGTTGGTATTGAAATCGGAGTAAATCGGGAGCCTCTGCGCTGAGAAATGAACAAAAGTTTATAGATACCTCTAAAAAAAACATGAAACCTAGTGTTTTCTTGTAATAGTTTAGTGGTTGAACATACAACAACATAAAAAAAGCCACAAAAAAAATGTGATTCATACATATTAACAATAACAAGAACACAACTACCATGAGCTATGTTAATAGTATTGCCACAAACCGAGGTGGAGGGTATCAAAGGTTCGGCACAGCCGAATTTAACACTCTTACTTGTTTTACTTAAATTGGTTTTAAGAGTCAACCAAAAAAAGGCCAAAATTTCAGAACGTAATTTAAGCTAATCTAAATAGAATCTACTTTATTTCCAAAGCGGAGGCGCTCATATTCTAAATTTTCAACTCTCATACTCTCTCAAATTGTGAATACAAAAAATTATATCCAAAGTAAGAAGTAAATTTAATTTAATGTTACTTTTTTAAATTCACTAACTTCAAATAGCTATTTACAAAAAAAAAACATGATTTTATTAGTTAAGCATTTTTTTTATTGTTGAAATTTATTAGTTAAACAATTTTTTTATTGTTTTAAATTATTTGAATTGCAATCTATCTACATACACACACTATATCTAATGACAACTTTTTAAGATCTTATTTACACTTGCCTATATATTAATAAAAAAAAAGCAAATATTATAACCCCGGAATTTATAATGAAAAGTTAGCTGCTGCTTACATGTCGCGCTCAACGAAGGTTCTTACTAGTCAACCGATTAGCCTTAGTTTTTAGTTAGCACATAGTTTATTTATAATCAATTTTTTTTTTTTGTCATCTAATAGCTTTAAAAACATCTCTGAAATTTGTAATGCCACCATATTTTTTTCATTAATGCCACCTGATATAGTGAAAATCAACTCTGTTTACATTTCAATTAGTGTGATTTCACTCCTTCATTTTTTTAAATCTGTATTTACAAGTGTTAAGTTTACGACAAAATTATTTAAATTTGAAACTTATGTAAAAAAAATGTTTAAAAGATCCGCAAAGTAAAAAATATTTGTTTGCACTTAAAAATAATTTATATATTTTGTTTTGCTTAGTTTGACACACATCAGCTGTTTTAACATAGTCAGTGTTTGAAAAGTTGTTGATCCGAGTTTAGCAAACGCAGAGCAGGTGCTGCATAAGGTTTCATTATAAATACGGCCGTAAGTTTTTAATACGATCCCGGAACTTTTTGTGGGAACTTTTCTCACAAAATATCAATATTGTGGTCACAAAAGTAATTGTGCAGAGAGTGATAATCAGTTTAATAAGTGACTTTAATGAAGAACGGTTCATTTTTTTAATAGATTAAAACGACCCTATGCAAGTAGAAAACGCTAAAATAAATTGTTTTCATAATTAAAACAATAAGAAAATTATAGTCGGTCTAGACCCTATGCCATGCGTTTAGAGACCCTATCCCTTAGGCCCAACTAACTGGATATAGAAAATAAGCATAAACTAAATTTGAGTGGGATTTTTATTGGCTGCAGATATGAAAAAGTTCATATCGGATGCTATATCTATGTATGTGGGGACTAGGTCCAAAAATGGACCGATCCTGATCATGTTTGGTAAAGTCTCTTGTATTTTGCAAAAATATATACAAACTAAATTTGAGAAGAATCAGTGCAATATTTTTGTTTTTGATAGATTTAAGTGAAGATCGGGAAGCAGCTCTATGTGGGGCCTATGACTAAGAGCTTTCCCATAGGGATCATTTTTGGACTACTCATTAATGGATGTAATAAAGGCACACAAACCCAATTTGAGTAAGATCTATTTGGATCTTATGGCAATTTATGTCGATTTCATAGGGGTCATTTGTATGGGGGCTAGGTCTGAACATGGACCGATTCTCACTAATTTCAATAGCGTTCATCCTATGGCCGATAAAAACTTAAATACCAATTACAAGTTTTACATGGACACACAGGCGGACGGACGTACATCGTTAAATCGAATCTGATAGTGATTCTGATTCGATCGGTATAATAAAAGATGGGTCTAGGTCAAATATTTTTGGTAGTTACAAACAGCAGCACAAAGTCATTATACCCAAACCACATAGTGGTATAGGGTATAATAAATTATCGTATTTAATAAAAATTCTCGCCCAGAAACATTTTGGAACACCATAATTTCTTCTGATGTGAGACCAAAATAAATATTTGTGGATCGGACGGGCGTGATAAAATTCAGTCTTAGTTAAGGGATGCATGGTGACAACGGAACTATGGACTCCATATTCTCAAACAAAATTTTAAAGAAAGCGCCATAGAATTGGGATTGGCAGACACATTCATATTTTAACAGGATAATGATCCAAAACATATGGCACTCATTGTTAAGGAATGGCTCTTGTATAATACAAAACAACTTAAAACTCCTCCTCAAACTCCTGATGTAAACCGCATGGAGCACATATGGAATCATCATGGTCGCCAAATACGAAAACGTGAGATAAAAAGAAGAGATGATCTCAAAAACATTATCATGAAAGAATGGTTAAAAATTGCAAGTTCTGTGATGCAACATTTAGTTAATTCAATACAATCACGTCTGAAAAAAGTCATTAGAAATAAGGAGTACCCACTTACTGACTGTCGTTTCTGTTAAAATCAAATTTGTGATATTAAATTTTTACTTTTTGATCTGTACATCATATAATTTACACAACTTTATTTCCAATTTTATTACAATAAAATTTTTCTGTTTCAAACAACTGAAAGCCTTATTTTTTAATAAAATATATTTTTCATAAAATAATGAAAAATAATGATGAAAACTAAAAAATAACATTTGAAGATGCTCTCTAGGAAGTACAACTATATATATTATTCTTATTTATTTATTTATTTATTTTTATTTATTTATTTTTATTTATTTATTTTATTTAGGTAACATCTACAGCAAATTATTAGTCTTAAAGTAGTAGAAGTACAAACATTGTTAAATGAACGTTATTTTGAAGTATAAAAAACAAAAAGAAAAGAAAAGAAATAATAATGCTATAAGATAATTTTAAACATATGTTATAAATATTGTGATAAACAATGGAAAGTTATTACATAACAATTAATAAAAACAAACAAAAATAATAATAATAATAAATTAGTGAGTGATTAGTTAAATTTTGAAGTAAAAATCTATATATATAAAATTCATTTTCTGTTTGTTTGTTTGTTTGTTTGTTTGTTTGACCGCTATACAAATTTTTATTTTTCAACGGATTTTCCTGAAATTTTGTACACACGATCTCTATACCCCAGGAAAGGTCGCCATATACTTTTTACCGGCCACGCCTACTTTTACGCCCATTTTTTTATACACAATTCATTTTCTGCTTTTTGGTATATTTGTTCGCTATACAAATTTTTATTTTTCAACGCATTTCTCTGAAATTTGGTACACACGATCTTTGTACCCCAGGCCAGGTCACCGGGTGATTCTTGCAGCCACACCTACTTTTACGCCCACTTTTTGTATACAATTCGTTTTCTGCTTTTTGGTATATTTGTTTGCTATACAAATTTTTGTTTTTCAACGGAATTCTCTGAAATTTGGTACACACGACCTCTGTACTCCACCAAAGGTCGCCATATGCTTCGTACCGGCCACGCCTACTTTAACGCCCACTTTTTGTATACAATTCATTTTGTTTTTTGGTATATGTGTTCGCTATACAAATTTTTATTTTTCAACCGATTTCTCTGAAATTTGGTAAACACGATCTCTCTCCTCCAGGGAAAGTCGACATATTCTTCGTACCGGTCACGCCTACTATTACGCCCACTTTTTGTATACAATTCATATTCTGTTTTTTGGTACATTTGTTCGCTACACATTTTTTTTTAACGGATTTCACTGAAATTTGCTACACACGATCTCTGTACTCCAGAGAGGTCGCCACATGATTCTTGCCGGTCACGCCTACTTCTACGCCCGCTTTTTATACAAAATTAATTTTCTGTTTTTTGTATATATGTTCACTATAGAAATTTTTATTTTTCAAGGAATGTCTAAAATTTGGTCACACGATCTGTATACTGCAGGGAAGATCACCATATGCTTCTTACAGGCCACGCCTACTTTGCGCCAACTTCTATGTATATAAAACTTTTTTTTTCCTTTTATTTGTTTCTTTATTTGATTGCTATAAAAACTTTTATTTTTCAATGGCTTACTTCGAAATTTAGTACATATTCCAGGGAAGGTCGCTATATGATTTTTACCGACCACGCCTACTTTTACGCCCAATTTTCTTATAAAATTCATATTTTGTTGTGTGGTATATTTCTTCCCTATACAAATTTGTACTTTTCAATGGATTTCTCTGAAATTTGGGTTACACGGAAATAACTACACGGTGAACAAATTCCCCAAATTTAAAAAAAAGGTACCCAAAAGAAATGAACAAATTCCCCATTTTTTTTAATCGAAATTAAAAATGTACTTACTCCCCAAATTCATTCTTAAATTTTTACATATTTTTATTTAATGAATTTTGTTAAACATTTATTTTAGTAAACATTTGCATACTGCTCTCAATATATAGTATGTCCAACAATAAATGCATTTAAAATGAGTATTCTTTTCAAAATAAGTTGGCAACAGCTGCGCGGCAGCACAGGTGTGTTTGCCAAACGCGCGGAAGCGGCGCGCGGCGTGCGATCGCGGACTCGGACGCGACGGGTGCGGACGCGACGCGCTCTCGGAACACAGCTCAGCTAAAATATCGCAATGCTCTAAAAAATATGTTTTAGGAATTAAAATAAGTTAACGAGAACTAAGCGGAGGCATGGGTAGTAGCTGCGAGGAAGCGGCGCGAGGCGCGCGGACGCGACGCGCTCGCGGAACACAGCTCAGCTAAAATATCGCAATGATCTGAAAAATATATTTTGGCGATTAAAATAAGTTTACAGCAACTGCTCGGCAGCACGGGTGTGGCTGCCAAACGCGCGGCGCGCGACCGCTGACTCGTACGCGACGGATGCGCACGCGACGCGCTCTCGGAACACAGCTCAGCTAAAATATCGCAATGCTCTAAAAAATATGTTTTAGGAATTAAAATAAGTTAACGAGAACTAAGCGGCAGCACGGGTAGTAGCTGCGAGGAAGCGGCGCGAGGCGCGAGGCGCACGTACGCGGACGCGACGGATGCGGACGCGACGCGCTCGCGGAACACAGCTTACCAAAAATATCGCAATGATCTGAAAAATATATTTTGGCGATTAAAATAAGTTGACAACAACTGCGCGGCAGCACGGGTCTGGCTGCCAAACGCGCGGAAGTGGACGCGACTCGCTCGCGGAACACAGCTTAGTGAAATGTCGTATGATAAATTTTATCTACGTATGTGAAATAATTACCTGTTGATCAGAATAGGCCACACATATACTATAAGCAGTTGCTTAAAGAAACCTTGCGACACAATATTAAACGTCGCATTAGTCTTTCATTTCTGAAACTTGAATTTGACGTCTCTGCTCAATTATGATCACCTATTGAATGAATTAATTCAATTTTTAAAAGTTTTGATTCCTTTAATTTGCGGCCCATTCCGTTATTATATTTCATGTTTATAAATAAACTGAAAAAAAAACTTAAAGCGGTTTCGCACCTTATTTTTGAAGCATTTTTTTTCTTATAAAAAACTTCTAAATTAAAAAACCAAAAACTTTTTAATTGAAATAAAAAATGAATTTACTGCCCATACAAATTTTTGGGGAGAAAGTTCATTTTATTAGGGAATTTGTTAATTGGGGACTAAGTACTCAGCGCCTGGTAAGCATAGTGAACCATTTTTCAAGTCAAAGGCCTTTTCATTCCGGGCAAGACCGGGTAAAAACAGCTAGTATTAAGAATAAAACTCAAAGATTCTTTTCTTAAAATGTAAAGCGTTGCTGGTTGCTCTAGTAATTGGTGGAATATTATTCCAAAGACGAATTGCGTTAATGTAAAATTGTCAATTTGATATTAGTTTATGAAGTCTTATTTGAATTATGGTATTGTACCTCCTGTTTCGGCTGAAAGTTATTCGATTATTCAGATGATTACGCTAATGAGTTGTTATATTTACATATTTACAATATTTTTAATAAACATAACAAATACATTATAGTAAATTTAAATTTAGTAATAAATCTAAAAAATTGTTAATATTAATAAAATAAATTTAAGTAATATAGATTTAACAAATCAGATTAAGATATTCTTTGCATATAAACTATAATACAAATATAAAACAAAAGGATTAATACTTACTAGCAGAACCCAGCCCTCGAAATTTGAGTGCAAATTCTAGAAAAATTTATTTTTTTCATTCAATTTATTTCTTTCAATGTTTTATGCCACCTAAAGGTATGCTATTCAATTCAACACAGGGCGTGTGATATGCAATTATTATAACGTCGATATTGGTTTATGTCAAAAATTATTTTTGAATTCAACACAAGGCTTTTCATACACCATTTTTGCAAGCACATTACCAAATTTAATAAACACCCACACAGCAGTGTATAATTTTATGTATGTGTTAGTAGCAACTTTAAATGTACTTTACTTAAAAAAAAATTTTTTTTTAATGTAAAAATCTGTAAATATGATGGATAGCTATTAAGAAATACCTTTCAAATGAAAGAAATCGCCCTGCCAAGGCAAGAAATCGCCTTGCCAATTAATATAGATTTAATTACGAAAAGGTACATCTAATATGTGATATGTTTTTAGTCTATTTCATCTGAGTAGTCCAGTAATGCAATAGCTAAAAGGTTAACATGATTGCTAAGTCTAATTAAATATTATTCACTTAAAGTTTTTATTACTTACTTACTTAACAGATTGAATTTCAAGGTCGTTATGAATTGCCTCATTTGTAATAAACCATGGAGTTAGAATAATTAGTCTAAATATCTTGGGTTGGTATCTCTGAATTATTTCATTGTTAGAGTTACTTGCGGTTCCCCATAGCTGTATGCCGTAGGTCCACTCGGGTTTCAAAATTCTTTTATAAAGTTTTAATTTATTTTCAATACTCAATTGTGATTTAGGACCGAGTAACCAAAAAAGCTATCTATTTTTCATGCTGTCGTTTGGCTTTTATGTGCTGTTTCCATAACTATTAGACGACGATCTATGTGCATTGTAAGATACTTTACGTAATCCTTATTAGGGATTTTCATATTATTTATTCAGTTTCTAAGCCAGGATTCTAACAAATTTAAGTCATTTTAAGCACAAGAGGAGGCCACGGATGGGGACTTATCAGTGGCTAGTATTCCAGTGTCATCTGCATATGTTGAAATGTTTATTCGGTCCAGAATTGGTATATCTGCCGTAACACCGGACGATACCCTGAGGGACGGCTGCTCTTATATCATATTTATTAAATATCTCATCCTTAATTTTTACGTAAAAATGAGATTTGATGATGGAATAAAAAGAAGGTCATTTTGTCATTGTTTGTCATTCCGTTTGTAATAATTAGAAAAAAAATTTTGGACCCCATAAAATATATATATTTGTGATCCTTATAACAACCGGAGTTGATATAGCGATGTCCGTCTGTCCGTCTGTGGAAATCACGATGACGGCATCAATCGGGCAGCTAGGGTGCTCGTTGACATAAAAAATGATTCACTAACATCCTGAAAAGTTTGCTATTTAAAATCTTCCATATCGGTCGATTAGGGCCCAAGATTTGAATGAAGAACTAAAAATAGTCTTGAAAAAATATAATTTTCTATGTTGTTCTTGTCACGATAACGCCCTCAATAGTGCAGCTACAGTGATCGTTTTTAGTGAGAATGATTCACCAAATTCATGGGAAGATTTCTGTTTCAAAAATCATTAAAATCGGTGGAACCGGTCCAGGGAAATCTCTGAAAAAGTAAAAAAAAAATGAAAAATATGACGTTTCTATATTGTTCTTGTTGTTATTCTAAATGTTGTGTTGTTGTCATAGCTGGACTTGTTGTTTTTGTGGTCGTTGTGGTAATAATATAATAAAAACTAACCCTTTGTACATTTTTGAATTAACTCTGGTAGAAAATTTTAAAAATTTCCATTATTTTGGCATCACAAAAAAAATTTGTTAGATCATTTCTGTTATTACCACGAGCCTGCCTGCAAAATTTCAGATCGAATGGGTCACGGGAAAGGGGTTAAATCGATCCAAACTTTTTTCGACAAGCAGACTCTACGAGTTAATATACATATGTAAAGGGAGTAAAAATTCACCAGCATCTAAAGCAAATAATGCTAAAATACGTAGTTGTTAATAAAAAAAAAACAATGTAAATTTAGCAAAAAAAAATTTTATGTATAAATTTATTTAAAGAGAAAAACACAAAAATAACGTTTGATGTTGTATTTTTTGTGTGTAATATTTACATATACATACATGAACATATTAAATAATACAAAAATTATACATATATTCTATATATGTATATCCATAACAACTACATGTTAGAAATAAATCGGTATATTATTTTATTTACATAAAATTTTGCAATATTTTGTTGTGGGGAAAATACATTTATTTTGCATTAACAGAGTGTCACTTCATTTTGCTCAGCGTGACTATGCCACAATAGATGGCGCCACAATTTTTGTTTGTTCTAATTAGCTTTGCAATAGTTATTTCTATTTTAACATGAATGTTAATATTTTCAACTGGATATCATACAGAACAATGTTAAGAGTATACACGGGCTGGTCTTTTATTTCATACGTATTTTCATTATTCTTTTACAAATATGAACATAAGTTTGGCATATTAACTTTTTGTTGTCTTTACAATATAGAGTTACCGAGTTCATCAATGAGTTTTTTGCTTTCAAAACAGTTCTACATAGTAATATGGAATTATTATTCTGCTTTACCTACAAAATATCTGATTGCGATTACATCTAATTTTTAAAAATTGTTTATAATTACTAAAGCATTATTATTCACATAAATACAAAATTGCACTTTTTAAATTTTTCATTCATTTACAATTAATTGAATTTCAGAAAATCATATCAAAACGTCGGAAATTATAATTTTAAATTTAGAAGACATCAATTGCATCTTTAATATATAAATTTTATTCGTTAAACACAAATTGAAATTCCAAAAAAAAAACACCAAATACCTATGTTTACATTTAAAAAATTTTTACATATAAAAAAAATATTGACATTCAGGAGAAATTAATAGTTTTTCAGTACCGCGATTCAATAACTTCTTTTAACGATAGTCGAATCGTTAAAAAAAAGAAAATAGCAAAATTATCAGTAAAATTTTTAAACGATATTCGCTATTGTTAAAGTCAGCTGTTGTTGTTATCTAAACGACAACCATTTTTGTGATGTTTATTCAATCGATAAAAACTTAAATTTTTAGGTTGAAATGTCGTCATACATAAATAAAAATCATAAAATAGTGAAAAAATATTTTGCTTTTATTAAAAAACTTTTTTATATAACTAAAAAAATTAAATACCATATTCAATTCATTATTTCATTTTCAAATAAATAAACAGAAATATTAGTAAAAAAAAATAAAGATATTAAACATAAACATAAAATCATCCTGTCAAACACGAAGTAATTTGTGTTTTCTATTCTTCTTTGGTTTTTCGCTTATTTTGACAGAGATGCCACTCGTTTACAATTGAAATAAATAGAAAAATAGATTTGTCGACTGTCGTTAAGATGTATGTACTTAGTGAATCACTTAATCCTTAGTGCAAACAACAATAGCTGTCGAAATATTTTGCGATTGTCGGATCGTAGAAATTTACAGAATCACACTACAGAAAACATTAATTTAAATTCAATGAATTTCAGAAAACGTCAAATGATATTTAAGAATTGCGAACATAAAAACTATTACATAAATAAACGCAATTTGATGAGAATGTTATTTATATAGAAATTTTCACATTTTTTTTTTAATGAAAATTTGAAGTTTTTCAGAAAATAAAGATAACAAATTATTTTATTTAAAATGTTTGGGACATTTAGTTTTTTGCGCTATGGCAATATTTTAATAAAAAAGTTGAGAGAGTTTTTTTTTTGGTTATTATTTTGTTACTCCATCCGACCTACATGACCGCAATGAAAAAATATTTCGCCAGTTAAAAGAAGCTATACAGCCATCTCCAATTAGCACGATTTAATGCATATAGCCACCCTACACAACCATTACCTTTGCAATGGAGGTTAGGGCGAGCAATTTAATTAGCACAAAATAAATTAAAAGAGAAATTATGTCATATAACCGGAAACGCATGCATATAGGTATATAACCTAAATGCATGCCGATCAGCAACCACGATGACCCACCGAAATAAATCCGAAATAATAGAAAAGACGAAAACCAACCCAAAGAATTTGCTGAAATAATTTGGTATTAAGTTTAACAAATTGTTTACTTTTTCATTTACATTATTATCAAGACTCAAACCGAGGTGGAGGGTATCAAAGATTCGGCACAGCCGAATTTAACACTCTTACTTGTTTTGTTTTGGATAAAAGATCAATATGCTACACTCTGGTATATTTTTTTTGTTTTTTCTTCAAAACATTTTGGTATAACGTGTATAACCCTGTGGCATTGTTCTGATGTACCGAGGTTTTGTCTAAACCCGAATTGATGGTCGGGAATAATTCGCAGATTCAAATTTTTTTCGAATAGTTTTGACAAAATACATAAAAGGCTTATTGGTCTGTATGAAGTGATTTCATTTTCTGATCATTATATATCTGATTTGATCGTATTAATTGGGTTGAAAATTTTTATTAGAAAATATAAATATGACTTTACTGGGAATTTTTAAATGGGCGATTTCTTTTTGTTGGTCATTTCAGGAATTCTTCAATAGATTTATTTTTTTAGTTGTCTAAATGAATTCTGAGGTGTTTTGTTGCATGGTTTAATAATCTTTTGCCGTAGGGAGATCTGCCAAGTTTATTCTTCTTAATCTTCTTTTTGTTCTAAAAACTCGCGAGTTTCTGAAAATAGTTTTCTAAATCTGTCGTATTGCATTTTCGTTTTGACTTGAAATCGGCTCCATGTACCAAGTTTGTAATTAGTTCTACAGCATTATCCACTTCCAAATTAGTTGTGATAGACAAACTTAGATTAAGGTTTTTGTCTAGCTAGTAAGCAAATGTCTCTATATCAGTTTTGTTTGTTATGAGTTTTTGGTTTTTACAAATAGGTCTGGCCGACGTTTTATAGCTGGAGAGTGAAAACAGAAAACTTGTAGAAAAGTTTAAAAAAATAAAATATATACACCGGTCTATGTGCTAATACTTTCTTTTAAATATATTATTTTATTTTTTTAAAAATAGATATTAAAGGAATTATTGCGTTCAAAAATGTTTGGAGTGTACGCTCAATTATTTGAGGGATTGTAATGTTCCTTCTTATATTAAAAGGTGCAATTAACACGCATTCTTTTAATGCTTTTTTTACAAAATAAAAAAATTAATAAATATAAAAATTTACATAAGCTCGTTCAGGGCCACTTACATAAAAGCAATGTCGCAGTACCATCTGCTTGTTCTGTATATTTTGTAAGTAGTTCCCTGGTGGTCACAGTTGTTTTTTTTTTTTAAGACACTTAGCTAATACTTTTAATTGAAGTGGGTGGCCGCCATAAATGGTAGAGCTTTTGCGAATTCATGAGTTTTTATAAATAAATTAAATGACATTTTTCTTTTTAGTTTGAAGTTAAATTATTATTTAATTATATGTTTCTTCTACTCTTAGTTAAATTTATGACAACCGTGCAAGTGTCAATTTGTAGTCATTTGCACATGATGACATACATATGTGCATTACATTTAAGTTTTGAACGTAGAATTATTTCTAATTTTATTTCAAATTTCATTACAGGACTATCATGTATTTTTTATGCACAATCCTTCGCCAAGTAGATGTCTGGTATTCGATTTAGATACAACCCTACCATTTCCCACATATTTCCATAAATATGTTACAGAAACATTTCGTTCCGATTTAGCTTTAAGACAAGAACATCACAGGTAAATTCTGTAAATTCATCAAATACCAAACGACATGGCCCAAGTTTTTATTTCTTGTTTTTTGATTCTTTCAATTTTTTTTTAGATTCTTTCGTGTTATACCTGCTGAAACATATCTTGCGGAATTCTCCTCTGATCGAAGACATATGAGAAGGCCAGATGGTAGTTGGATAAAACCACCACCCTCTTATCCGCCAATACAATCAGGCAGTAAATGAATCGAAATTAATTAAAATTTTAATAGTTATTCTTATAAAAAATTTTTTTTCCTAGATAATGCTCATACATTGGGCGATTTTATATGCATGAGCCCCGGCAAAGGTCCTGGCACAGTTTACAGTCTATCCGAGTTTGTACAAAACTTTTACAAGTCACCAAATGTTGTAGCGCAACAAAATAACAAATAATATCATCCATCAGCCATGTTTAATGGGTAATTAATTTGTTAAATATAATTGAAGTGTTTTTTTTTTTAATCAAAATAATAATTATAATTATTGTCAACTACATTACGACTACCGCACTTAAAAGTAAATATAAAAAACAACAACAACAATAATGCAAACTCTTAAGCAAATAGGTATAATGCCTAACAAGATAAATCCTTTTATATTTTTAAATTCATTTGAATTGAAACTAAATTTTTTTTTCGCTTAAAAAGGTACATACATACATACATAACTACTTATTTATTCCACCAACAATGTAAATTGTATACTTTTTCTACATTCAAATATTTAAAAAATCAAAATTAAAATCAAACTAAAAATAATTAAATAATATTAAGGCTTTTCACTGTTGGTAGCAAACAGCCCTTGCAAATATTGTAGATAGTGGAACTCAATACAATATGTTGTTGGTATAGTCGACTTGCACTATCCAAAAGATCTGTTTACTAATGTAATCAACGAAACTAAATTATAGTTTATATTTATATGTAGAGTGAGTAACAATACAATGGAGACTTTTAAAAAAATATATTTTTAACGAATATCAAAAAATTGAATCTTAAAATTAAAAACTCTTATTAATTTCAAAATTTTAAAAATGTTAACATAATTTCAGAAAAAAAAAAATAACAAATCATAAAATTATTCATTTTATACTATTGACAAAACATTGGAAACCAATTCCGACTTGACCAGTTCAAGTGTTCTTTAGCAAAATTTATGCGATTTTACTGATATAAGTGGTTTCTTCACAAATTGTGTTCGACGGACTGTACCGCCAGTTAATTTTAAAATGGGAGAATATAATTTAATTTCAATATTATAATAACGATTACATACTTTTTTTCTAAAGTTTACAAAGTTACTTTTTACATATTTTGTCTTAATGATTTGTCTTATTCAAATGCTCAAAATATTTCTTCATAGTTGGTTTTCAAAAATTAATATAATGCCCAATCATATATTTGTTAGAGTTTTCAGTGGAAACTTTTCGACCGTGCTTATTTTTCTAAAAAACATTGTAGGGACATACATTTGTGATACCTAAGTTTTTATTAACTATTATTTAACAAATATATTATGCCTTAGTTATTCGTAAGAAGAAATTTTGTAATAATTTAATAATACATACTGGCAGAGCCCAGCCCTCGAAATTCGAGTGCAAGTTCTACGAAATTTTTTTTTTCATTCAATTTAATTTTTTCAATATTTTATGCCACCTAATGGTATGCAATTCACAATTTACCGCCGGGCGTGCGATATGCAATTATTATAAAACTCGATTGCGTTATTGTAGTTATTGGTTTACGTCTAAAATTATTTTTCAATTCAACACAGGGCTTTTCATATACAATTTTTCGCAAACACATCAACATATTTAATAAACGCACACACATTATTGTATAATTTTATGTATGTGTTAGTAGCAACTTTAAATGCATTTCACTCCAAAAGTATGTAAAAATGTAAAAATCTGTAAATCTGGTGGACAGCTAAAAGAAAAATAACTTTCAAATGCTTGGTCAAAGTCGGAGTAAAACTGGCAAAGTTACATCGGTCACAAAAAATCGCCTTGCCTATTAATATTATATATTTTAGTAAATAATGATGCAATGAATTAAAATTTTGGCTAAACAACTTTTTGTGTAAATTGCACTTAATTCGAATTCAAATTTAATTATTAATATTAATTGTTACCATGATTTCGAAAAATTGGCTAAAAGGCGGAACTTTAAATAGAACAACTATTACTTCGACATCTAAGGAGAAAAAGGTTTTTATGATATAGAAGAAACATCTTATCAAAATCTATTACAGCCTCGAACTGAATGTATGGACATAGGTGACTATTCAAAGAAAAAGCGGGATATTCCAACTACTAGTGAAACATCTTCTAATACTAAGAAACGCAGATACGATATCAGCTATTTGTCATTGGGTAATTGGAAATTAAGTTTATACAGACTCTCTGTGTCTACTTTGCGGCAAAATATTAGCTAATGTTTCCTTGTCACCTGCTAAATTACGTTGTCATATCAAAATTAGTCACTCGGAATATGAACATACGGACATTTCTTTTTGTTTTTAAGGCAACTGGAAGAATATTAACTTTTCATTAAAAAAAAAATTAAAGCCCACAACGAAATGACACAGAGGCTTCTTACACAATTAGCACATAAAACATTATTGTTTCCTTTATGTTAAATAATGAATCATGTACAAAAGTTGAAGCTGTATCACTTTCATGCAACGCTGTTTCGCGACGAATTCATGATATTGCTGAAGTTATCGAACTAGAGCTTACTTGCATGCTCATTGCAATTAGACGAATGCACAGATTTTGTAGGTCTAGCAATATTGCTGTTTATTGTGTGCCATGATTTCAATAAAAAGTATTGACGAAAATTTTCTTCTCTGCGAAAGTTTAAATAAAAATGCCACAGGTGAAAATATTTTTAACGGTATCGATAATTTCATGAAAAACCATGAAATTTAATTAGATTTTTGGACTTCAGTTGTTCACCAAAATAATTTTGACTGTTTTCCAACACTTTATGATTTTTTGGCAGAAACGGAACAACCACTCGAGCTAGAAATTCAGGCCGACATTTTTAATCATCTTCACCGCTTCATTCCAACATTCGAAAAGTTAATTGATATTAATTCCGACAGCCAATTTTATACAAAAAAAATATAAAGAACTTTCTCTTATTACTTTTTGGCGGGAATTACCTGAAAAATATTCAGAATGATCAAAACGTGCAAGCCGATTATTATGGCCATTTCCAACTACGTAATTATGTGAAATAATAATAAAAATTCGATTAAAAAATAAAAATTTTGAGTGTGTTACCAAAAGGGAGTAATACTAAAATTAATTGGTGGGCTTTTTTATTTTTAAGGCTTTCACAAAGTTTTAAATGGGATTAAGGGTTCCATCTGCAAAATAAATCGGGAAACGCTGCTTTAGAACTTAACGCGTAAATATTTAAAAAGTTCCCAATGTACTGTCACCCACTGTATATACACATACACCATAAAATTATAAAAATTTATTATATGTACGAGTATGTATGTGCCATCTTAATCAATTCAATAATATTATATTGTGTTTTTTCGAACTCAATTAAATGAATTAAATAAAAAAGTTGTATGCTTAAAAGATCTAAAAATATTTAAATATATTAATAAGTTTAAGTTTTTATAAAACCACTAAATCAATTTTTTTATAAATAATTTCCACATATTGAAAATCTAATCATTAATACTTTTACACTCTCACTTTCTCGTTATTCTCTCTCTCTCTCTCTCTCTATCTATCTCTATTTTTACCTATCTCTATGTGTCTATATTGCCTAAATTGTTGACTCTCGAAAAAGGAGATCAGAAAACGGACAAATTTATTTCATTAATAAACTAATACACTTAACTGAATTTCAAAAACTTATTTCAAAGAGACTGAAAAGTAGTTACCACAAAAGTAGTTTCAAAGCAATTATCAGTTTAATCCCATAGCAATTGACAAAAAAAAAGTGTAATGAACGCATTAGTTAGATCTTCCTCCTTGAAATAATATATAAAACATATTAGAGACCCAAATCCACATATAGGAAAATATATGAAAATGCTAAAAAAAAAAAGACTGATGCCTTGTTAATACGGTTAGAATATGTAAACAAAAATAATAATTGTCCTTTAAACTCCCTCCATAAAATACAATATAAATTTTCCTTCCTTTATTATTGTAAACAAAAAAAAAATGTCCGTTTATCTGTTTAGAACTCCTAACTAAACTTGTTAATTGCCAACATTTTCACATTTTTTAGATTTACAAATTTAGTTAAACATAAAATTTTAAAATGAATCTTGAAAAACAAAAAATAAAAACAAAAATCAAGTTAACATTGTTTCTAGTAACATATTTTACAGTTAATATAATTGTATAAAAGAACAACAAAAAACTTTTTATGTGTGTAATTTTTTACTACTCGTATTATTATTTTAAAGTTAAGCGTAAATCACTTGTCTTGAATACTAAAACTATTATATTGTTTGTGATTTTTCCGGTTTATACATATATATTTTTTTAAGATTAAAACAATAAATAATAACTATGTGCTATTTTATAAAATGAAAATACAAAAAAGCTAGAAAAAAAAGTCTATAAAATTAGTAACTGGCTTTAAATCACTGGAAATGTTAGATGAACAAGCTGTAGTAACTGGATTCTAAATGAATATCTTAGTATTTCAAAAAAAAAGATGAAGAAAAAGATAAACAAAATAAACTTTTTGAAACAATAAATATACACTAACTAACCCTCTTATTCGAAATCAAATTCCAATAGTTATAAATGTTTTGTAAAAAAAAATGAACTTTATACGAAAATCAGTTTTTCAATTTTGAAGATTTTTTTTAAATACTAAAAATTGTTAATGGAGACTTTTTTTTCGATGAAAATTGAATCTGCTGCAGAAAACTATGGCAAGCAATAAATTGTTAAATCCAAAAGCTTAAACGTTTAGCTTCTCCTCTTGCTTCCATATGTACATTATTAACAATAATTTGTTAGAGTTTTTTAACTTCATAACACTCATACCATAATCCTATTTGCATTAGAACTTTTTAATAAATAAAGCTTTAAGCTCAAATTTATATACATATACAAGTTTATTTTTCCAAATGAAGTGAACAAATATCTCAAAAAACTGTGTAATGAAACAATTAATTTCGTCTATAAAATAATATTACAACAATTTAAACTACTCTCACTCACAAGCAATTTTTTCATCACTTCAAACAAACAAACAAAAAATAAAATAAGTGATAAACATAAATTTATATTATATTAAAGAAACAATTTAATCATAAATATATTATTAATATAACTTCTAATATATTTTAAATTAAAGCAAAACAAAAAAAAAACAATAAAAAACTAAAAAACAACATTTGTTCTCTACAAACAAAAACAAACTTTTTAATAATACATATTATGTATAAAAAAAAAACTAATTCTAAATAAAATAAAACACTATCTCTCACTCTCTGGTTTATCCCTTGATCTCTTTCCATTTTATATTTCAAATAAAGTGTAAAACAAAAAAAAATAAGTATTTAAGAATGTGCATCAGTACCACAAAAAATAATACACGATATTTGATATAAATAAACAAGAACAACAACAACAAGAAATGACAAGGTCTTCACCAAAGAAGTTAGAAAAATTCAAAATTCAAAACACAACCGAAACAAACTAACAACACACTCACAATGTTTCAAAAATTTTGTGGAGAGAAGTTTAAGTAAATGCAACGTTAACATTATATTATTATGAACACAGACATAAAAATTATATTAAATCATACCAATAAAAATATTTAAAATACTTTTTTATTAACAAAAAGAAAAGGCAATTTAACAGAAATATGTCTGCTTAAAATACACACAAAACAAAGAAAAAAAAAACAATAATTAAATTTATTTAAAAAAGAGTATTGAAACTAATTCAAAAAAAAAAAGTAATAAAAATAGAAAAAAAATATAATATAAAGAAATTTTGTTATTTTAAAATTTAAGAGCTATTAACTAACATACCTACCCGCAACATCAATGCTTATTTGAGGGAAAAAATTAAAAATAATTATTACCTACAAATTATGAAATATTTGATTTCGAAAAACACTTTCATAAAATTATTATCTTTAATATTGTCTTTAAAATAACATCGAAAACAATAATCTATTTTTGTTTATATATATTTTGCATAATTGTTTTAAATTTAAGTTAATTGTAGTTAGGCAACAATTAAAAATAATTATAATATATATACATATATATATATGATACATTTTTATTAACCCAATAAACAAAATCATATTTATATTTAATTTCGTATACCTTAACAAAAATAAAAGAATGTGTTGTGTTTTTAAAACATGGTTTCAAAAATCAATACTTTCCGCATAAAAATAGTATAATAAAATTATAATTTAAGATTCTTTATTTATCAGAAAAAGAAAACAAAGTATAACTAATATTTATTTATTTATTGTATCAAAAACATCTATAATTTGCCTTTTTAAATTAAACAAAAAAAATATTAATAAATGTTATTGTTCTTAAACCAAACAACAGCTCTAAAAAATTAAAACAAATAATTCAAACATTCTATATTAATTAATTTAAGCATCAACAAACAAACAAAATGATTGCTATTTCAATAATTAATAAATTTAATAAAATATCATAACAGCGTTTTCATTAAATTTAGCAACTGTTAATTAATTATATAAGTGTGGCAGCTTCAATGTGTAGTAACGGCCGAAATATGTGCACATATACGTAAGAATACTGCCAGATATGGGCTGAAATTGAGGGGCCGCAAAACTGCAAATGAAAGATATTTACAGTACTTTTAAACGAGTTTAAATTTGATACCTAATCGAGTATTCACATCTACACAATAACGAGTGAATGGCAATTTATCATGTTTTCGATTAACTTTTTTCAGTTTTTTTCACTTTGAAACATCTTTGCCATATTGAAACGAACATCCATCTTATATTTTAATATGTTTTTCATCAATATTTGAAAGAACATGAACATGGCTTTAAAATGACTTATAACATTAGAACCCAGAAAACTTCGTTTGGCCACAATAGAATAGTTTTGCGAAAAAATCCATAAAATTATCAAATGTTTGATTTTAAAATTGTTTTTGAACAATTCTGAAACTCAATTTGGGAAAACCCAGTATATACTATACTAGTATAGCCCAGCACTCGAAATTCGAATGCAAATTCTAGGAAATATAATTTTTTCATTCAATTTTTTTTGGGGTTTTTCAATAAATTTCATCCAGAAAACAAAGTATAATAAAATTGATTAGCATATCTTTTGGCTCTTTCAAAATTATTAGATAGACATTTAAATCAACAGGGTGTAACGAATTATTGTAAATATTTTATTTTATTTAATTTTATATATATATTTTTAATACATACTATACATAAATTTTATCATTCTGCACTTCTCCTCCATATAAAAAATAACTATGCCAAATTTCACACTCCTGTGCTTGTGCTTAGAAATGTTAAGTAAAAATTTTCTTTCACGTATTAATGTATTAAACTTTGGTACAAAGGACACTATACACTTCTCAAATTCACCATCAAGCTTTATAGTGGTATTAGGGAAAATTTGTTTGTATGTGTACACCGATGATGCTTGATGGAAAATCAAAAACTGTAAATTTTGTCGGTGTCACACATACAAACAAATATTCACTAATACCACCATAATGCTTGATGAAAATTTGACAAGTGTATAGTGCCCATAACAAGGGCTATGGGTCTATGTTTAACATGAAAATTGCTATGCTGCATACACACGAGGCAACCGGTTGAAGCAATGGTTGTAGCAACAATGATACACACGTAGCAACGGTTGCCTCAATTAGCCAGAAATATCAAAAAGTTTTGATATTTTTCGTTGGTTGAGGCAACTGTTGCTACGTGTATATCATTGTTGCTACAACCATTGCTTCAACCGGTTGCCTCGTGTGTAGCTAGCATTACAGATGTTAATCTATGTTGATATATTTTGACATTCCCAGGCCCTTGAATTTTGTTCACTTGAAAGAATTAAAGAATTATGTGCTCACTTCAAAATCTTCAAAAATCTGCAATTTGATAATAATTTTTTTTTTAATATAACTTAAAGTAATTTTCATTTCTTCTTGTTATATGAATTGTTATGATAAAAAAAGAAACTTAATTCAGTTGTGAAGAAAATAATTTCACCTTGTTTTCCCCAAAGTTTTAAAGTAATTTCGTAGGGAAGTTTTGGTGCTTTTTTTAGTGCCATATTATTCAATTTACCATTCTGGCATCATTCATCATTCAATACTAACCCATATGGCATCATTCTATGAAAAAAGCTTTTGTATATAAAACAAACTCAGCTGTCAAAAAACGTCATTTTTAAACAAGCGTTCGTACGTCGTGGTTTTGTCGACAAATTGTACATTATTTTTTTGTTATAAAATACATTACCAAAACAAAAAAAAAATTAAATAATTTGTTGTACAATTATAAAAAATAAATAGAATATAAACAAAGTTGAAACAACTTATAAAGTCAAAATAAAAGCACAATTCGAACCATACACAGTGTGTTTTTTGAATCACAAATAGAAGGGGCGTTGGATAAAAAATCATATGTACAAGACGATGAATATATTTTAAGATTTCGTAATACTGCAAACAAAATTTAACAGAAAATTTTGAAAAATATGAAAAAGTATTTTAATATCGAAATAGAAAAATAAATTTTTACAAAGTGAAAGTGCTTAAATTTTTCGACAAGTGACAAGAATTTATTACAATAATATCAGTCAGTCAACGTTGTAAGAAAACAAATTGTAACATTTTTTAAAGGCGGCTTATTGGCAAGCAATTGAAAAAAAGTTATATATTTATATTGACCTCAAAAACAGGTGCCTAAAATAAAATTCTTTGTAATAATTTCATTAAAAGAAAACGATAAAAAACGAACACAAACACAATGAATGGATATACAGATCTAACAAAATTGGAAAACAGTCGGTAAGTTGGCCCAGGAATTTTTCGAAAATCAAAAAATTTATTTATATATATCCTATCTGTTAAAAGGTTATGACAGAGGACATAAATAAAATCATTTTCAGACTTAATACCGCTTAGATAAAATCTCTGGAAACAGTAAAGTGCAATCAGAAACCTGTCAGGTTTTCTCTTTCATTTGGCCTTAACAGCATAGAGTACATACAAACTTATGTACAACTTTATTCATTTTGTATTTTAA
The DNA here is from genome assembly GCA_963682025.1 of Cordilura impudica. NCBI lineage: Eukaryota > Metazoa > Arthropoda > Insecta > Diptera > Scathophagidae > Cordilura > Cordilura impudica. The sequence goes on from OY821521.1 coordinate 3,679,095, forward strand.
TTTCAAAAGAGCTTATAATCAATTAGTCAACCAAACGTCCAACCATCAATACCCAGTAATGTAGCTCCCCTCTTCAAAAAAAAAAAAAAAAAAAACGGATGATCATGACTACCCTACACTTCTTGCCATATAATAAACGGACTGAGTTACTTAAACTATTTAAACGTTTTGTGTAGACACCTCTCCTTGCCTTCCAAACAACAAAAACCACCTCATCCACAAAATACTTTTGTAGACAATGACGTCGTTTCGTTTTATTTCGTTTTGTTTGTAGATGTTTTCAACATACATACAATTTATCGTACGATACGGTGCAGAGTAAAGCGTTAAAAGTTTCTTCAATATGGTTAAAATAAATAAAACTCTCATCACTAAAAGTTTTTTTACTTCCATTATAGCGGCATGTAGCGGGGTTCCTATGTTAGCCGCTTTTAAGGTGGAATGAATGAATGACACAATAGTTATTCATATTGATCAGGCCATAAGAATTTCTATTTTCTCAACTCTCGCCTGATGTTGTGGGTTTAAAATAATGATTCACTGCGGGAATTGCCCAAAATTGTAAATTAATTTTATATTTAGATAATGTTAATTAACATAATTGCAATGGCTTTTCATCATCACATACACACGCACGCATATTTTGTTATTTATTAATAAAAAATATTTTTTAAGTCACCTTCAAATATTGAGCCGATATGGTTGGTCTTGAAATGTTTGCTGTATATTGGATTCACTAGGATTTCGTTTGAATACATTTAAATTTAAATACCTATTATCAGTAAATCAGATTCCATTGACTGAAATAAATAAGATTTGCCATATTTAAATTTAATATATATTTTATGTAACTTAATTCTTAAAGAATTATTTGTTATGTATGTCTGGATGGGAAGGGGCTTAAATAATTTTAAAATAAATAATTATTTTAAGATATATAAAATATCTCCAAAAGCAATTTATGGCAATATTCAACTTAAAATAAATAAAAAACAAAGGAATTTTAAAATTTATTTTCGTTACGTAAAGATTCAATACATTCTTAATTTTTGGAAAGAAAAACATATTTTACAAACAAATGCCTACTTTTAACAATGTTATTTTCAATATCAATTATGATCAGTTATATGAAACAACATTTGACATCTAAAATGACATCTAATGAAAAAATTATTGATAGAAAATAACGAGATGTCAGAGATTAATTTCTACATAGTTAAAACTAGGCACAATGCTAGAATATCTGAAAACTACTTTTTGCAAAATTTTCTGTACCTAATAGATAGTTTTATTTGACCTGAGATAAATATTACAATGAATTGAAAAAAAAAAAATTAAATTTGTTAAAATTGTTGCTTTTTTATGATAGAATTTCGAGTTTGGGCATGTGCGAAACGGTAGCAAAGTACTCCCCACAGTAAAATTTAGACAATTCTGAGGTGAACAGAATTTCATTAGCTCATGGCGCTAGTAGGATTTTTGACATAATTTCAGAAATTTATGCAACTTAAAAAAATAAAAAAACGAGATTATTATATAAAATAACTAAAAATGGAAAAAAATAGACTAGTAGACAAATAACACTGTACCATAATTTTCGGACTGCTGCACAGTGTAATTAATTTTAAAAATAATTGCTTTTAATTTTTGCATAATATTTATTATAATTTCTTATTGACTGTGTTTTTATAAAAACAATTGTTGTTTTTTTTTATGAAAAAAATTAATTTCTATCTTAAAAATTCATTACACTGTATAATTGTGGATTAATAACAAATATTTTCGTTTTGTTTTCCAGTTATATTACATATTTTAAAGGAATTTCATTAAGCAATTAACAAATATTTCCTGAAAATACTCATAAATTGATAATATTGTTTTAAATTTTTCACAATTTTCAAAAATTTGCTGTTATGAAAAGAAAATTAATTTCACAAGCAGAAATATAAATTTTTATGTTTAATAATTTTTCATATATATGTATGTATCGACCTTTTTCTGAATATAAGTTTCTGTATTTTAGAATTCTCTAATTAGCTTTTAATATAAAACCTTTTTTTTTTATAACCACAGAAAAAATACCGGTTCATAGACCCCCCATTTTGTAACATTATAAATTTCAGATTTCCAAAATTTTTAATGTTTAAATATTTTTCTTTAAACAGTAAACAATTATCTATTTTTTACATTCACTTTAAATCCTAATTCGATACGATTAATTTCTTTGCATTATAAATATGATGAACGTTAAATTTTACTTTTATCAGTCGTTTGCTTGACATTTTAGAAGAATTCTTAAGGAAACTTCAAACCAAATTGTAATGTATTTTATGTCCTATACTGTACTATATATTTCATAATCAGCTTTTTGTGAATTGTGAAAATGACTGATTAGGAAAAATTCGCATTTATTATAAATTACTCATAGTTTAAGAGATAGTGATAACAATGAACAACAAATAAAATACTCACCGTTATAAAAAAAGTAGAGAAAAAAATTACAAATATAAACATAAATTTAACTTACTCATCCATACAACATGCAAACGATGAAGAAAAAAATTAAAATCTTTAAAGTTACGTAGCTGCTGTAAAAAAAAAACGAAATTGTCAATATGTATGGGAGAACATTAGGGCTATAAACATGTAACGGCCTTAATACCAAGTAATGGGCAACTTTCCGTTATATCTGAAAATATTTTTTTTTTTCAAACATTATACCCTCCAAACAACTGTGGTGCATTTTGTCATTCGGTTTGTAAAGCATTGAAAAATTAATTTTAGACCCTATAAAGTATATATATTCTTGTTCCTTATTACAACTCGAGTCGAAATAGCGGTATCTGTCTATTCATCCATCCGTCTGTCTGTTGAAATCACAAAATAAACTATTTACCTGGGTAAAGTAAGAATAGTATTGTTTGCCCTTGTTTCGAGCAATTTAAAATTGTATAAATCGGGCATGATTGTGCCAAGATATGTTCTAAAATATAGTCCGTTTGTTCTAATAATTTAATATTAAGTTAATCAAGTTGTGGGCCTTTTTAAATATTTTGTTTATATTTATTATAAATAGTGTAGTAAGTCCAGATACGAAACGAAAAACTCAGGCGGAGGGTATCAAAGATTCGGCATAGCCAAATTTAACACTTACTTGTTTTGTAACAAAAACTTCCCACCCACGAAATACATTTAGTAAAACCTATCAGAACTTTTTTTATTGTGAAAATAGCCTGAAATTTGATATCAGAATTTTAGACAGGTGAAGAATTAACGAAACAGTATCATTTTTAAAATTTTTATTCCAAGCTTTATTGTGTTTCGTGGATGAACTTTTCTATATTTACAAAAAATCATAGAAAGTTATAGCTCTAATATACAAATTGTAAGAAATAAAATTCCATTTATAATAAAAAAAAGTCCTCATTTAAAACGAAACAATAGATAAACGAAAAAACAAATATTTACAATAAAGTAATTGCAAAATAATTTCAACAATGCATAATTTTGCAAATCACCACCATCACATCTCTACCGTAACCGTACGTACAACATATAACATCGTCATATCGGCGGACACAGATACAACATGGAGGCATATAAACAGACAGACACCATTGCATTAGTGTATTGTAATTTACAATTATCTATCGTTCGACTGAGTACCACTGTATTAAATGCCACATCACACCACCCATGACAGTAGCGAGCAGAGTTAAAGTTGTACTGGTCGTCGTCGTCGTCGTCATCGTCGGCCTTTTAGTAGTGGATATTAAATGAAATCAGGTCAACCCCCACCGAATGACTAGCAAACATGTAGTAAAATGCAACCACCACCTAATTTAATTTCTGCTGTTCCTTGTTTAACTGTTTGTTTGTATGCTGTTATTATGTTCTTATTATTCTCGTGTGCCACCTTAAAATCAGCCGATTTTCATGTTGTATACATCGTCTATTGAGCGCATGTGCCATATGAAACAGCTGCCCATTTATTCTAATATCTATAATTCAGATTAATTCAGTAAATTTACACAATAAAACGTACTGGTAGGCCTCAAATTGCGCGATTTCAATATAAAGTAAAATTTTGATTTTCGAAATAAAGAAAAATTCACTTTGGTGGTGGCCTGATTGGAATGTGTTAAACGAATTTATGAACAACATATTCATTTTTTTTTTACCTTTCAAATTCTTATAAGAAAAAAATCTATACAGAAAAAAACTTAATACAAATAATTCAAAGTTTTAATGAAATTTTTTTTTATAATACTCTAACCCATAAAAACAAAGTTTTTATTAAAACTCTTTCTTTCAATATGCATATTTGTTTTGAATATCTCCGTGACTGTGCGTGACTGTGTATGACTATGTTAAAATTAATCTTTGGCCACAACAGTCTATGGACAAAGCTTCAGATCGATCCGATGATGGGAAGTGAGATTTTAATCTCTCCATGACTGTGGTGACTATATCAAAGTTAATCTTTTTTTACAGCAAGTCTATCGACCAAGTTTCAGGTTGATTGGATGAGGGGAAATCCGTTTTAAATCTCTCCGTGACTGTGCGTGACCATGCGTGACGGTGCGTGACTAAATCAAACTTAATCTTTTTTCACAGCAAGTGTATGGAACAAGTTTCAGATCGGATGAGGGGAAATGACATTTAGATCACTCCGTGACTGTGCATGACTGTGCGCGTGACTATGCGTGACTGTGCGTGACTACCCCAAAATTAATCTGTAGTCACAAGACTATGGGCCAAGTTTCAGATCAATTGGATAAGGGGGAATGGGGTTGCCCCACGACAGACATACAGACAGACAGACAGAGACTATAAGTTAAAAGAAAGAGTTTAAAAAATAACGAGTTTTTGGACCCAGTCATGATGTGGTTCGAATATGTGATATCGTTTATCGCTGTTTATATAATTGCCTGACGTTCAATCACGTTAATCAAGGCTTACATGTACTTATATTGAGAAAAGTTACCGGTTTCTCATCAGTATGTTGGTCGATAAACTTTTCTAAAATCCAGAATTTCTCACAAACCTTCAAACTGAGGCACCGGTGAGACTGTTGAACTTTCAATTTTCATAAATTATCAAGAATTATATTTAATTTAATTATTTTATTTAAATGTGATTAATTAAAAAATGCTTGTAAATTAACGTGGGAAACATAAAAAAGTATGGATAAAAAGTTTACTCGTCTAGTAAAGTTTTTTCTTGTTTTATTGTACTTAGAGAAAAGAGTAAAAAGTAAAATAAAACAAGTAAAGGTACGGTCACATTAGTCAAATATTTCACAAAAAACGTCAAATATTTCTTTGCCGCAGTCTGACCACAAAATATTATTAAGCGGCAAACAACGAAACGCTTATTTTCGGCAAACAAAATTATTTGCCAGCAAACAAATATTTGCTTAACGTGACCACCTACGAGCAAATATTTTCCTCTATTTTGGGCAAATAATTGTTTGATCTTACAAAACATTTGCAAGAGCAAACAGTGGCTAATAACAGTTGTTTCAACTGTGATGTCAACTTTTAAAACTTAATTCAGTTAATTCTTGTTAATATTCATTAAAAATTCTTTAAAATAAACTATTATCACAAAAAAAAAATTAAACCGTAAGCGCCATCTATGTATAGCAATCAACTGCTATGGTTGGTATACTTGATGGTTGCAGTTGTTTGCTATACATTCATGGTGATTTCTGTTGGTTGTGGAATCAGCGAAATAAATTTAAATCATTATCTTTGCACCAATGCACTTACATATACCTCACATCGATTTTCCCTTACGCTGTTTTTGTGATTGTATTGTGAAATAGATTTTTATCCCCTGAGCGCATAGATGTTTACACATCAAAAATGTGTAATGTTCAAATTGTTGTGAAGTTTTAAAAGTACAATATTAAATTTATTTTTAATTTTAGCGTATTTATCATCTGTTTGTATGTATTTTGTAAACAAAGAAAAAATATCAAATAAATAAAAAGGTAAAAAAATTGTGTATAGTTTTAATTATATTTAAAAATGATATGTTAACAGACTTAATCTTCATATTGCTGGAAATGGAATCTGAAGTTTCTTTAGCAAAAAAGTTGCGCACAAAGCTAAAAGTGCGCAAGGATTTCGATGAAGAGGAAATTTTTAAACTAATTTCGTTAATTGAATGAACCATGTTTGTGGAATGGCAGTGAACACGGCTACAATAATAATATTTGCCGTGAAAACGCGAACCATTTGGCAACAAATATGTGCCAGCAGATCTGAAAGCTGGCAGAGCAAAGGCCATGGGGCAGTTAATCCACCAAATTGGTGATATTTCGGTACAATGAGTTTTGTAGGGAGAGCTGAGGAACAGCAAATCCAACCAACAACTTCTAACATCTTTTTTGAAGTTTAATCGGAGAGTAGTTGTAACTATACATACATATATAAAACCAAATAAATATGAAAGTAAAGTTATTCTATACATTCCCTCTTAGCTCTTGACTACTCAGTATCCACACCACCATCGTTGTCAACTCCAAAGCGTGCTCAACCAACATTCACAAACTATTTGGCGAGCGAGTTGAGTCACTCGGTTACTATATTCTTTCTGCAATATTTAGAAGACGCAAGAAAAGAAACATTGTAAACAAAATATATTTTATAAAAATTATTAAAGTGTGAATATATTTCTTGAAATTGCAGAATAAATGACTTGTTATAGAATATAGGTTATAAAATTAGTTTTTACATATATAAACATATTTAAATTCATAAATTTGCTCTACGTTTTAAGAAACTATTCCCACATGACTTAATAATTTTTTTAAAATGCTTTTTGTTCGCAGCGTTTGTTTCTAATTTTTACATTTGCCTTGTTTTTCGTGAAAGGTACAAAAGTTTAAACAATGAATTAAAAGTTTGTACCGATATGTTTTAAGTTTTTTTTTTTATTGTTTTTTAAATGTAAAGATCTCAATTTTTTTGTTATTAAATAAAATATTGTTCTTAAAAGATTTACATATTGAAATTTTCAATTTATATTAACATAAATTTATAACAACAGTTACCTTATAATTGTAGTAAATACTTCCGGAATGTGATCATGCGGTTATGACAACATGTTGGCTATCTAATGATCCGATGCAGTTCGGAAAATTTCGGGAATGCTCTCCATTCCTCCATACTTTTCTTTGAATTGTAAAATAGATTCGTTTTACAAACAAAATATCCGATTAAACAAAGTTTTTTTTGCTTTGAAATTTTTGATCAAACATATTTATAATTTTTTACTGTTTGATCAAACAAATTTTTTTTACTCAAATATATGTTCAAGTGTGTTTGATCAAACAAAAAGAGGGAAATAAATGTGCGTAGTGTGAGCTTAAGAGCGAAAAATTCGGCTGTGCTGAATCTTTGATACCCTCCAGCTGCGTCTTAAACGCAATATTACAACCAATATTGGATACGGCTACCACTTTAGCACTGTTGTCGATACTGAAATTTTAAATTCGAATACCCATTAAATTTAAAGTTATTTGCTTTTCTTTTTGGCCAGTTTCTATTATAATTTCTTGTTATTAAAAACAATGATCATGTCTTATATAGAAAGAATTAATTACTATTTGATTGTTTGCAATATTTTTCTTTTTCTAGAGTAGAAAACCTATAAGTACTTCATAGAACACCAATGAAATTGATTAGTTAACACAACCAGCATTATAATACCCAAAGTTTGTTTTGAGACCTTAGAATTCATAAAATATGCATTTAAAAAAAAAATCAAATGATTCTTGGCTAAAAATTTCCAGATATTAATATGAAAAAAAAAACAAATTCTAAAATATTTTTATCTGAATTTATTTCAATTTAAATTTTAAATTAAATTTATTTTTAATTTAAAATTTAAAATTTTAAATTTCATTTTAAATGTAATTTTTAAAGGGTACTTTTTTAAAAAAGGTAATGAAAAAGTAATACTTTTTTAAAAAATGATAATTTAAATTAAAATGATAATTTTTTAAAAAAGGATGCTTTTTTAATTAAGGGTACTATTTAAAAAAAGAGTATATTTTTTCAAAATAGGGTATTTTTTTTAAAAAAGGGTAGTTTTTGTTTGACTTTTTTAAGGATTATATTTTTTCTTTCATATTGGTGATTTTTTTATTATATCGTGATAATGATAAAAAAAATATGTGGCAATATTACTAACATAGCTCAAGGTTGTTGTGTTTGTTGGTATGATTAATATATTTGCATCATTATACCCTATACCACTATGTAGTTTGTGCTGCTGTTTGTCTAGACCGACTATAATTTTCTTACTTGTTTTTTTATGGCTTTTTAAGTAACTGTGAATGTTGTTGTACAAAAATTATATACAACCACTAAAACATTACAAGAAACACAGTGGGTTATTAGTTTTTTTTAGAGGTGTCTACAAATTTTAGGCCATATCTCAGAACAATGACGCCCGATTTTCCCCATTTTAGATACCAACCTGCTCGAAATAATGGCAAATAATATTTGTGAATGAGCGTGATTTCAGCAGACAGACGGACATCGCTATATTGACTCGAGCTGTTATAAGGATCAAGAATATATATACTTTATGGGGTCGGAAGTTAATTTTTCGATGCGTCACAAACGGAATGACAAACCACACCACTGTGCAGAGGGTATAAAAAAAGAAAACAGCTGTTTTTTAAATTCTAAAAATTTGTTTATACAATGAGTTGAAAATGACCGTGTAATAATTCTTAAAATAAAGTAACAATGGATAACAATGCGGCAGATAAATTGAACAAAAAAGTGTCAGAGTAAAACTAAGCGGATTCTAAATTATATAAAATAAAAATGAATAATCACCATATACAGAAATTATTATTTATGTATATTTTTGATTTTCACGTTAAACGTTTTAAGAAAAACAGCTGTGTTGTAAATTTAAAATTTTTCTTCGACAAATTACTTAAATTGCTTAAAACAATTGTTTAAAGTTATGAAGTTCACTTATATAACTTTTTTAGTATTGAAGCAGCTAAATGAAAGAAATACTTTGAATGATCTATTCCAATTCTGAAGTTTTTCAACTTAAAGCCAAATTCCTGCCTCCTCAATTAAGAAGCTCTGATTTAAAGTATCTATTGTGTCACTTTTGAAATATTTATTTTTATACATATATGAGTAGATAGACGTCTGCAACAATAAAAAACAAAAAATGTGAACTATAGTATATATCAAGAAATTAACTCTTAATATAAGCTATTTCTTAAGCTAAGCTTTGATCACAACGCGGCTGGTTTTTTTTAATCTACAGTATATTTGTGCTCTCATCTTAAGTGTCTAACAGATTTAGTGTACATATAAATGACGTCTTTGTGTCTGGTACTGCTTCTATCATTGGTCTTATAGAAGTGGCGTGTTTTCTAATTAAGATGTATTTCTTCTTTTTTTTCATACTTTTAAATGTGTCGTTTTATTATTGTTCATTTCTTTTCGTGTAAAAGCCAACCAACAACAGACAATAGATGAATAAATGAATGAAATTAAATGTTTTTTTGGTTTTTCGGGGGGTTTTTATTTATCTAATTTGAATTAAATAAAAAAATAAAAACCTGTACCACTCACTTATTTACGTTATACATGTTCATATATAAATTGCCTTGTCAAAATAATATAAAACTTTCTAGACTGCTAATGATGAAAGATTTAAACTATTTGAAAATAAATAAATTTTTTTATAGAATTGACACTCGTAAAATGGTGACGAAAACATTTTATATTATTGCATGTTATCTTTTTGTCGTTTTAACAAATAAATTACGTATAAAAATAGATCGTGTGATATTTTATGCCATTACTAAAAATGTTTTTTTTTTTTAGAATTTTATTCTAGAATGATAATTTAACCATTTACCAAATGGCTGAAAATATTTTTAGCCAAATACGTACGTGTTTTAATTTAAGCATTTTTAAAATACGTTTGTATTTTGAAAAAAACCAATGGCTTGGCAAAATTAAGTTTTTTTTTTATTTGTTTAAAGTAAAAGTAATTAAATTTCCTAAACTAAAAGCTGTATTTAACAAAAGTTGTTTCTTTATCCTAATGGATATGATGTGTCGATTAGTGTCAAAATAGAAATGATATCAAACAAATAATTCGCGCGTATATCGATTAGTAAATTTTTATAAAACTACCAGCGAAACCCTACAGAAATTGTTATGCTCTAGCATAGAGGAGTTAATAACTAAAGCTTTCCCTCGCAATAACTTGGTGCATATAGTGTGAATATCAATCTACCGGCAGCACAACCTAATTAACATATGATGTGAATATGAATTCAATCGGTCTCCACTGGTTTGTCTGTTATAATGTCTCACATATAAGCACCTCTATTAATTGTTATGTTTAAAGAAAATTTATCCCATTTTACAAATAATAAATTTTTTACAGTTATCCGCTTAAATTGAACAGACATATCTGTGGTCTTCTGAAATAACCGCGTATGTCCATTTTTGTCAGTTTTGAGTTAATTTTTTTTTGTCAGTTTTGAGTTATTAATTTTCAACGCTCTTTACATGTTTTAAATTTTTTTTAAAAAAATATTGACCATTTCTGAGTTTTTTCTTTAAATAACGACGTAACTTAAATGTTTATTAAATTAATTTGCAGCACTATCGACGTATGTCAACCTACGTTTGATCGCTGACAAATTATTTTCTCAGAAAACGACACATAGCGACATTTGGATTATTTTTCAGTTTATAACCCCTTATAAAAATTTGTGTGTTTATTTCTGTTATTTTAGGTCACTATTATTCTTGATACGTTGTTATGTTCTCATCCTAAGTCCCGATAACTTTTTGTTGACGAACAAAAAAATCTATTTTTCAAGCAACAACAACTTATGTCTACATGGGAAAGAAGAAAACGAAAACAAAAAAAAGAAAACGACGTTTGTCGACATAAGTTGTTTTATCTGCACACACTTTAAGTGTTAGTTACATATTGTTTTTTTTTCGTCCCTCTCTAGGATCTATTCCTCTGAAGATTTTTGACTCAAAATTTTATATAAAGTATTTATTGCCCATATCTACAGGACTGTTAAAAAGAAAGCTCTAAAAATTTTATATCGAGCCCATAATTTGAAATATAACGTTTTTTGGCTCCCCTCAACATTTTGATTTTATGACATACGCGGTTATTCTAGAAAACCACAGATATAGGAAAAAAAATTTCGGCTCTACAAAACTATTAAAGTTTTGGATTTGTAAATTTAAAAAAAAAAAAAAAAACTAAATGAAATCTAACTGGTTTCAGAAATAGGAATAATAATGGATAATTCGGTTGAAAACTTTCAGAAAATCGATTAATTTTTTTACATATGATGGACAACATGCCATAATTTCATAGGGAACTTCCAAAAAATACTTATGTTACAGGTCTTTGAATTTAATCATAACTCCAATTTTGTTAGACGTTTTACTAAAAACCACATTTTTCAAAACTGTACACACGATTACGAGAGTAATCTCCAATTTTCATGATTCTTAAATATGAATTAAAAAAATCTGGATTTCTTTTTCTGTTTCGATTGAATTAATTTGTAGTGAAAATGAGATTTTCTTGTTTTAATGGTAAAAAAAATATATATAACAAATGATATTTGAAAAAATTAATTCATAGTGAAGAGAGTTTTTCCAGCTTACAAAAAAAAATTAATTTGAATAAAATTAAAATCATTAACCATGTAGAGCAAGGATTCTTAACCTTTCATAATTCACACCCCTCTAAAAAGTGAATATATTTTTCCCACCTCACACATGAGTATCCACAAAATAAGAAAAAATATGTTACCTGTATATAATATTATTTTATTTCTGTTATTACATAAAATTGCAATAAAACATTTTTATAATATCTCTAGGACTGCATTAATGCGATGACTGTTGTCGTTTCCCGTCAGCAAGGCAAGTGGGACAGTTTTGGAGAATGCTAAACGCATGTCATGGCTAGCATCCAACCGATTTCTATTTTTCGTTTTTATATTAACCAAAGTTGAAAATGCAAGGCTGAGAGAGCTTTGTTGGCCAAATCCGGATAGGAATCTATTTGCAAGCACCAAAAATCATCGAGATTATGATTGGTAAATGTTTGTCTCAACATGGCTTTACTCTGCAAATCGATAAGACCCTCGTTTAACATTTCAGAGTCGTGCATGCCATCCAAATTAAATATGAAACGGTTTCAAGTTCATTTTTCAAAACAGTTGTTGAGATTTTCAAAATATTCTAAAATGTCAGTTTTAACCCTTAATAAGTCCTCATCTACGAAAACCATTGCTAGAGTCGGAAAATTTTGTTATCTTTTGATACACGTTTCTTCCAAAGAGCATATTTTTGCTGGATCCTTGATCCTTACTTTTGAACCTGGAAATCATTCAAATCGGAAAATATATCTGCAAGATAAGCCAATGACACGGGAAAGTTGCTTATTTCAAATTCTAGGTAAAATTTATTTTCCCCCCTCGAAGAAATAGTATTATCTCCGTTTTAAATTCCATAATACCTTACGTCGGTGTCATAAAGCAACATTTCATGAGAAGCTCCAACTTCTTGACAGAATATTTTTAAAAGCCTGTGATTTAGCGCTCGAAATCGAATTAAATTCACATCTTGGACCGTAATATTCATGGCTGACTTTAGTCTTTGTGGATGAGTTCGTGATGCCAATGCATGGCAATATAGAAAACAGTGCATAACCAAAACATATGGAGCTGGCACCATCTGTGCATATAAATCCCAACTTTGTCCTCCAATCGAGACCATTTTCTGTAAATAAAACTCATCAACTAACTGGGAAACATCTGAAGCTTTTGTGGTGGCTAAAAGCGTACGACAAAACAAAAAATCTTCTTTAATGCCTGTTTCGATGGCATATCTAACAAAGTTGGCTGCATTGAACCACATCACTACTTTCATGAAATTGTAAGCCGAAATGCATAGTTTTTTTTTAGTTATTCGATGAGCTGGTACGAAATATCCGATGACTTTTTCACGAACAGGATTTCTGATTACGTCGTTTGAAAGTGGTATTTTAGCGATCTGGTCCTTTAGTTGCTTTCCGAGTACAGCTTCCACCATTTCAAAGGCACAAGGCTTGATTTTTATTCTCATGTTATCGTTACACAAAATTTTTGGGCACAAAATGCATTGAGGTTTTTCAGTTTTATCCCGGGATCTATCGAACACGTAAACCCAAATTTATTATACTTGGGGTTTTTTGTTGACATTTTAAATTAAATTTAAAAAAAAAACTTTTATGATGTAACCAACGGACCAGTTATTTCCAACTAAACTAAAAAAAAGATAAACTACACGTACTATGAATACAACACATATTTTGTATATTTTCCATGCCTACTAGAATTAACAATAATCAAACTTAAAAACGATTATATTTGAATATATGTATATAAGTAACTATTAATATATTTTGTACTTTTCAAAGGTTTAAGAAAATCAAAATCAACGACTTTATTTGAATATATTGAACAATTTATTTTGCATTTTCAAAGTCTACTTTATTTGAATAAATAATAAACATGTTATACATTTTTTAAAAGCTTACAAAAATTAAAATTTCCAACAATTTAATTTAAATATCTATATATTAATTCGCTAAGGAAAATTTTTAGTTCCCTTTTTAAGCAATATGCGGGCACAGAGTAGTGAGAAAATTGGCATAGTTATAGTTCATATGGATGAGAAGCTGAGAATGATAAAACTTATGTTTAATCTGTCTGAAAAATATATTAAATTAAATACAATAAAATATTTATAATAATTCTTACACCCTGTTAATGTGAATGATTTAAATTATATATCAGACGCTCTGTGTTGAATTGTGAATTCCTAAAATTCGTAAATTTTATATATATGTATGTATATAGATTAAGAAAACATTGGATGACAAAAATTGAATGAAAAATAATATTTCCTAGAATTTGCACTCGAATTTCAAGTGCTGGGCTATACTAGTATTCATTAATAAGTTTAAAATGTTTTAATCCCACTACGTTTCAAAATAAAAATGAAAATGTTCTAAATTTGAATGCCTATATTTTTTGTAATATATTATTGTACTTGTACCTTCCTGAGACATCTTCACATCTCCTCTAGGAAGGTACACCTCACTGGTTAAGAACCCCCTGATGTAGATAGTAGGACAACTCTGATAGGGAGACGTCACAACTAACTATGCCTTACCTCGCATAAAACACGGTTTGAGTGATTTTGAGTTAATGTTTTCTGCTTCTATTAACTTTAAGTATTTAACTTGAAAATCGTTTAAAAAAACAGGTATTCTAAGAATTTTTAAATTGTTTAACATTTATTGTAATTGAAGTAAATTGATATTATTGTTATAAAAATTGATTAATAACCCCGTGAGACAATTTTACATGAATTTTTTTTTTTCTGTTTTAATTATTGTAAAAATAATTTATTTTTTCATTGTTCTGTCGTTTGTTCTAAACCTGATCAGAAATTTTTTTAGAAGTTCACAAGTATATCAATGGGTTTACATTTGAAAGTCCTTTTTTTAACTTTTCGTCCCCATAAATCAAAATAAAATTAGTTTTCAATTCGAGAGATTGTCCTTTTTAGTTTGATACCCATATGGACAGATGGATGATAAAACGAAGATCAGAAAATGGAAAACTGAGTACACAGTTTTTCTGTATATTCTTCAATATTGTTCTAACCTTGATTGCTTTATCGTTCAACGATTTTTTTTTATACCCTATACAACTATGTATGTGGTCAGGGTATAAGGCCTTTGCGCTGATGTTTGTAATTACCAAAAATATTTGATCTAGACCCATCTTTTATTATACCGATCGACTCAGAATCACTTTCCGTCCGTCCGTCTGTCCGTCTGTGTGTTCCTCTAAAGCTTGTAATGAAACTACAGGTCGCAAATATGAATATATTTTGATTAAATTTAGTACATAAGCTACTATCGGCCATAGGATGAACGCTATTGAAAATCGGTGAAAATCGATTCATGTTCAGACCTATTCCCCATTTAAATGTCCCCTATGAGATCGACTTAATTTGATAGAATATCCAAATCATCGTGTAGATATCGGTCAAATTGGGTTTGTGTACGTTTATTATATCCATGTATCAGTAGTCCAACAATAAACCCTATAGGACAATTCTTAATCATAGCCCCATCCCGATCTTCACCTAAATCAACCAAATATCAAAACTTTTTCTCAAATTTGGTTTGTATATGTTTTTGCAAAAAATAAGTGACCTTACCAAATATGGTCAAGATCGGTTAATTTTTCGACCTAGTCTGCATATAAATATAGCATCCGATATGAACTTTTTCATATCCGAAGGCAAAAAAATTAATAACAATATTACTCAAATTTAGTTTATGCTTATTTTCTATTTATAATTAGTTGGACATAAGAGACAGCGTCTCTAAACGCATGGTAATATGATTTTTTTGTTAAGGCTTAATTAATAAGCTACAACATTGAAGTATGTGGTAAAGTATATATTAGGTTTTCATCGTACATATTTTTGGAAAAATATATTAGAAGTTCTAAAGGATAAAATTTTCAAAGGACATTATTTAAAATTTTTTCTAGAGATTGTCCTCTTTCATGTGATGCCCATATTGACATAATCTGATTTGCAGAAATATCCTTCAAAATTTGAAGTCCTTTAAAAAGGAGAAAATATCAGAAAATAAACTGAGAAAGCAGTTTTACTATATACGATCTCTTCTTTCATGTGTATATTGTCTTGGTCCAGTGCAATAAGTACTGCCGCACGGTGTTATTATGAAAAAATCAGCTGTTTCATTTATACTTTATTAAATTACTTCAGAAAAACTAAAAGTGAATTTCTCTACATGTTGATGATTCTATAATACGGTCTTATCCTCTCTCTCCGAAATATTTTAACAAGTACACATTTCCAGTGTTTTTTGGTGAAACTTCCCAGTTAGCATTTCGAAGATTTTTTAAAAACAAAAATGACCTTTCTGAACCTTCTTTGAGAACTTTCGGTGATTAAAAACTGATTAATCTCATGCGCGATTTAAAAAAAGACTAAAATGATTTGCACTTCCGCTTCAAAAATTATTTGGAAACTTATTTTGTCAAAAATCATTTAACTGAGTCATCTTCGAGTACTTTTGATGACCAAAAAAGTGATTAATCACTTGCGAACTTAAAAAATTGATTAATTGAAAATTCAATAAACAAAAAAAATGTACAGCAATCGCAAATAGATCATGCAGGTGATTGAAATGTGATTGTTTTGAACGTTATTTTTTAATAATATTTTGGACCATGACAAACTGCCTGTTATGCTAATGGTTTTTGTTTATAACGGGATAATGTTTTACTGTTTTTCAATATATGAATATTTTGAGTTTCTGTTTATTAATATCATTCGAATCGTGGTGTGAAGTTCAGCTTTTTAAATTATAAGTGAACAAATTTAAAAGTGACATCAATTTGGTTATAAATCATACAAATTTTCAGAAGGAATTAATTGGAAGAGCAGGCGGTGAAGGACCCGCACAATTTATAAGAGCCGCTATTCGAAAAGAGGACCATCAATAAGCCATGCGCCGAAAAGTTCTTAATAACAAGCATTAACTGTAGGTACATAATTCTATTATTTCGTTTCAAAGTCAAATGCACAGACATGAACGATGTGCTACAAAGGCCTTTTTGTGCATGCTAAGGACAGGGTGACAAAGAGATTAATATACATCAATAATATGTTTTATTTTTAAAACACAAACGATTAGAAATATGTACGACTGATAAGTGAATCGAAAAAGACTCTCTTAAATGACTCCAAACAGGCACGGAATTGACTGAAATATGACTCGAAAAAGATCAGAAATACAACTAAAAAATGACTCGAAAAGACTCGCCAGCTATTATAAATATGGCTCGAAAATGTGTCGAAACTGAGCAGAAAAGCGAGAAATAAAGGACTCCTCAAGAAGAATCACGGATAGCGTACCCTTTTCTCCCGACAAAATAGTCTTTTATGATCAGAAAATGAGCTCATTTATGATTGTTTTAATCTCGCAGAGGAATAGAAAAAGACCCGAATATAATCATTAATTTCATAAAATGCTGACTGGGTGACGCTTGCTCGTTATCTCCTATATATTCGTACATACAAATGTTTGCATGTATGAACGAGAGTAGTCCCAAAACAACCCGACCTGACGATCTGACTGAATTTCTAAAATTGGAGAAAATTGGTCACTGTTATGTAATTCAATACTTTACTTTGAAAGGTGTCAGTCCAACCAATATTTAAGCAGATCTAGAGCCTGCTCCTTTGTTTACGACTCAAAAATATTGTCTGGCAGAGATTAGACGCAAACACCGTAGTGGTTTTCCACACCAGAAACGGTTAAGAAAACCCACAAAATTGTATTAGATGATTGTCGGCTGAAGATGCGCGAGTTAGCTGATTTGATAGGCATTTCAAAAAGTGCTATACATCACATATTGAACGAAAATTTGGAGATGAGAAAGCTGCCCGCAAGATGTTTGGCGAGGTTGCACCGCAATAAAAATGAGTTTTTGCATCGTTTCGTATCCATAGATGAGATATGGAACCACCACTTCACACCTTAGACAAAGGAACAGTGAAACAGTGGACTGAAGTGGACCAAAGAAGGCCAAGACAGTTCCATCTGCAGGCAAGCTTGTAGCGTCTGTTTTTTGGGATCCGCGTGGTATCATTTTCATTGATTATTTTCTAAAAGGAAAAACAATCAAAGCGAGTATTATGCTAAATTATTGCAATGTTTAAGTGATGAAATTAAGGAAAAAATCACATTGCACCAGTTCACACATCTACTATTGCGATGACCAAAATCCATGAATTTAAGTTCGAATTGCTTCATCACGCACCTTATTCGCGGGATTTATTTTATGTTTGTTGTCTTTTCTTTGTCAGGTCGAGTTGTTATGGGACCAACCTCGTATGTATGTATATATTTAGAGCCCTTAGCCGTCTGGACGGCCTACATGTTCTATTATGTCTGGTTTACTTAATTATTATATTTATCATTTCAATTGCACGCCAGATTCATTCAACTATGAGTGTTACTACTCGTATATGAGAAGCAATGATAGGAAATGGTTTTCAACTTTGTAGTAACAGTAACAGCTAATAGATTACAAATTGTATAGATTTCATGTAATGGCTGGGAATTTTTTTATGCGATTACAAATAAATATAAGAAACTACATAGTTTTTTTTTTATAAATAAAGTTTTTCTTTATGTTATCTAGAGGAGCGCGTACATATGTAAGTAAATTATTATAATTGAATGGATTGCAAAATGAGTATGTATAAGCACGCTCTCTACGCGTGTTTTATGGTACGACCACGAATGTTTCGAATGAATTGAATGTCAAATGTGGCTGTCTGGCAGACGGCCCAGCTAACTGAGTGGTTATAGATTGTATGGATTGTCTTACTCATTCACATTTTCATTCGTATCAGTCTAGCTATTACCAAAAAAAAAAAAAAAAAATACTTGTTTATAAGTGTCAAGGTACATTTTGTCGTTAAAAGAACTTCTATCTATTGTATAATTTACCTTAGTAACTTTCTGAAAAATGTTTAAAAACTTCTTTTTTATTTCATTATCTAATCTTAATTGTTAAGGGATTTTTGTTTATAACTTATTTTCGAGTATGTCTGCATTTTTTGAGATTTTATTTTTTAACAAGTTTAACCTTATCAAAAATTCTAAAAGAACTGAAACTAAATTAAATATAAAAAATTATGAAAAATCATAGCATGCACCCAATCAGGTGATAATCATGCCATTTATTGATCACATAGAATGGTTAATTTGGCTTTTGGCCAATAAAATACAAGTGTTGGCGGCGATAACCTACTCGTATGATTTTTTTTATCTCAACAAAGAAACATTCTCTTACATATTCTAACTAAATATTCTAATTTTACGCAATTTCTATTAATGCTTTCGATTAGTATGTTTATTTATCATAATCATTAGCATTTGGCCTTATGTATTATTAGTTGTAATAACAATAAATAGCAATTCTTTTGTTTTCTGTATCATTTGTTTTCATAGAAACATTTAACTAGAAGTCCTTGAAAGTAAAACAACTTAGAAATCAGTTCATGTTCGCACTTAGCGCCCATATAAATTTCATTCACTCAGATGCAGATTATCAAATTTGGTTTATTTGTGTTTATTATCTGCTTAAATCATCTGTCCAAAAAGAAATCGCGTAGGACAAGTTATAAAATTACCGTCCCCATATACAGTGAATGACAATACAATGTGGCCTTGAAAAAATTGGATCTTAAAATTAAAAACTATTTTATTAATTTAAAAATTTGTATGTTTTATTTATTTAAAAAAGAAAAAGTTATAACATGAAAAAGCTTAACTTCAGAAAAAAAAAATAAAAAAAATTTAAAACAATTCATTTTTATGCTGTTGACAAAACAATGGAAACCTTTACTATACAATAATTGAAAACTTTCCCTTTAACTTTGGTTTCAATATTTTGTTGGGTATCCATTATTTTATAATAGTGAGATCCATTGGAATTTTTTGCCACTATGAATTAACTGTCTCTATGAGATCTGTCTTGTTTGTGTAATTTCGAGTCCGTATTTTTCGATCTACAATTTCCCATAGATTTCCGATGGAATTGAAATCTGGTGATTGGGCTGGCCATTCCATATCACTAACTGCAGACCAGGTGCGTATTTTCCTCCGCATATGGATACATTACGTCACATAGAGTTTGCTTGTTTCCAATTTCAGTTAGAGTGCCCTTTACTACATGAATTGAACCGCCAAACATAACAGTTTTATTTGTACTAACACAGCCCAGCCCTCGAAATTCGAGTGCAAATTCTAGGAAAATTTATTTTTTTATTTAATTATAAATATATGTGGAACACACAGAAGATGTATAACTGGCTTTGTTAATAAATAATTTTATAAGAGCCTAAGGGCCATTATTACAACTTGCCAATAGCTAAAGTTAGGATGTTATCGGGCAGACTATTAGTTTTTCGTTATTACAACTATACTTTAAGCTAAAAGTGACCGATAAGCTAAAGGGAAGATATTGTTGCCTTTAACTTTTTACGTGAGGTTTATCTATTTAATGTTGCCACATTTTCTGATCTATGAAGAAAAAATTAACATCAATTTAGTTTTGAAAATAAATTCATTTACATATACTTATATATTTTTGAAAAAGTTTTATTACACACTTACAACAATTATGCAACTTATAATAAAGGTTTTTGGTTTTTATTGTTTATTTGCGAACAAATAAAGGAACGTTGCCACTACGTATTTTGATAAAGCAATTCATTTTGTAGGAAGTAATCGGTGTTTCCTTTGGTGTTGCCACAATATCAAAAATATTAATTTTATTTTACTGGGAAGTTGTAATAACGAAAAGAAGTTAAAGATAACTTTATTGCTCACTTTAGCTAAAGTTGCCTTTAACTAACATTTACCTTAAAGGCAAGTTGTAATAATGGCCCTAAGGGTATTTTACACACT
Source organism: Cordilura impudica (assembly GCA_963682025.1). NCBI lineage: Eukaryota > Metazoa > Arthropoda > Insecta > Diptera > Scathophagidae > Cordilura > Cordilura impudica. Next base: position 3,699,720 of record OY821521.1, read on the forward strand.
TCACAATTCAACACAAATTTAATAAACACACACACAGCAATTTATAGTTTTTTATTTGAAGCTTAAATATGCGTTTTATGTATGTTTTAGTAGGAACTTTAAGTGCATTTTACTCAAAAAAGGGTTCCAGACGGTGCAAATCTGTAAATATGGTGGACAGCTAAAGAGAAATACCTTTCAAATTGGATATTTTCGGTTAAAATCGGTTGGTAATTAAAATTTTTATATCGGTCACAAGAAATCGTCTTCCCTATTAATATAATAGATATTTTGACTCTAGTGTTTTTCGCTTAGGTAATCGTAAAAACTTTCTTCCCTCATGGCCTCTTAAATAAAACTTGAACTCATCTGAAAAGAAAACAGTATTCTAATTTGTATCTGGTATCAGTAATTTCTTCACAGGATGATAATAACGAAGATCGGCCTGAATTGCACGTTGGGAAACAGTTCGAATACATATTTTCAGTTTCAGATTGTAAATGACCTCTTTAGATAGTATTTTTTGACATTTTTTAAATTCTCTTGCTATTAAATTATTGTTTTACGGGGCCTGCCGCGTCACCGTTCGAGAGAAACTATAAATATTTAAGTAACAGTTAAGATTTTATACATTTTATTTCATACCATCTACTATTCCAAATATTTTAATAAACTAGTACAGAAGTTTAAAAGTTTCCATTGTTTTGTCATCAGTAAAAACATATTTTTTTTCGTTTATCTATTTTTTTTAATTGTATTTTTTGTAACAAATTTTTTATCTTTCAAAGACAGATTAAACGAAAAGAAACAAATTATTTTATCACTTAACGGGAAATTATTAAAAAACCAAATTGGCAATTTTATAAAAGTTTCCAAATTATTGTCACCCACTCTACATATAAATCTATAGCCGGCCTAGATGCAACCTTCTCATTTGTTTTTTTCTCTCATCACATCGCTTTATTATTAAGTTTTTATTCTCACTTTTAATATTCGGATATCCAATACTTCGCTTTACTTTCCTTTAAGATTTGTTTGTTTTATTTAGTTTTCGCTTTCTTAAAAATTTTTGTAATAATATTAAGTATTTTTCAGTACAATTTAACATTTTTAGATAATTTTTGTTCTAAAATTTAACTCTGAAGTATTGAATATCTCATCAAAGTGAAATTTGTTTCAAGCACTATTTACATCATTTCCTGGCTCTAAAAATTTTTAATGCTTTTTATAAAAAAAAATTTGTATAACAATTTTATTAATGAAAAAAATACAATTAAATAAACATTTATTCAAAAAAAAAAAAAAAACAATTTCGAAGTGTGACATCATTTTGTTGTTATCTGTTGTTATTCATCGGACACTCGATATCCAAAAAAGCAACATTTTGACAGCTCTAAAACTAATTATAATATTCCTGTGATTACATGTATTAACCCTTAAAGCGAAGCGTAACGATTTCGTAACGTTTGATTGAAACGTATCTACAACGGAAAATATAACGTTTTTGCAGCCGAAGTCGATAATGACTTTACCAGTAGAAAAATGCATGTCATAATAACGCCATCTAACGACAAAATGCTTGAGAAAAACATGTTTTATACGTGATAAGTGTTGGCGTTTCGTTTATTTTGCGAAACTTATCAATATATGTAGGATAGTTTTCGTGTTAACTTTCGATTTATTCAAAGGTGTAATTCGATAAAATCAAAACTAATATAGAAATAACGGCGCGATTTTTATTATTTTCTTTATGAATCCTAAGAAGAATGCGAGGATTTAGTTGTTAATATAGACACACATAAAAAATCTTAAAAGAAATATTAATCCATTGGACTCAATTAATTTTTACCTTTTTTTAAATTTCTTTTTTCAAAGTTTCTTACGATTTCGCTATGTTTTGAAAACAATTTAGGCTACATCTGCTTTAAATTTTTTTTAATAAAATTTTTGTTGCGCCATCTGCTTCAAATTTTAATTAACAAAAAATTGGATTGGCTTTTTAGACAACATGTTCTTGAACGCGTACATCAAAAAATTAAAACATTATCTACTCGCGATCAGAAAAATCTGATACACCCCTATAAAAACGACAACAATTGTTTCAACCAAATTTATTTAAAAAAATCTAAAGTAATTCATTAGCAGTTATAAAAAAATAAAATTTAAATTTTTTGTATGGAAGATTTTTGCAAAATTTTAGCACATACGACACAATGGTTACACCCTTGTGAATGCCCTAATTATATTTATACAAATTATTAGATGAGATTTCTTTGTGTGTATGAAAGTAAAGGAAATAAACTTGTTCGTAAAATGAATATTCAAGCGTTATAGGGTTAAAGTAATCATAATATAGTGTAAAGAAATAAATGCTGAACTAGTTAGTAATTATAATTAAATGCAAAAACGGTAAAAAAAATTTCAAATATGCCGATATAATATAAGTTGTTAAAGTTCTAAGTAATTGTTATTAAATGGAATTATAAACTTAAGTTGTTTTAATTTACGACTTAATGAATCTACATTTCATCCGGAATTGCTGAAAATCACCATCACATCACAAATAAAGATAATCTACACTGTTGGAAAAAATAATAAGAAAGAAAAGTTTCATTTCGAATTTCGTCAAAATTTATTTATATTTCTTCAATAAATAAAAATAAAATTTGCGCTTTCTACCTCTTGTCTCAGACAAAACACTTTATTTATTTATGTTCCATTTCCTGTACAACAAGATTTAAATAAAAACTGCTTAAAACCTTGCAATAAAATTGTTGGGTATGGAGAAGAATATTCCAAAGACGTGAAGCATACTGCCATTCAGATACAAGGCAACGGTGTAATGGAATAATAGTGTTTTTCCTCTTTGCGATCTGGCAAAGCGAATTTTTTCGAAAAGGTATAGTGGGGTTTGTGTATAGATAATTTTGTGTAGATTACAATAAACACGGCTCTTGAGAAGACTATCGAACGAGACGCCATAGAGATTTATAGAAATGTGAGAGACTTGAGAATGCTTTCCTAACCCATACACATATCTAATAATATTGTTGAATATAAAGTTAAGGCTTCTTTTGCTGGTAGAATTGCAGCTTGCACAAGCTCACCTGACATTAGATATGTCTTAGCGACCAAAGCGTCCTTAACTTATTGTAAGTTTGTCCGGTGAGTAGGTTTACATGATTTATCCATGTTAAATTGCTGTTAAAAATCGACCAAAGGTTCTTAGCAGAATTTACAATTGCTATTTTTCCCCAATTTACTTAAAACTAGCAGATTCTAGCGCTCGAAATTCGAGTGCAAATTCTAGGAAATTTAATTTTTTCATTTAATAAAGACCCTCATTTTAAATGAAGAAAACAAACTCAACACATTAACACAAACACATTAACAAATTTAATAAAAACACACATAGCATTGTATAATTTTATGTATGTGTTAGTAACAACTTTAAACGATCATAACTCTAAAAAAATGTTCCAGACGATGAAAATTTGTAAATCTGAAAAACAGCTAAAAAGAAATACCTTTCAAATGATAAATTTTTTGTCAAAATCGGAGTAAAACTGTGAAACTTACACCGGTCACAAGAAATCGCCTTGCCTATTAATATTATAGATATCATCACTTATGGCAGAATCAATTGTTCTTTTATGATTTATTATGCTCTTTGACTTATTGGGATTTAGACAAAGTCCATTTGCTGTTGCCCTGAGAAAAATCTTTTGTAAATCATCGTTTAGTCTAGCTATATTTTCGGCAACGGAATTGCATGAAAATTCTTTGTTTTAGAATAATCCATCAATTTTGCAATTTCACTCATAGATTTTCCATTGATTCTGAATTATAAAATAATTTATTTTCCAATTTAAGTACAATGTTTACCAAGACCCATTTTTAACACTCTTGCTGACCAAAATGCAACATTGAAACTTAAACAATTACAACAAAATTATCGTTTATACATAAATTTTGTAATACTTCTTTACTGAAATAAAACTTTTCTAATTTGGAATTTCGTTCTTATTATTTGTGCCAAGCAAACACGCTTTTTTCTCAAACTTTACCAATTAATGTCTGATCTTTAAAGGGATACGAAAAAAAAAGAAACAAATGGGCTAAGAACAACCGTTATATATTCAATAATTCATTTTTGCAATAGTTTATACCAGATTATTAACTTATAAGCAATTGTTCTTATTATTTTTTCCAATACTGTATATAAATGTAGATAATTGCACAACATTTAGTTTTTTTGTTGTTCAACTTTTTGAACTTTCAACAATTGCCAATAAAATTACATCATTTGCTTCCTCTTGTCAAGTTTATCTTGTACTTCACCAAAAGCATAAACCGACAAATCAAAACTACTGCCAAAAGATGTACAGTCGCATTACATTAAAACTTTTACAATATAACGGGTGATTTTTTTGAGGTTAGGATTTTCATGCATTAGTATTTGACAGATCACGTGGGATTTCAGACATGGTGTCAAAGAGAAAGATGCTCAGTATGCTTTGACATTTCATCATGAATAGACTTACTAACGAGCAACGCTTGCAAATCATTGAATTTTATTACCAAAATCAGTGTTCGGTTCGAAATGTGTTTCGCGCTTTACGTCCGATTTATGGTCTACATAATCGACCAAGTGAGCAAACAATTAATGCGATTGTGACCAAGTTTCGCACTCAGTTTACTTTATTGGACATTAAACCAACCACACGAATGCGTACAGTGCGTACAGAAGAGAATATTGCGTCTGTTTCTGAGAGTGTTACCGAAGACCGTGAAATGTCGATTCGTCGCCGTTCGCAGCAATTGGGTTTGTGTTATTCGACCACATGGAAGATTTTACGCAAAGATCTTGGTGTAAAACCGTATAAAATACAGCTCGTGCAAGAACTGAAGCCGAACGATCTGCCACAACGTCTAATTTTCAGTGAATGGGCCCTAGAAAAGTTGGCAGAAAATCCGCTTTTTTATCGACAAATTTTGTTCAGCGATGAGGCTCATTTCTGGTTGAATGGCTTCGTAAATAAGCAAAATTGCCGTATTTGGAGTGAAGAGCAACCAGAAGCCGTTCAAGAACTGCCCATGCATCCCGAAAAATGCACTGTTTGGTGTGGTTTGTACGCTGGTGGAATCATTGGACCGTATTTTTTCAAAGATGCTGTTGGACGCAACGTTACGGTGAATGGCGATCGCTATCGTTCGATGCTAACAAACTTTTTGTTGCCAAAAATGGAAGAACTGAACTTGGTTGACATGTGGTTTCAACAAGATGGCGCTACATGCCACACAGCTCGCGATTCTATGGCCATTTTGAGGGAAAACTTCGGAGAACAATTCATCTCAAGAAATGGACCGGTAAGTTGGCCACCAAGATCATGCGATTTGACGCCTTTAGACTATTTTTTGTGTGGCTACGTCAAGTCTAAAGTCTACAGAAATAAGCCAGCAACTATTCCAGCTTTGGAAGACAACATTTCCGAAGAAATTCGGGCTATTCCGGCCGAAATGCTCGAAAAAGTTGCCCAAAATTGGACTTTCCGAATGGACCACCTAAGACGCAGCCGCGGTCAACATTTAAATGAAATTATCTTCAAAAAGTAAATGTCATGGACCAATCTAACGTTTCAAATAAAGAACCGATGAGATTTTGCAAATTTTATGCGTTTTTTTTTTAAAAAAAGTTATCAAGCTCTTAAAAAATCACCCGTTATATAAAACTTTTATTTAAAGACATTGATCTGGTTTTGAACTTGACCCTTAAACACAATTTTTGATTAAAAAAAAAAACTTTTTTCTATTTCTCTCTTCCTCTCACTCTATATGTAGCTACCAAGCCCCCTTTTAGTTGTACTACTTTAAACTAACCCCTCTGTCAAGTTGGCTTAAAATCATGTTATTATCCATTGCAACCGACAACACCTTTGGAATTGTTAATAAATTTTAGCGTTATTTTTTAAAATGGAAAAAAACCTTTAACAAGGCTTTTGTCTTACAATACAAATATAGAAAACTGTCCATCCAGCTTTACCACAAACCAAAAAAAAAAGAAGAAAATTAAAATTCAGTTCACATTAAAACAAGTCATGGCAGGCAGTCAGCCATAATAATTTGAATGTTATCTCTATGACATTTTGGCAATTTTTATTTTATTTATTTTTTAAAACTTTTAAATAATTCGTTAATATCCAATTTATGGTAAATCACAATAGAACAGCTATAAATAAACCGGTTAAATTAGTGGTTTAATACTGCTGTGTAGCTGCTTTAACTGGTCATCATTATCATCTTAAACTGACAAAGCAAATTCTTTTGTATTAAGACAACACGGAAGTTCTTTTTTATTCTTAGTATGCGTGATCTTTCTTCTTGCATCCCAACCGCCATGTTTTTTTTTTATTGTTTTTGTTTTTAATTTTCTCTCAATTTGGCTCTATCAAATTATATTTAACTTATAATAATGTTTTTAAATTATAATAATAATAATTTTGAAAATTTTATTCTATTGTAGAAACTGTTTACGCCGCATTGCTCGCCACGATGAATTGCAATTTTCAAAAGACAGCATTGTCAATGTTATGGAAAAATTTGTGAAAACAGTTAATGTTATGGATGAAACTATATTAGTTCCATGCAGGCTCATGGATCGACAGGTAAATATCAAGTTTTATTTAGTTTTAAGCTCTCATTAGTAATTTACTCTTCAACGAATGAACATCGTTTTCGTCGCGTCAGTCCTCCGGGTAAAGGGAAAAAAGTTCTTTATTTTGTTAGCCTCGTGGTTGTTGCTTGGCCTGAAGTTGGGTTATGTACCCAAGTTCATGCTTTCTGCAGTAATTTATGTTTCATCGAATAAATGTCCTTTTCGTCATTTCTTTTTATATCCAGTGAGGGATAGTACGTTTCGGTGGCTGTTTTTTGATCCGCGGGGTTGCTGATCACTGGTTATATTACATTACCAATCGTTTTGATAGTTTTAAGGATTGAAATCAAATGGCTGTCCCTAACCTCACTTGCAACGGCATAGGTTGTGTAGGGATCCATACGTCGGAATAACCTGGCATTATGTACTATCTTGAGTTAGCGCCAACCTAATTATAATACAAAAAAAAAAGTTTTAAGCTCTCGGCCATTTTGTAAACTTTTCAAATGTTATACAAGAACGAACACGAAACATACTATTGATATTTGCTCTGTCGTAAAATTAGTTTTGAAAACGTTTCATTGCGAATCTCAAACATGATATTAAATTAGCAAAATTTTACGTTAATTGTTCAGCGGTTTGGATTGTTTTATACAAAACTAGTATGCCCTGTCGTGCTTTGTTGTGCTACGATTTATCAACAGGTAAATATGTTCACGGGAGATACCACGCTCACTGATACGAACCAGCCTATTGTACAATTGCTCACATTTATACAATTTGAGGACTTTTTGCCGTCGTAGTACTCCAGATATTTGATATTAAAAATTCACGCCCACTTTATTTATCACACTTCTTAGACCTTGTGAAAATTTCAAGCAGATCGGTCCAAAGATGTAACCTGTAACTTCATATATGCAAACTTTCACTTTTATATGTATACAGTGGTGGAAAAATTAATAGAAACGACCAAAATTTTCAGATGTTTTAAATTTTTATTTACTTTTAAATAAATAAAATTAAATATACATATAAATTAAAAGTGTGTAAACTTCAATGCGTTTAACTAAAAATGTAAATTATATCTTACTCCATTAATTAGTAACGAAGAACTGTAATTTTGGAAAAAGGGCCTAGAAAATAATATAAGAACGATACATTCGCTAGCTCAACAATGGTACTTCTCTCGCACTTCTATCTATCAATTCAACTTTTTGTAGTCTGTTTCTAATCGTGCGACTACTAACAGGAGCACTCAATTAATTTTTAAGCTCATTTGATGACCGAAAAGGATTCTTTTTGGATAACTGGACTAAGAGTTTGGCAAATCAAACACACGTTTTAGCTTTCTGACTTTCGTTTCAGGTTTAACTTCAGTATGGATTGCATTTTTATACCCTATACCACCATGTGGTCAGGGTATAATTACTTTGTATAACTACCAAAAATATTTGACCCATCTTTTATTATATCGATCAACTCAGAATCACTTTCTGAGTCGATTTAGCGTTGTCCGTCCGTCTGTTCATCTGTGTGTCCATGTAAACCTTGTAATCAAACTATAGGTCGCAGATATGAATATATTTTAATGAAATTTGGTTTGTAAGCTTCTATCGGCCATAGGATGAACGCTATTGAAATTGGTGAAATTCGGTCCATGTTCAGACCTAGTCCCCACACAAATAACCCCAATAAATTCGACTTAAATTGTCATAAAATCCAAATTATCTTAAAGATCTTAGTCAATTGGGTTTGTGTATGCTTATTACTCCCATTAATCAGTAGTCAAAAAATAAACCCTATAGAACAATTCTTAGTCATAGCCCCCATATAAAGCTGCTTCCCGATCTTCACTTAAATCTATCAAAAAACAAAAATATTGCACAGATTTTTCGAAAAATTTTTTATTTGTATATTTTTCCAAAAAATAAATGACATTACCAAATATGGTCAGGATCGGTCCATTTTTTGACCTAGTTCCCATATGAATATAGCATCCGATATGAACTTTTTCATATCCGAAGGAAAAAAAAAAATAGTAACAATGCCACATAAATTTGGTTTATGCTTATTTTCAATATCCAATTAGTTGGGTCTAAGAGAAAGGGTCTCTAAACGCATGGTATAGGGTATCGTATGGTCGGTCTAGACCGACTATTGAGTCCCTTTTGAGTAAACGTTCAAACTTTGACAGAACTATATTAACTTATAGTGTTAGTGCAATCGTTCTTATTATTTTTCCATGATTTTTTCTTACCTTTTCGCACGCTCTAGCAAATACATTTTGATTTGTAAAGAGAATCATAAAAATCATAATACATTTAGTATAATGGAATACCGTTACATTGTACATTCACCAAACAAATATAGATATAGATTTATATAGATTTATAGTTGGCGACACAATGCTAAAAACATCAAAACAACAACAATGTAAATATTAGCTCTGTTCGTTTACGTGATAATTTGTACAAATTATCACAAAATTTACTGGATCCCGTTCGTTTACTTCAAAAACCCAGTAAAAGAGAACAAATGAGAGCGTAAAGTGACAGTTCATTTTTTGAAAACTTGCTAGTTTTTACTGGATATATTTTTGCCAGTAAGAATTAGCAAGCAAGAAAAAACATACTTATGATTGAGTTTTGTGGTAAATAAAGCAAGAATACTACAATTCGATTTTTATGCAAAAATTTTAAATAATAATTCTGAGGAAATTAATGATAGAAGAAGTAAGTAAATATTCACATAACCAGGTTTCATTAATTTTAATCTTTTAAAACCGGTTCCTGCCGAAAAAAATATGTGTATCTGCCAGTTTCTTTCATAATAAATGTTTATTTTCAAAAGCAATAGGTAATGGATATTAGTTTAAATGAATATTTCTACATGTTAAATAAAATAAATTCTTCTAATTAAGGTATATATTTTTTTTTTTTTTAAATGGTGCGTGGTAAAGAAGAAGAAAGCATATATTTCAAAAATTCATACCTGCACTGTATTCTTAATCGGACCGGTTTCTCGCATTTCAGCCTTCATCAGCGATTTATTGAACATTGTGATAATTGTTATGTTTTAATTGAATAGGTTGTTTCTATATGAAAATTTTTTCTACTTAGGGCGGCCGTGAGGTTTTGAACCGTGAACCTTCACATACACTCGTACTTGCACTTTTTGGTCAGCGCTTTAACACACTCACCTAAAGTCAGGCCTACGAGCAGTGTGGTTAGTTTTCAGTTTTCGTACCATACAGCTTTACTTTGTATTAATTTCAGAAGATACAACTCTGTCCAAACAAACAATCGTTATTTTTGAATTTTGAATATTTTTTGCATTTTTACTTCTAATTTCCACTATTCTCAGTTTTCGTAAGAGTTTTTTTTTATTTCGAGTTTCACTTCTTTACTTTCACATGTGTTTACAATCAGCTGTATCTATGAACTTGCAAATTCTTGCAAATAGCTGTTCGTTTACTATTTTGGATATTTATGTTTTTGAGAACTAATTTTTCTTACTCTCTGAAATTTCGGTTTTTACTGGTTTTTACTGGTTTTTACTGGGAAAGTAAACAAACAGAGCTATTATCACTGATGAACTCTGATTAATGTCAGTAAAAGCTCTAATAAAAATATTCACAGAGTATAAGTAGTTACGATTTATAAAATAAAATCTATAATATTAATAGGCTAGACGATTTCTTGTGACCGATGTTTTGTTCAACTTTTTATCCCGATTTTGACCAAAGGTATATTATTTGAAAGGTATTTCTTTTTAGCCGTTTTGCTGATTTACAGATTTTTAAATTTTTTCCTTAAAGTTGCTACTAACACATACATAAAATTATACAATGCTATGTGTGTGTTTATTAAATTTGTTAATGTGTTTGTAATAAAAGTATAATTTCCTAGAATTTTCACTCGAAGTTCGAGGGCTGGAATCTGCTAGTTATAATAATTAGGAGACATAAAGTTCACTTAAGTGCAGGAACGCTAAATTATATTCTCGGCCCAAAAGAGAAATGACAAAGAATGAAAAAAGAAATAAAACTATAAAAGAAAATTAATTATTGTTTACTTTTATATGATTTTATTTAGCTTTTTGTCTGTTTGTTTGAGGCGGAATCTTGTAACCAAAATTTTACAAAATTCACGATTAACTATTGTTTTGAAGGTTTCACCTAAAGTGCATGGCAATACATTATTTTATAAATTTTATCACGATTTGGTTATTATTTCTCACAGTTAACTTGAAAGCGGATTTTTGTAATTGCATTTTCACACCAACTTTCCGAATACACAGCTAGATCTCAGATACCTTCAAATTGTACGTAAACAAATTATTTAAACGATTTCTGGTAAGAAGAAAAACATAAGTTGTCTCTCTTAAGCGCTCTCATTTACTCAATTGTCGAGTACACGAACACTGTTCAACAAATTCGGTAACGTACGCATCTATAATATTTTATCTAAAAGCAAAGAATATACAGCCCTGTTCTTGAAACGTTGTTATTTGAATAAAATGAATTTGAAATAACACAAAACACAAATTTTATATTTTCGAAGTATTTTTCGAAATCATATTTTTTTATTATCAAATGACATGAAACATATGGTTTAGCTTCAGAACCATATGTTATCTAGAAACTAAGGTGCCATTTGATTCTTTAGTCACTTTCACAAAAAAACCTTAAGTAATTTTTGCATGTTTTTCCTTAAGATTATAAAGAAAGTAAAAAAAAATATTTTCTTTTAAAATAACAATTTACTTGTTCATTTAATTGTTTTTATTCTTCAATTTCATTCAATTAAGAATGACTTCTCTTTTTGAAACAAGTTAGGCATCACCAAAGAAAATTCGAAATTCAAATAAATTGGTTTTGACTGGCATCACTACTGTTTCGAACATAAACAAAGTTGTGGCAGTCATATGCAAAAAAAAAAATAAAAATATGTGATTTGAGTGAAATATTATTTTAAATTCCTTTATTCGTAATAATTAGTACATGAAGAATCTATGTTATAATTGAAAAAATTATAATGGAAAATAGATTGTGCAAATAAAAGTTTTTATTATAGTTATAGAACAACATCATCTCCAAAAGTGTGTTTTATTAACATTGACTACTGATTACGAGTTTTTTTTTTTAAATCAGCCCAAAATGTAGACGTTTTTTAAAATCGTTTTTTTTTTCATAAAATTAATGTCTAATTTTTTAAAATAATGACAAGGTTCAATAAAAAACATGTTAGAGTTTAAATATCAATTAGTTTTTTTATCTCTTAAGACCTGCTTAGTAGAAAAAAAGGGCATTTATTTTGATTTCACAAAGCCTTTTCTATGTGAATTAAAACGAGAAAAAATATTCTTGTTGAAATTAGAGAACAGCAAAAAACTCGTAGAATTAAGAATTTTTCATTTAGTGTTTTTTTTTTCAAGAACAGGGGCGATAGTATTATTGTTAGCCAAGATCGAGTTTGTTTCAGAATTTTACTTATACAAAATTTAAAGTTATTAGAATAATTTAAATGCCCCACTTGGCAAATTGATTAACTGAATTTTCTGTTTTTTTTTTTTTTTTTTTTTTTTTTGAATAAATTAAAGCACCATTATAGCTACGTTATTATAAGAGAAGGATTCAGAATTCATTATTGCCGACTTTTGATTTTAAATTAAACTTAATCCCTTATGCAGTAATCACGAGTATGTGTGGTGCAAATCTAAATTTACTTTGTGATACAATCACGACTTAGACTCGTGATAACAATATAAGTGAAACAATCCACTTTACTTACTTCACTTCGCAATTTATATAAATTTTATTATTAAAGCTTTTCAAAAGCAATATGCGTCAATCATTCAGGTTTAATTTATCAAAAGTACGTATTTCCTTAAATAGTTAAAAAATGGATAACAAAGGAAAAATAATTAAATCTACAAGGGGTTAAGAATTGTTTATGTAGACGAAACGAAATATTATGTTATAATATTATATAGGAAAACATTGTTTCCATACACATTCGTGTTGCGTAAACTGGAGGTTAAATTATATTTTATGTAAAATTTTATTTTTATATTTCGATCATTTTAAAATATATTTTTTATGTAATATTTAAAATGTATATAAAATGATGTAATTATTTGGAGCGTTTGTTTTTTACGACTTTTACAATTTTCTTTTATAAAACTGATTTTTTATTTGTTTTGTTTTGCTTTTAGGTGGGTGATAGTACTGATATTATACCAACTCCTGGTAAAGATGTGACCTCAAATCAACATACTTTTATTCCGAATGCTAATGGCAAACGTAATCCAGTCAAGTCCAAAAATGTACACGAAGTCCTTAATTCTTCGGATCTTCTCAATTTGTACAGCATGTTGAATAGTTTGAAAAACGACCTCCTTTGGACTGGTAAAGATGACTCTGACGACTTGGACGAACAAAACATGTTGATGGAAAATCAAGAAGTTAAGACTGAAAACATTTCCACTGTTGCTGCCGCATCGAACACCAGCAATAGCAGCACCCCTAAGGGACACACAAGACGTCCTTCGACTGCTTCGATGGCTTCAATCACATCCGTGAGTCAAATGAGTGATTCCGAAAGTGATATTTCTCAAGAAAACGATTCTGGCGTTGAATCCGAAAGTAACAAACACGGCAGTGGTTCAGACTCGACCAGCAGCAGCAGCGAAGACGGTCATATACAAAATAAGAAGCCAGCCAATGTTGACAAGGCCACCGAATTGGCTAAACGTTGTCGAAGACATCTGAATGGCCTGTATCAGTGCCTCGAACAAATGACAGAAGCCGCCAATTATTTAACAGCTCGATACCAAAGTGATATCGGTGGTCCTGCATAGAGTTAAATGAGGCATAGTAAACATTACTAAGGGTTCTACTGTATGCAAAAATACAAAAAAAAAAAGCGGGGTTTCGGGGGTTTTCTTACTTCGCTAGGGGGTTTGTGGTACTAGTTTATTAATTTTAATTTTTAGTAGGTCATCGTTTTAACTTTTTAAAACTCAAACACATAAATAAAAAAAACTACAACATGTAAATTTATTTTCAAAAGAAGAGCATGCAAAAAATACATTTAAAAAAACTAATAAAACATCAACATGGATATTATTATTATTTAGAGTTTAAGCCCATTATTTAGGTACTTTAAAATAGGTTGAATATGTTGAAGTTGAAACTAGAAACAGAAACAAAATACGCAAAACGCAAAATAAACAAGACACAACACTACACAACAAAAAAAAAAATGCTTTATATTATAGAAACAAAAAAAAAAAAAATTAAGAAGAATTGTAAAAATGACAAAAACACAAAATAAAATATAAAATAAAAACTATCAGAAAAGTGTAATGAACGATTTGAAAGAAAAAAAAAAAAAAAAAACAGCAGCAGTTACAACAACAAACTCAAACGACTAAACAAATCAACTCACTAAATAACAAATACAACCAAGTTTGATGTATCTTAAGTGTACAAAATAGCACAAATTAACATGTTTTTAACATTCCCACAAACAAACATACATATTTAATAAAAAGAAAAACAACAACAAAAAATGGAAGAATGAAAGCTTTGAACAATCATTTAAAAGAAACAAAATTATTTGGTTTAGTTCGATTAACTACGAAATTTATATTTCGTCAAATCAGTTTGGTATCGGTACCAATACGTGTTACGACCATTTTGTTCAAAATCTCAGTTAGAGTTGAATACAGATGATCGATGCCTCTTTCAATTTTATCCAAGGCTAAACTAATTTATCTCTCCATGTAGCTTATCATAAAATCACTGAAATGCACAGCAGAATTAAAAGCTCTCTTGTGAATAAGTATAACACAAAGATATAAATAGAAAAAAAATTTATACCAAATTTGTTAATTTTCCTTTTGTAAATTGGACTTGTGAAGTAGGCAAGTCATTCTTTTCAATAAATAACTTCGATTCTAGAACTATCACTTTCTATGCTATATAACCAAAACAATTTCAAAAACTTTTATATACTGTTGAAAAATGCTGTCGAAGAAATCCTGACTATTTTTTTATTTGATGTTTTTTCAAAAATAACAAAAAAAAAAAATCATTTCAAGTTATTGGCTGAGGACCTTGAAGAAAAATCTCATGATTACAACAAAGTTTGTGAAAAAAGAAAAAAAAATGTTTTTTGTCTTTTCTTTGTATAAAGCAACTGAGACTGAATGATAAATAAAGGTGATGAAGGATTTTTTCGGTCAATAGACAGACTTCTTCATCTAGACATATATTTTTAGTACATTTATAGCATTCCCTAATGTAAATTTATTAATTACAATAAAATTACTCCTGTTGACTTTGTTTAAAAGCTGTTTGGGTTCTATGTGTTAGAAAAAAAATCTAGTTTTTTCATTATGAATTAATCACATTCGTAAATACCAAAATTCATTTGAAATAATGTTTAAAGTCAAATGGTAATTGAAATCAAAGAACACACTTGTTATTGTTAAACATTTTATAATAAATTAAAAAACAAAAAGTAAAAAAAAAATTCTTTTATAATTGAATATAAATATCATTATCCCTAGCTATTGAATTTTTAATAATTAAAATGAACAAATGGAAAAATGTTTAACTTCTTATTAATTGTTAAGCAATGTTAGGGATAATGATCATTAAGTCTATTACTTATTTATGTTGTTAATATGTATGTATGTGTAATGAAATTGTTTTTAAATAATATACATAGGTATATGTATAACGATGTATAAAATTTAGTCATCACAGGTTTTTGGAAATCCTAGTTAAAAGAAATAAAATTTTTTTGAAATGTGAAAATATATTTTTAGATAAGAAATTCAATTTCTTGATCGTCTTAAAAACCCCAATAAACGATTTTTTATTTTCTTTTTAAAATTGGCTTTAAATATTTGTAAAAAAAAAAGAAGGGAAATACACACATACACATGTCTTTATGTTTTTTTTTTTAATTTACAAGAAAAAAATATTTAAAAACAAAACTAAGTTATTTCTTTTGTGTTGCTTGTGAATACATTCATATACAATTATTCGATTGTATATAAAATGTAAATAAAAAATGTATCTATTTAAAAATATTATTTAATAACAAAAACCTAATAAAACTATATGTACAATTATTTTTCCAAATATAAAATAAAGAAAATATAATTAAAAAATAATCTATAAAAATAAATTTGTTTTATTTGTTATTTTGCTTCGACTTTTTAAAAAAAAAAAAAAGAGGATTGGAGTTTCTATGCTAAATGGAAAGTTCATTTTTGCTAATCGCTCAAAAAATGTTTTTGGTTTTATTGATACGAGTTGTCCTTAACACAATTTCAAGTTTATTGATTAGTTTTTATTTTTTTGTCTATTATGTGTTCTATAATTATTTCATGATAATGTTAATATATTGCCGGCCTTTCTGTTTGTTTCTTTGTAGTTGCTAAATTGCTAAAATAAATGATAAGATCGTTATAAAATGTATCGGTTATGTATAAACAGAACATTCGCACGTTTAAAATTAGAATCAAGAAATGTATGTATGACTGCTTGTAAGGAGAGGGATAAAGTCCATTAATGTTGTAGAACAAAAGCAGGGGGTCTAATCGTCTCATTCGTTATCGAAATTATGTATGTTTTTATATTCCAAAATAAAATACTGAGAATAATTTCGCTCTGTCGCAGTTAACGAATTGTGGCCCCTAGTTAAGAATAAAAGTGAAACCAGGTCTGGCGTCTGTCCGTCTTCTTTAAATAATAAACCGAAATATGAAATTTCGATTGATTTAATTCGATAGCGAATGTGGCGATTAACCCCATGTCTCTCTTTCATATGCGACTTGAAAATCGAATATTTAATTATAATATTTATAGTAATTTTTAACGATTTATATTAATAGTAACGTTAAAAAAAATGTAGGCATCACTCATAGTTTATTGCTCTTAATAGCAAAGCTTTTTAATTTTTATTTTACAATGTGTACGATTAGAATGTTAGAGTGCCTCGATTTGTATGAGACAAAAAAATGTTACATGTCACCCCTGAAATTGAACCGAGGCATATTTTATGATAATGCGCCTATAGATATAATCGGCTATGAGCTAAACTATTTTGAAAATGCCTCCAAACATCGTATTTTTTATGAATTATATAATAGCTGAGCTGCCTGTTATCAATTCTTCTTTGTGTATTTTCAAAACATTTAAAAATTCTTCAATTCTGCATTGTAACATGAAGAAAAGCTTGCAACAGACTTTAGATACATGATTTTCATGTAATTTTTTTTTTCATGTTTTTGAATGTGTTTTTCATTAAAATTGAGGTATCAGTCTTTTTTATACCCTCCGCACCAGTGTGCAGACCCCATAAAATATATACATATGTATATTATTTACATTTATAACAAGCAGAGTTGATATAGCGATGTCCGTCTCTCCGTCTGTGTAAATCACGGTCACGCAATCAATAGGACAGCTGGGTTGATAATTTTGACATAAAATAATGTGGCCAGTGATCGGAGACAGAAGTCTTTATGTCATTTTTATACTCTATACCTGTTGGGTCCAGGGTTTTTGTAACTACAAAAAATTCTTAGCCTAGACCATCCTTCTATTATTCCGATCGACCCAAAATCACTTTCTAAGTGCGTCCGTCTGTGTGTATGTGTATCCATAAACCTTGTAACCAAACCACTTATCGCAAATAAGAATATATTTTAATAAAATTCAGTGCATGTTCAGGCCTAGATCGTCTTAAATTGCTCTAAGATCCAAATTATCACATAGATCTCGGCGAAATTTACTTAATGATTATTTGTTACAACCATTAATCATTAGTCCAAAAATAAACCATGTAAAACAATATAAACTGCTCCCCGATCTTTACTTTAATCTATCAAAAAAGAAAAACATTGCGTAGATTTTTCCTAAATTCGGTTTATATGTGTTTTTGTGAAAAATAAGTGACTTTGCTATATATGGTCATGATTGTCGATTCTCTTTACCTAGTCCCCATGTACTTTTCCATATCTATACGCCACAAATTATTAACATTGCCACTCAAATTTAGTTTATATTTACTTTCTATATCGAATTGTGGCCCCTCAAAAGTTGGATCTAAGACCCTTTCTCGAAACTCATGGTATAAGAGTATCGTATAGTCGGTCTAGACCGACTTTATTATTACTTACTTATTTCTCATTGTGTCATTGCACTTTAATACAACAACTATTCCTTTCGCAATGGAGGCTATGACCTTTGCAACACGCCTTCAGTGCACTGCCGTCCAAAATCCAGTTTTTAAGAAATTAAAAAAAAAAATTATATATTTTCTCAATGGCAACACTTCAAGCAATCAATAAAATATATCGAACAAAATATTTTTTTTCGTAAAAAAGAATTTTTGGAGACAAATTCCAGAAAAATGTGAGCCTAAATCAAAATTCAAGGCGAACATTTTATAGAAAACCCCAGCTCCAACAGTTGAACTATGTGAGGTGTAGAGTAATTTGAACGGAATAGTTGCTATTCCTCCCACTGTGCGACGTCTCCTTGTGTTTTTATGAAGCTCAACATCAAATTGAAATTGAAAGTAAGAACAGGTATTGTCATAGTTATTTATTGATTTATTTAATTTTTTGTATTTTGTATGACATTCCCCATATAACTAGATCACACCTGGGCAGAATTGACGAACTGCTGAAAAAAAATCCACAAAAAGTAATACTTGATACTTTTAATTTACTATTTTTATACCCTCCACACCTCAGTGGCAGAGGGGGTATATATAGGTTTGTCATTCCGTTTGTAACGCATCGAAATAAATTCCTGAGACCCCAATAAAATATATTTTCTTGATCCTTATAACAAGGGAAGTTGATTTACTGATGACCGTCTGTCCGTCTGTCTGTGGAAATCACGATCACGCCGTCAATATCTAAGCTAGACCTTTCGTTTTTATATAAAATCGTTTATTAACATTCCAAAGGAGTTGCTATTTAAAATCGTCAAAATCGGTCAAAGGGTTAACGAGCTATGAATGAAACTTTGAAAAAACTCTTGAAAAAATAAAATTTTTCAGTGTGTTTGTTGTTTTTCTTAGGATATGTTGTATATGTATGTTGTAATTCTTCGTATTGTTGAAGTCATTACAGTTGTGTGTATATTAATACTGCTCGTCTCACATTGGCCTAAGCGAGTTTTACCACATATTTTTTTATGATTAAAATTAAATATTAAAAATTAAAAATTAATAAAAAAAATAAAAAATGAAAAATGAAAAATGGAAAATGAAAAATTGAAAAAGGAAAATGGAAAATGGAAAATGAAAAATGAAAATTGAAAAATGAAAATTAAAAAATTAAAAATGAAAAATTAAAAATGGAAAATGAAAAATGGAAAATGAAAAATGGAAAATGAAAAGTGGAAAATGAAAAATGAAAAATTAAAAATGGAAAACAGAAAACGAAAAATTAAAAATGGAAAATGGAAAATAAAAAATGTAAATTGGAAAATGAAAAATGATAAATGGAAAATGGAAAATGAAAAAAGGAAAATGGAAAATGGAAAATGGAAAATGAAAAATGAAAATTGAAAATTGAAAAATGAAAATTAAAAAATTAAAAATGAAAAATGGAAAATGAAAAATGGAAAATGAAAAATGGAAAAGGAAAAGTGGAAAATGAAAAATGAAAAATGGAAAACAGAAAACGAAAAATTAAAAATGGAAAATGGAAAATAAAAAATGTAAATTGGAAAATGAAAAATGATAAATGGAAAATAAAAAATGGAAAGTGAAAAATGGAAAATGGAAAATGAAAAATGGAAAATGAAAAGTGTAAAATGAAAAATTAAAAATGGAAAATGAAAAATTAAAAATGGAAAATGAGAAATGGAAAATGGAACATGAAAAATTAAAAATGAAAATTGAAAAATGGTAAATGGTAAATGGTAAATGGAAAATGAAAAATGAAAAATGAAAAATTAAAATTGAAAAATGGAAAATGAAAAATGAAAAATGAAAAATAAAAAATGGAAAATGAAAAATGGAAAACGGAAAACGAAAAATTAAAAATGGAAAATGGAAAACTAAAAATGAAATATGAAAATTGGAAAATGATAAATGGAAAATGGAAAATTTAAAATTAAAAATTAAAAATGGAAAGTGGAATATGGAAAATGAAAAATGAAAAATGAAAAATGAAAAATAAAAAATGAAAAATGGAAAATGAAAAATGAAAATATAAAAATGAAAAATGAAAAATGAAAGAAAAACGGAAAATGTAAAATGAAAAATTTTAAATTTAAAATTTAAAATGGAAAATGAAAAATGAAAAATTAAAATTGAAAAATGGAAAATGAAAAATCGAAAATGGAAAATGAAAAATGAAAAGTAAAAAATGGAAAATGGAAAATGAGAAATTAAAAATGAAAAACCAAAAATGAAAAACGAAAAACGAAAGATGAAAATTGAAAAGTGAAAAATGAAAAATGATATAAAAAAAATGAAAATTGAAAATGAAAAAGGTGGAGGGTATCCAAGATTCGGCCCAGCCGAATTTAACATTCTTACTTGTTTATTTATTATTTTCTTTTTTTTTTTTTTGAATTATTATTTTTTTCGATAACAAAAAAAAAAATGATGGGCTTGAAACTCAATAAATAAGCCTTTTGAAAGAATAAAAAAGATTTAATATTTTGATTTTTTTTTTGTTTTATGTTCATTTTTATTTATTTATTTAATTAATTTTGTAACTTCTACAACAAAACATTTGTCTTAAAAAGTAGAAATTTTATGGTGTTATAATTTAAATTAACAAGTAAAATAATAACATACAAAATAAAATTTTTTTATTTATAAACAAATAATAATCTATTATAATAAAACATTTTCTATTGAAAAAAGTTATCTATGAATAAAATTTAAATAATTTTTTTAAATTCTAACGCGTTGCTAGTTTTTTTAATTGCTGGAGGAATAATATTCCAAAGATTTATTGCAGTTATAAAAAATTGCTATTCGGATATTATATTTTATATATAGTATATTTCTTCTGAGTTGACTAAATCTCAAACGATTAAAAAGATGACATGGTTCTAGGGTTATTATAATTTTATGGAGAAATATCAAAGTTCTTATTTTTAGAGCAAGGAGTTATATTAATCTCCATTAGTTCTATAATTACTGAGACCATAAACGTATCTTGCAGTGTTGTTATAATATTATTTGTTTAATTGTTATAACCTATACCACTATGTGGTTAGGTTATAATAACTTTGTGCTGATGTTTGTAACTACCAAAAATATTTGATCTATATCCCTCTTTTATTATACCGATCGACTCAGAATCACTTTCGGAGTCGATTTAGAGATCTCCGTCTGTCCGCCCGTCCGTCCGTCCGTCTGTGTGTCCATGTAAACCTTGTAATCAAACTACATGTCGCAAATATGAATATTTTTTGATGAAAGTTAGTATTTAAGTTTCTATCGGCCATAGAATGAACGCTTTTGAAAGTGGTGCTAATCGGTTCATGTTCAGACCTAGTCCCCATACAAATGACCCCTATGAGATCGACTTAAATTGCCATAATATCCAAATTATCATAGCGATCTCGGTCAAATTGGGTTTGTGTATGTCTATTACATCCATTTATTATTAGTCCAAAAATAACCCCATATGAAGCTGATTCCCGTTCTTCACTTAAATCTATCAAAAAAACAAAAATATTGCACAGACTTTTCTCAAATTTGGTTTGTGTATGTTTTTGAAAAAAAATAACTGACCTTATCAAATATGGTCAGGATTGGTTCCTTTTTCGTCCCTAGTCCCCATCTGAAGGCAAACAAATTAATAACAATGCCACTCAAATTCAGCTAATGCTAATTCTCTATATCTAATTTGTTGGACCTAAGAGATAGGGCCTCTAAACGCATGGTATAGGGTATCGTATAGTTGGTCTTGACCTACTATAATTTTCTTACTTAATTTTTTTATTGCAAATTAATAATTTTTAATATTATATATTATTCTTTTGTATTTTTTATACATACATAATATGCTTTTTTGATTTTTTTTTATCATTTTATATTTAGATTAATAATAAATACAAATAATGAATAAATTATTTATTATTTGTATAGGGGGTGCCACGACCACTGGCAGTATCCCTCCCAATTTTAGGTCCCTTATAACATTAAGAGATTCAGGAGTCACTATTATAATACATGGCATGTACTTATCATGTACTGGAATTACGTTATCAAACCAATCACATGTTTGGGACCGTGGAGTGAACAAGCAGCTGAATCTGTGCACTCAGATTTGAAGACAACATGGATCTGGCTTAAAAAATTCTCGTTATGAGGAAA
Organism: Cordilura impudica; assembly: GCA_963682025.1. Classification (NCBI taxonomy): domain Eukaryota; kingdom Metazoa; phylum Arthropoda; class Insecta; order Diptera; family Scathophagidae; genus Cordilura; species Cordilura impudica. The sequence continues at coordinate 3,721,734 of OY821521.1, forward strand.
TGTTGAAAAGAGCTGTTTGTGAATACAATTCGCTAGATCTATGTATATATATAAAAGTGCAATTATATATGTTTGTTTGTTTTTAATTTATAAACCATTGGACCGATCTTCCTGAAATTTGTAGAGTTTTACTGTGTATCTCGAAGGAAATATGGGCTATAAATTTTTTTTGATATTTTTAGTGGGCGTGGCACCTTCCATTCAATGTGAATTTTTGTGTGAGGCCACCTATTATTAATGTAAGTGACCGGGATATGATATGTGGGCGCGGCAACCCCCTACAAAGCAATTTTTCAATAAAAATTTGTCTAACGTCATCTATTATCAATGCGAGTAGTCGGAAAAAAATAGGCGTGATCGGATCAGTGGGCGTGGCACCTCCCATATAAAATAAATATATAATATCATATAACTGGAGTACTATAAAAGGGAAAGCCGGGACACTTTGTACGAGTCCATCAGATATTAATGTCATTAGTCAGATAAAAATTGGCGGGATAGGATTAATGGGCATGGCACCTCCTATACAAAAATTATGAAGTACTATGAAAGTAACAGTCTTGAAACTTTTAACAAGTACATTAATTACCAAGGTGAGTAGTCGTGGAAAAAATGGGCGGAATCGCTAAATTAACCGCCAAACTCAAAAATTGCCAAAACCGAAAATCGCGTAAAACATAAATCGCCAAAAACAAAAATCTTCAAAATCAAAAATCGGCAATATCAAAAATAGCTAAAATCAAAAATCGGAAAATCAAAAATCGCCAAAATCAAAAATCGCTAATATAAAAAATTGCCAAATGATATTCAAAATTCAAGGCCAGTGCAGGAAAGCCGAAAAATTTGTTAATTTTTGCACCGAATAAAAAAACAAACAAAAAATTACAACACAAAATTCGTAGAAAGCACGGTTAGTCGTAGTGAAGCCCGACTGCAAATGCTAGTATTTAATATAAATAAATTTATAATTTTTTTAAATTATTAATTTAAATATGAAAAAACGAATTAGTAAAAAAGGATATTATACATAAAAAAAAATACAAAAGAATATTATATAATAAAGAAATAAATAAATTTAAAAAAAAAAACAATTAACATAAAACTAACAAAATACGAAAAAATAATAAAATGGCCGTTGCTCGAAAACCGCTTCAACGATTTTTTCTTTTTTCTTTCTTTGAGTATGAAAGTAATAAAAAGAAAACAATAGCACCAAAAAAATACAAAAAGTCTTCGCGAAATATCGCTCAAATCGCCATATCTTGACAATTCTCTTAACAATTTTTTTAAACGGGTTGTTAGAATGCTATCAATCTCTATACTCACTTTTTCTAGAGTATTTTTACAGCAGTTCGTCAGTTCCTTCCAGTTAAAGAGAGAAAAGTTATAACCTGCTTTTTAGATTGAAATATTGTGAATACCCTTCATCAGAATTTAAATTTGGTTTATATTTAATTTGTTAAAAATTGGAAATGAAAACAAAAATTAAAAACAATTTCCTTATTAACGAAGGTCTTCAAAAAATCATAATTTTCAAAAATATTTAACAAATGTTTGTGTGATCAATAAATCTTTAAATTTTACTTCCGCCATCATTTTGTTGCAAAAAAAAAAATTATATAATTTTAAGATTTTTTTTGAAGAGTTTAAGAGAAAACCTTAAAATAAAGAATTTAGAGAAACAATGCTCGCAAAAAGACACAAAAAATAATTTAAAAAAAAATATTTATAACGGAAGTCAACAATGATGGACATGAATTTTGAACAATATTAAGAAACAGAAGATACGAGTAGTGGTTGTATAAGGCGAAATGCATTTAAATGTTAGTGATTTTATTTCGAATAGTTATCAATGTTATGAAATATTGTTTATAAAAACCAAACATACATGCATCCATAGAGTTCAATAAATTAGTTATAAACAAAAGATTCAAACAAAAATATTCCTAAACTTACTAATGCAGGCATGTTTTGTTTTAACATAATAAAATTAGATACGTTTCATATATGAGTCATTCCATGTCAAACCGTACGATTTTTGCTAAAAATTGACTTTGATGTCTTCGATGTCCTTCAAAATTTGAGAACGAAGTCTTCATTAAAAAATATTTTACACGTGTTTCGGGAAAAAAATTAAAAATTTTTTTTTAAAAAGTTATTTGCATTTGAAAATCGTCAAAATCGTGAAAAATCTTCCGACATGACAACATTTAAACTAATGTTTTTATAAAACTAGTGAATGGATTTTGAAGTTCAATACCTTATTTTAAAGGTATTTGAACCTTCTTTTTAAAAAAAATATTATTTTTTATAAATTAATTTTTTTTAAATATTAAAATTTGGGTTTTTTACTTAATTTCTGTTTTCCACAATCTTCGAACAAGTCGAAAAATCTGAAAAAAATATTTTCTTTAAGGTCAATATATTCTTAACATTCCCTCAAAATTTCAGAGTGGAGGTCGAATGGATTCTATTTTTTTACGATTTTTTTTCCATTGCAGCACCACAAAAAAATAACATTTTGTTTATAAACATTTTACTTTCAAGCATGTTAACGAAAATTTCAACGCATGTATGTATGTGTGTATGTATGTATGAAAGTAAAAAAGTGTATTTTTTTTAAATATATAACTAAAAGTTAAATAATAAGCAATTTTAATTTTTATATACATTTTTAATAGAAAAATCAGCTGCAAATGATGTAGTATGAACTTTAATTTGTCTCTCTTGGTACGGAATAAACGCATGGTAGCCTAAAGTACCTGGTATCATTTTTGCTTTAGTAAACCGTTCTTTAAGTTTTTTCTCCTGCTCACTATATTGTTCCGTACTAAAAAATTCGCGATTTATGTTTTTAACATTTTGTTTAACCCATTGATAAAAAGTTGTCGGGGTATTGATTGGATTGTCAATATTGGTCAAACTGGCTCGGGCTGCTAATCTTTTAATTGTGCCTCCAAGCCCATCGCAAGGGCCCTTGCCGTGCGAAGTTGCAAAGAAGTGCCACTCTGCTTTTATAGCGAAATCATCTTCGTGAAATGCAAGATTGACAAAATTTTTCTTGTTTTTATATTGAGAACTTGCACCATCTGAGAAGTAAAAAATTTTTTTTAAGGAACTCAATGTTTCTTTAAGGAATTTGATTAGACCTTCCTGAAATAAATTGACAGCTATTGTGTCGTGTTTTAAGCATTCCGATATTGCAACATAATTAATAAATTTTTCTTTCCCATTGTCATTGTAGTAAATAACAATAGGATGAATCGTTACCTGGTCGTTATTCCAATGAAAACCTTGAATGGAATCTTGAATGACAAATGAATAGTTTTCTGCAAAGTCACAAATCACAACGCATTCCCCAGGTTGCAAATCTTTCTTTTTTCTTTGAAAAAAATTGCTTTGTTGTTTGGCAATGTAAGAATGGGTTAACAAGCGACGTAGCTTTTCTGCCAATTTTTCTAAGGATTCGTAAGTTTCTGATTGAATGGTTTCCAAAGATGTTCTGTCAACGGTAATCCATTGCTTATATGATATCTTGTCTACGATATTTTCCGTCAATAATTCATTAAATTTTTCAATTAAATTATCACATCCTGGGCAAAGGTCACACTGCTGAAGATAACATTTTGAAGTAGGCGAATTGCAAATTATTTTTGATAGGCAATCTTCATAAGTTTTAATTTTCAATGTATCGCTTGTCAATGTTGGCAACCCTGAACCGTCAATCATAAGCTTAACATTATACATACACACATTCATACATGCGTTGAAATTTTCGTTAACATGCTTGAAAGTAAAATGTTTATAAACAAAATGTTTTCTTTTTTTGTGGTGCTGCAATGGAAAAAAATCGTAAAAAAATAGAATCCATTCGACCTCCACTCTGAAATTTTGAGGGAATGTTAAGAATATATTAACCTTAAAGAAAATATTTTTTTCAGATTTTACGACTTGTTCGAAGATTGTGGAAAACAGAAATTAGGTAAAAAACCCAAATTTTAATATTAAATAAAAATTAATTTATAAAAAATAATAATTTTTTTAAAAAGAAGGTTCAAATACCTTTAAAATAAGGTATTGAACTTCAAAATCCATTCACTAGTTTTATAAAAACATTAGTTTAAATGTTGTCATGTCGGAAGATTTTTCACGATTTTGACGATTTTCAAATGCAAATAACTTTTTTAAAAAAAATTTTTAATTTTTTTCCCAAAACACGTGTAAAATATTTTTTTATGTTTAATACGTCTGGCAAATTTAAAGAAAATCGGAAGAGGTGGTGTAAAAAAGGTGTTCGGTCTGATATGGAATGACTCATATGTACATATAGTAATTTAAAACTGGTTCAGAGATTTAGTTTTTTTACTTTTTTTTTTTTGTATTTAAATGTGAAAGTTTCATAAAAATATGAATTTATTTAAAACATTTCATTTGAAAATTTAAGTCTAATACATAAATTTCGGACATAATAATATATTTAATAACAAACAAAATTAAAAATTCTGTTGTTTGATAGAAATTTATTAAATATTTGTTATAGGTTTGTTTTGTAACAATTTATTGTTAACTTTTCTTATTAAATCATTAATTAGGTAATAAAAATATGCTATACGGAAATTGATTTTGTTAAACTATTAATCTATATTTGGCAATTGTTTACGACTTGAAGAAATATAAAATATATACATACATACATACGAGGGCGGTCCCAAAACTATTACTTTGGTGAAAATTGGTAACCTTATAAAACATAAGTTTTAAGTTTCAAGTCAAGTTATTTAGCATGTTTTTTTTTTGGGCCATCAAAAAAGTAAACGATCTCAGCGAATTTGTAAACGTGGAAAAAATGAGTCACCTTTATATACTTCAAAACTTTCATGTAAAAGTATTCTATTCTGTGGGAGTCTGTTTCTTCGTCTACGACTACTAAATATTGGGTGGCAGAGTTTAAACCACGAACACGATTGAGATGGCCACGCCAGCAAAAATTAAAAAAAAAAATCAAAAAATGGTTTTGAATGATACGTGAGATAGTTGAAATGATAGGCATTTCAAAAAATGCTTACATCGCATATGGATCGCAAGATGGGTGCTACATTTGCTCACAATCGAACAAAATAGCATCGTGACGATGTTTTAATAGATTGTTTGGCGATAAAGCCGACTTTTTGCCTCAACTCGCAACCATGAATGAGACATTAGTTCCCCACTTCATACCTGAGACAAAGCAACAGTGAAAACAGTGGACTTAAATGGGAGAATCGTGTACAAAGAATGCGAATACAGTGCCATCTGCAGGCAAGATTATGGCGTATGTTTTTTGGGAAACGCGTGGAATAATGTTTATTGATTATCTTCAACAATAAAAAAATAATTCACGGCGAGTATAACCAAGCATCATATATAAATGAGGATGTGCAAAATGAAATTTGTTCATCATAAACTGACTAACCAAGAGTGGCGGTTCTCAGAATGTTCATGTGAACATTGAACATATTTATGAACAAGAGTGGCAGAACTCAAAATGTTCATGAAGAAGAAGAGTTGCGAGAGCAGCCATTTTGAGGATTGCCAAAGAAGTGTTTAAAAACAGAATAAAGGAAAAATTTAGTAGGAGAAAATATGAAACTGGAATTGTTAAAAAAGAGGTATGTATTATATATTATAATTTGTAATAAAAAAATTAAATTTATTTTAAGATTACACAAAGTTTTTTATTTATATTTAGGAAGTTTTTGCTTTAAAATGAATTCATCATATTAATCATTGCCTTTATTTTATAAAAAAAAAGCAGTAACAAAAAAATCTCTTTTTGAATTTGTGTGGTGGCCCTGAAAAGGGCCTTTTTATACCCTCTACACCTCAGATGTTAAAGATGTTAAAGAAAAGATCTTATTAAAAAGGTAAACAAATTTATAAATTATTTTTTCTAAATACTATAAAAATGTGCAATAAAAAAACATAAAAAATTTGTTTTTTATTTTTGCAAAAATTTTAAAAATGTTCAACAATTTACGATAATTTTGTATATCCTATCAACTTGGAAAATATTAAGATTTCTTAGTTTTATATCGCAGATTTTGAAATTGGTTTTGTCTTTTTCAGATATCGTTGAACTCTAATCAGAATTGATATTTAAATAATTTATATAAAAATGTGTTGTTCATAAAAATGAGTAAATTGAAATGAGTGTTTAAAAAGATTTTAAGTAAAAGCTATTTTTCGTATTAAATTATGAAAATTAATCTTTCCATGTGCAAAAAAAAACAATATAAAAATTATTTGCTATTTTTTCCATCATATCCTGCACAACTCCGAAATTGATAAGATTTTGTGTTTTCATTAGAAAATAGTTCAGATAAAATTTAATTCGCAAAGTTTGGATTTTTCCTTTTTTTTATACTTTTACAAAATTCTAAATTTGCAAATTGATTTTTAACAATTTCGCGTTAAGTCCTAAAATTATTTTTTTTTCTTGCGAAATCACTCTTTGCTGTGTTCTCTAACGAAAGATAACAAATTTGTTTAAAAACTTCATTTAACAACAAAATAGGAGAAAAAAAATTTTTTAAGCATGCCAAAACAATGGAAACTTCTATACCACAGTTGATTAAAACAACAAAAATTGCAGATGGTAATAAATTAAATGTGTAAAATCTTAACCGTTATTTAAATATTTAAAGTTTCTGGCATTTGAACTGTTTTTTAAATACAATTGTATTTTTCAACGTTTTTATCTTATAATTATTTACTAGTGTATCCCAGCACTCAAAATTCGATTGCAAATTCTAGGAAATATTATTTTTTTCGTTCAATTTTTGTCTTCCAATGTTTTTTAATCTATATATGTGACACGGAAAGTTAAAAGGGACCTATGGTCAGAAAATAAGTTTTGGAGAAAAACGACTTTGAAGTGAAGAAGTTGATTTTGAATACTGAATATTTAAATGAGCCTAAAGGTATATTAATCAATTTTAGCAATTCACGATTCAACACAGAGTGTCGGATATATAATTTAAGTCATTCGCATTAACAGGGTGCAATGGTGGAAGCGGTGGCAGCGGCATGCCCACAGAAAAAAGATGAGGTGGAAGTGGCATGCCCGCCAAATGAAGTTAAAATGATAAAGAACCCTGTCCTATATCGCCATAATTCGAAAAAAGTGAAGCCATGGACGACTTCGACGTGTGCGGGGTTACCGTAGCTTCGAAACTTCGACAGATGACTATTGAACGGAGCCGAATAGTGGAAAGGAAGATATATGAGCTGCTGTTCAAGGGTTTAGATGTAAATTGCATAATATACATTTTTTTTATTTTTTTATTTATATATATATAAGTTTCTGAATTGTTTTTTTTATAATTTTTTTATTTCCTTATTTTTTGAATTTTTTGGTTAACATTTAAAATTTACTTAATTTTTTTTTTTTAAATAAAATTTTTGAAAATATTATACATTTGTGTTTCTTTATTTGCTTTCAATTTCACATATTTTTTCAACCATGTTTGAAAAATTTCATTCCACATAAAAGAAATGTTTTATGAAATTTTTCAAATTAACTTTACTTGATGAAATTGCAAATGTTAAAAAATTGAAACTTTTCTACTTTTTGCCTTTTATAATTTGTTTTGTTTTCTTATATTAACTATGTGAGTGTGTTTGTTGTAAAGGAGATTCTGTTGAGAAATGTTAGTGTGTTTTCTTTGTCAGGTCGGGTTGTTATGGGACCACCGTCGTACATATCAATAGAATAGAATAGAATAGAATAATACACTAGTTTTTGTCAGATTTCATGTTTGCGCAGTTGATTTTTATTGATTGACCGAAATTAATAATTAAAAATTAAACTCATGTGAACACGAATGGCACCAACAATCAATTAAAGGAAACCCTATCACATAGTCTGTCCTCCAAAAAGGACTTCATTTCAATTACAATCATTTTTGTTATTCTAAACATTTAATTAAGTAAATTCGAGTATATACTCATAGTATGTCAATATTTTATAATTGGTTTGTTTAACATAAAACAATTAAAGCCAGCACTTAAAAATTATTACAGTTTCCATGTTAATTATAATTAATTTATAATTTAAGTATGTACATAAAAGTTCTACATACACACTGAGTTGTCAATTTGTACATTAAACACAGTATTTTGAATAGAGTTTAGTGGGTCTGCTTTATTTTATTTTATTATCTATCCATTAAATTTCTGATTATTTATTTAATTAACTTTTATTTGAGCGTTTATTAAATATTCATGTCGAACTATTGGCAACTTTTTGAAGTAAAAAAAATCATATTGAAGTAGACAAATATTTTTAAATAAAAGAAAATAATTTAAGGGAAAACAATTTGTTTTAAGTGAAGAAGTTTTATTCATCTCGATGGCATCTATGGTAAAAAATACATCAAATTTATGGTTTAAAATCTACATCAACAAATTTTCCCCGTTAATCCTAGATGGACATAGCTGGAGCGTCTATTCATATATACAGTCTGTACCAAAAAACAGTGTAATTTTTTTAATGGCTTGAAAATGGCGTTTAAATTTAAATAGTACTGCATTTTCGTATAAATGTATGAAAAATACAACACTTTTTTAATGCAAGCGCTATTTTGGGAATATTTTTGTTCCATTTTATCCATATTTGAAATGAGGTATTGTTCAAACATACCAGTTTTTAGATTATTTGACGGAAAGATAATATTAAGCAAATAACCGCTTTAGATCGCTTCTTTCATATAAATGTTTAAAAAGAAGTTTAAGATTATAAAAAGAATTTTTGAAGTCAATCAAAATTATTTACAAGTTTACCGGTATATATACCGTTCCATTAAAATAAATTTATTTGCTTAGACTCAAACCATCCGGTCTTCCAATTTGGTTACTGGAGTTATCTCAAAATAACAGTTAAAAATACGTTAAATTCATTTTAATGTTACATTTTTATAATGTTTGCCTCACACATTAAAGATGTTGCATTTTTAATGGTCAGAATAGAACATAAAATTAAAACCATGCAACACTTTTTTATTGAACAGCTGATTTTGTTGACATTTTTATTCTTGGACACCAAAAAGGACAAATAAAAATTAAAAAAACATTGATATTTTCCATATTAATAATTTATTTTAAACAAAACGATAAAAATTACACTTTTCCTTACTTTTTTTTTTTGTTTCTTCACACAAATACACATTTATAAACAACACAAATGTCAGCTGTTTTATCGTGTTATTCTCCCCCTCTGATTTTTTAGAGTGCGAAAAATGAACCTTTTTCACATATTTATAGTGCGACATTTTTAGAAAAGAACACGTTACACTTTCGCAAGGTTGACATTGTTTTAAAAAAGAACACAAAAAGAGAGAAAAAAGTGCGAAATGGGAAAAACGTGTAACATATTTGCCAGAATAGAAAACGCCATAAGTTAAAAATATCTACAATGTTGTTAAAATAACAACAACAAAAAATTTCATTTAGAGAAATTGGGATATTCACAGTGTTTTTAATACAAATCTATATCTGGGGAATAATAAAAGAAATTGGATAAATCAAATTTGCCACACGAAAAATTGTTTATTTTATAGCTCAATTGTGAATTTTGAAATGGAGTCAGTTCGAATTTCTTCAAAATTAATAGTTTTCTGCTATAAATCCTTTCCACTTCGAAGCAGATGTTTTCTTTTTAAATTGAGTGAGGCCGTATGATTAATATTTACTATTTACACAGTATGAGAAATATATAATGAAAATTGTTAATAAATAACAAGGTTCAGAAAAAACACACATGAAACACACAATGCTCTGTTCTAAAGCATGCATTAATATTTCGTTATCTACAGATTCGTTACAGAGATTCGAGTGTACCTTTATTTTAAGTTCGTTTTCTTGCACGTGTACTGCTAAAAAAAAAACAGAACATGTTCTTTAACGCGTACATCTAAAAATTAAAACATTATCCACTCACGATCAGGAAAAAAACGAAATTGAGTCATAGAAAAAAACAAGTAAGAAAATTATACGATTATACGATACCCTATACCATGAGTTTAGAGACCCTATCTCTTAGGCCGCACTAATTGGATATAGAAAATAAGAATAAACCAAATTTGAGTGGCATTGTTACTAATTTTGTTGCCTTTGAATACGAAAAAGTTCATATCGATTGCTTGGTCGAAAAATGGAGTGGTCCTGACCATATTTCGTAAGGTCACTTATTTTTTGCAAATATATATATATATCAATTTGAGAAAAATCTATGCAATATTTTTGATTTTTGATAGATTTAAGTGAAGATCGGGAAGCAGCTTTATATGGGGGCTATAACTAAGAATTGTCCTATAGGGTTTCTTTTTGGACTACTGAAAAATTGGAGTAACAGACATACACAAACCCAATTTGATCGTGATCTATATGATAATATGGATTTTATGACAATTTAAGTCGATTCAATAGGGGTCCTTGGTATGGGGACTAGGTCTGAACATGAACCGATTTTCACCAATTTCAAGCGTTCATGCCATGGCTGACAGAAGCCTATATACCAAATCTCATCAAAATATATTCATATTTGCGACATGTAGTTTGAATACAAGGTTTACATGGGCACACAGACAGACGGACGGAAATCGCTAAATCGACACAGAAAGTGATTCTGATGGGTGTAGGTCAAATATTTTTGGTACTTACAAACATCAGCACAAAATTATTATACCCAGACCACATAGTGGTATAGGGTATAAAAACATGAGGACTCCAAATCTATTAGCTAAGTTTTGTAGTTTTAGGCTAGAATAATTCTCAGATCTAATCATACAAATTGTTCTCATAATAAAATGCAAAAACGTAGTGAAATATAAAAAAACCTTGAATTTTTGTGTGTTTCAATAAATTGCATACACTGAAGATGCCGTTCGTAAATAAATATTCTCCATCAAATATTAGTGTAAAGTATTTTTAGCTATTACTATTAGCTCTGTTCATACAAATTATTACAAAATTTACTGGATCCTGTTCGTTTACTTCAAAAACCCAGTTAAAGAGAACAAATGAGAGCATAAAGTGACGGTTCATTTTTGAAAACTTGCTAGTTTTTAATGCATATATTTTTGCCAATAATAATTAGCAAGCAAGAAAAAACATATGTTTGAAAAACATATGATTGAGTTTTGTGGTAAATAAAGCAAAAATACTGCAATTCTATTTTTGTGCAAACATTTTAAACAATAATTCTGAGGAAATTAACAACAGAAGAAGTCATTAATAATATTCACATAACCAGGTTTCTTTAATTTTAATATTTTAAAACCGGTTACTGCCAAAAAAAAAATATGTGTATCTGCCAATTTCTTTCATAATAAATATTTTCAAAAGCAATAGGTAAGGATATTAGTTTCAATGAATATTTTTGCATGTTAAATAAAATAAGTTCTTCTAATTTTTGTAATTTAGAGTCTCACTTCTTCTTCACTTTCAAATGTGTTTACAATCAGCTGTTTCAATGAACTTGCAAATTCTTACAAATTGCTGTTCGTTTACTATTTTGGATATTTTGTTTTTGATGTGTAAACATCTATACGCGCAGGGGGGTAAATTTCTATTTCACAATACATTCACAGAAACAGCGTAACTCATATCGGTGTGAGCTGAAGCAGATAACGCTGTGTGACTTATGATTGTATTGGTGAAAAAGTTATGATATAACATTATTTTTTAATGCACTTTTTTAAAAGCGTCATCTATGTATCACTTATATACGTTTATATTGGGACATTTTAAACGTTTACAGCAAAGGGTTGTTGAATTAGCTGAAACAGTTTTGGCTATAAGTGACACATAGATGACGCTTTCTGTTTGATTTTAAAAAATGACATAAAAAATCTTAAATTACTAGATGTTTACACATCTTCCCTGTGATCGGACTCACATGATTTTTTTTTACTGGGAAAGTAAACGAACAGAGCTATTATAACATAAACAGAGGCTTGTAATTAAAAAAAATTAAATCTGGACAAAGAGATTTTCAGTTGTTTAAGTCTCTTGAACACTTTAAGGAGCTGAGCGGTGTAGTGATTAACTTAGTTTTGTTTCCCCTAAATAATTTATAAAAACCTCCAGATAGGGCGATTTTCAAAAAAGCCTAAAAATTTTGTGTTGAAATAAATAATTTTTTATTAAATTTATAATATTCAATTAATATATACATAATATATTTCTTTTTTCAGCCGAAAAAAGAAATTGAAAAACCTGACCGAGGGTTTTTAAAAATAAAATATCTAAAAAATATTTAGTTTAAATAACACATATATATTATTACTATTTTTTTAAGCTTCACTTTCAGAATATTGGCAAGTGTTGAAGACATTTTTTTTATAAATTTTTACAGTATTGATTTCTGGAAAATTCAAATTTTTAAAAGTTTTTATTACATAAAATATTAAAAAATCGTACTACACAAACATTTCGACTAAAAATACACTCTACTTTTTATCACGTTTATAATAACTACCAATGTAGCTACACAAATGATATTCATGTGGTGGCTACATATGCTTACAATTTGTGTAATATTTATAAAAGATTTTAAAGGTCATTTAGATGCATTTTAATTTTTATTATCTTATTGTTTGTTTGTGGTTTATAGGAGGCTACACCACTGGACCGATCATCTTGAAATTTTTACAGTAGTTAACTGCCTATCCGGAAGGAACAATAGGCTATATATATTTTTGAATTTGTTAAGTGGTCGTGGCAGCTCCCATATAAAGTGAATCACTTTCTGAGTCGATTTAGCGATGTCCGTCCGTCCGTCCGTCTGTGTGTCCATGTAAACCTTGTAATCAAACTACAGGTCGCAAATATGAATACATTTTGATGAAATTTGGTATGGTAGCTTTTATCGGCCATAGAATGAACGCTGTTGAAACTGGTGAAATTCGGTCCATTTTCAGACTAAGTCCCCATAAAAATAACCCCTATGAAATCGACATAAATTGCCATAAGATCCAAATTATCATATAGATCTCAGTCAAAATGGGTTTGTATATGTTTATTATATCTATTAATTAGCAGTCCAAAAATAATCCCTATAGGATTAGTCCTGGGCCCCATATAGAGCTGCTTCCCCATCTTGACTTAAATCTATCAAAAAACAAAAATATTGCACAGATTTTTCTCAAATTTGGTTTGTGTATATTTTTTCAAAACCAAGTATGGTCAGGATCAGTCCATTTTTCGACCTAGTCCCCATATAAATATAACAGCCGATATGAACTTTTTCATATCTGCTGCCAAAAAATTAATAACAATGCCACTCAAATTTGGTTTATGCTTATTTTGTACATCCTATTAGTTGGACCGAAAAGATAGGGTCTCTACACCATGGTATAGGGTATCGTGTAGTCGATCTATACCGACTATAATTTTCTTACTTGTTTAATAATGTTGTCTGTGTTTTAAGTTTTTTATAGTGTTTGATTACATTACATTAGATTACACTTTCTGTCTGGAACATTTAATTTTATGGGCTATTTCGGTGTACGCCAGCTTTTCTTTCAGATATTCAAGGACAAATCTACGAAATTCAGGATTTGAGTGCTTTACTTGTCCCATCCTTGAAACAAATATAATATTTTTTTATATTTACTCCTCAATTAATTCTCTTACCTTTTTAAATAAAAAATTTTACCTAAAGTTAGTCAAGCATAGTCAATCACACTCACGCAGAGATCAAAACCTCACTTCCCCTCATCCGATCGATCCGAAACTTTGTCCATAGACTTGTTGTAGCCAAAGATTATTTTTAAAATAGTCACGCACAGTCACGGAGAGATTCAAAATTCATATGCATAAGGAAAGGAAGAGTTTTAATGAGAACTTTGTTTTTATGGGTTAGATTATTATTTTTATACAGAGAATTTTCACATGTGCTACTTCAAATGTTCGCTTTATTAGTACAATTAGTCTAACTTTAACTTTTTTTTAAAATGGAACTTGTATTTTTCTATTTAAACCTATATAAAAATAACAAGAACATTTAAACGAAAAAAACCTGTAAAAAGAATAATCCGATAAAAGAAATATAAGAAATTTTTGCATAATTTAATGTTGTTAGTAAACGGGCTATTTAATATGTCGCCACTGTATCCTATTTTTCAGGTCCAAAATATACTATAATGTAAATACCTACATAGTTTAATTAAAAACGATTATTTTGTATAAATAAATGTTTAAAACATGCTTGCCCTCATGTAGCGTTAATGAAATGTGTCGTAAAAGTACCATTAATATGTCAATGATTACTTTGGACCAAATATGAAAAAAATTAAAAATCGAAAAATTGGCCGATTTCTAGCTAAACTTAAGATCAACTTTCTCTCTTCTATCTTATCATATATCCAAGTTTCAGAGAATTTTAATTCGAACTTGCATACGTTCCTTGTCAGTTCAAGCAACTTTTGTTATTATTAACTGTCTGTTTTCTAAATTCCTTTCCATATTTGATGATGATGATATTAAATATGATTACTTCACTCAAAAATTTATAAAAATCATCAAAAGTCTTAAAGCAAAACAGTAGACATATTTTTTTATTTCGCTACTTACAAGACATTAGTCCACAAAAAAATTTTACTTTTTTAAAAATTAAAATATTTGTAGAGTTGTTGAATATTCGACTAATTAGCATAAATATGGCACTCTAAAATGGTCTGATTTAATTAAGTTTTTTCCAAATTATTTGGATATAACAAAATCCCGTATCTTGTAAATAAGTTATCATTAGAACAAGGTACGCCAAACTTTAATTAAAAACCATTAAGCGTACGTCAATTATGAAATAACTGATAATAAAATGATAATAAATATATATAAATGATAATCAATAATTAATTGCACTCAGAAATATACAAACATACCTACATAATCGTACATACATACATAAATACATTGTTGATAATTTTATGAATGAAAAAATATTTCGGTACGTGTAGACAATTTTAAAATGCTTAGAATTTTCAACAACAATTACAAAATTTTATGCTAATAATTGAATCTCATTAGATATATTAACATTAAGTTTACAATTATTACTTCTTAACCATAAATATTTATTCAAATTCATAACGAATTTCAAATCATAACACACCTTCATGGTGTGTATTGTTTTGTTTTGGTTCGTTTTTCTCGCCTTATTATTCTAAAAATTGATGTAGATTCATTTAATCACTGCGAGAACTTCCTATTTCCTCAATAACACTTTAAACGAAACGAAACGAAACAAACAAAAAAACCTCGAAACATTCTGAAACTGCCTAAAATCTTAAATCAATTAGCAAATATTCATACAGATCATCTAAAGAGAAAAATTTCATAGACGTTCGAATACACACGAGTGAATATTACTCACAGTGGTAAAAAACGTTATTTTTGATTTTTTTTTTTTTTTGAAACCAAGAAACCGAAAAAACCTGTTTATAGGTAGTTTTTTTGTCACTACCTACTACGAAATATGTGTAAAGTCATGCCGAAATTCACAAATTGAAGAAAAGACAAACAATTTAAAACATACAGTATAATTAGCGTACGATTTATTGATCAAAATAAAGTTAAGAAAAGAATCTCACTAACAATTGCTGAATAACTCTACTCTTTGAAGTGGTTTCTTTATGTTTATTTTCTTTGATGGGCGGTTAACGATACAGTTCATGGCTAGCGGACAAAGTCCATACTCGAGATAAATAAAAGTAGTTGTTGTGAAAAATTTAATAAACAGCCACATCTTAAAATTCGTTTGTTTTTTTTTTCCAAAAAGTACAAAAAGCTTTTCTGCTTTTCTGCCTTCAAAATCGTTTTGACTTTAAGATGAGATCAATGAAGTCGTCTTACCTGTTTTATGCAGTGGTTTTTTTATGTTTTTCGTTTAGTTAGTGATAACAAATTTAATGATAGTAAATATAACAGCCAATAAAATAATACATACACAAGTGGTTTTTTTTATTAAACTATTTGTATTGTTATTAAACAAGAATATTTCGTATTATAAACAGTTTCCTATATACCAATAATTGATTCGCCTTAAAACTATTTATGGTACTATAGACACATATAGTTTTTTGGACATTCCCTGGAATAGACAGGTACAGGTGCGCTGAAAATGCATTTGCGTTAATGCGTCAGTTTTTTATTTAAATTTTTTCCTTATACTATATTAAATCTCACAATCCATATTTAAAGCAGGTTTTAATAATGCTAAGTTGATATACGGAAAAAAATGTAATCCTTATTTCGATGATATATCGTGTATCTGAAACTCAAAAACGGTTTATCTGTAAGTGATAACCGAATTTATACCTTTCAGAAATTTTCGTTTGAGAACAAATCTATTGGTAGTCAAAATAAAATGCTTGAGATTTATGTATATTGGTTTTTTTCTTTAGGTCTTGCCGATTCAATATCATTAATAAAGCAATTACAGTGTACTCTCTTAAACGGACACCTAAGGGATTGACAAATTTGTCCGCTTATGAGAGCTGTCCGCTTATGAGAGAAGTACAAAAAGAGCAAATAATAATTTGTAATTTGAATGGTGCGTGGTATATTTCATATATTTCAAAAATTTATAAATACTCTGTATTCTCAATCGGACCGGTTTCTGGCATTTCAGCCTCCATCAGCGATATATTGAACATTGTGATTATGTTATAATTGAAAAGATTGTTTTTATATGAAATTTTTTCTACTCAGGGCTGCCGTGAGGTTTGAACCTGCGTCTATCTCACATACACTCGTACTTGCACTTTTTGGTCAGCGCTTTAACACACTCACCTAAAGTCAGGCTTACGAGCAGTGTGGCTAAGAATTAGTTTTCATACCATACAGCTTTTATTTAGTATTAATTTCAGAAGATACACTCTGTCCATACAAACATTCGTTATTTTTTTTTGGGAATGTATTTATCTTTAATCAGTTTTTTCGCCAAAACAAGAACATATAAATCTTAAGTCCTAAACACATAACGGCGAGTTGCGAGTGCGAGTAAAAACTAAGCTTCACAAAATCATCAAAATGCTTTCGAGCAGCTGATTGTCCTACTGTCAAACATAATTCAGTTGTCAATTGTATACAAAGCTGTTCATATAAAAAACAATAAATATAACAAAATGAATAAAATCGAAATTATTAACGGGTTAAATAAAGTAATTACTATAGTAGGCATCGCCTTTAATGCTTATCAGCTGATTCTCTTGTCATCTGATTTTTCTCGCACATAAAATAGAATCAATTCTATTTCCCTTGCGAGTGTTTTTACAACCTAAGTTGGCAACGCCACACAAAAAAGCTTTACTATCGATCTCGATTCCACATATAGAAAAAATCATGCTGCCTCATTCTCGTTTTTTCTCGCACTCGCAACTCGCAGTTATGTGTTTAGGGTTTTAGACAAAGTAAATAGAATTTTCATTAAAATTTTTTCGAGAAGTGAAAAAAAATAGTTATGCGAGGTATTCAAATGGATTTTACAAAAATCAGAAATTTTAGCTTTGCGAGTTTTTCCTTTAATTTCAACTAGCAGATTCCAGCACTCGAAATTCGAGTGCAAATTTTAGGAAATTTTATTTTTTCACAATTCAACTCATTTTAAATGAAGAAACCAAAATGAACACATTAACACAAACACATAAACAAATTTAATAAACACACACATAGCATTGTTATACAATTTTATGTATGTGTAGTAGCAACTTTAAACGATCATAACTCCAAAAAAATATTCCAGACGATGAAAATCTGTAAATCTGGGTAACAGCTAAAAATAAATACCTTTCTAATAATATAATTTGGTCAACATCGGGATAAAACGGTAGAACAAAACATCGGTAATAAAAAATCGCCTAGCCTATTAATATTATAGATGTCTTGAAGATGTATTTGAAGGTCAGTAAGATATTGAACACCTTTAAGGTCGCTGTGATGTAAAGAAAAGGTTTTTAGTTTTCTTATACATAGCTAAATAAGCTTCACTTTCTAGTTCATCTTCAGAGAATTTGGTCAGCGTTTATTGTACTAATGTTTTCCACATCTTCATCATTAATGAAGACTTTATTATCTAAATTGACATAGTCTTCGATGACAACTTGGATTTGGCTCAAAACTCGATTAACACTATTGGTGAAAAGAGCAAGTGCTGATAGTCGAAGCTCATCTTCTGCGATCCAACCGCTGTCATCATCGGGAATATCTTTTTCCCAAAACCAGCTTTCCCGAAACAATTTTTTACTGTCTATTGACTCATTTGCTCGCACGCTTTGTGCATGAAATAAACAACATCTAACAAATTTATTGATTTTGATAAATCCGAAGCAAAATTAGCATATTCCATCTGCAACGAAATATATTTTAAGAGAATTGAAATTGAATTGTACAAAAAAGTTTTTTATAACGCCTTGATCCAGGGGCTGACAAAATGCTGTTGTGTTTGCTGGGAGAAAAATAATTTTAACATTTATCAATTTGAGATTGCGAAGAAGAGAAGAGAAGCCGCACTGTCTAAAAATAACAAAACGTTCCGCTCCTGTAGCTACATTTTTCTATTGAACTGCGCTAGAAAATCAGTCATCAAATCAAATGTCATCCAAGCCTTTTTGTTTGATCGCCACGTAAGTAGTAAATTGTTTAAATTAATGTTACGAAACGCCCGAGGCTTTTCAGCTTTCCCAATAGTAAAAAGACGTTCCTTTTCTCCAGCCATATTTACGCAGTGCAATATAGTGCATTTTTCACCTTTAAATGGAAATTTTTTATCGGGCAACACAAAAAAAACAAGCCAGACTCATCTGCTTTATAAATATCTCGCGAATCATATCCTTCAAAGATGACACTTTTTCGGTAAAACTTTTGACATCATCTTGGTTTACACTAGCGGCTTCTCCAGAAATTGCACGGAAGGTTATGTTGTGCCGTTTTTTGAAACTTTCCAGCCAGCCAGATGATGCACTAAAATCAGTGTAATTTAGTTTCTCTGGAATTTTTTAGCCTTACTTCTTATAAGTGTGCCCGACAGAGGGATGCCTTTATTTCGATCATTCACAAACCAGCACATTTTATCAATGTGAAGGCCTTTGGGCTTCAGCATAATCTTTTTCTCTCCACATTGACATCAGTTTCCCACAATCTTAAAATTTGGTCTTTGTTTTTGATAATGCAAGCAGCTTGAGTTTTTCTGTTCTTACATTTCTTTGCTACCTCACGTACACTTAGTTTTTAAACTCTTTCTTTTAACTCGTACTCTCTGTCTGTCTGTCTGTCGTGCCCCTTATCCAATTGATCTGAAACTTGGGCCATAGTCTTGCTGTGAATACAGATTAATTTTGGGGTAGTCACGCATGGTCACGCATAGTCACGCACAGTCACGGAGTGATTTAAACCCCATTTCCCCTCATCCGATCGATCTGAGACTTTGTCCATAGACTTGCTGTGAAAAAAGATTAACTTTAAAATAGGCACGCACAGTCACGGAGAGACTCATATGCATATAGAAAGAAAGAATTTTAATAAAAGCTTTGTTTTTATGTGTTAGATTATATATTTTTATGAATTTCAATGGCATAAACTTTGTCTTTAATAGTCAACACTGCTTTAGGCATAGCGATTCAAGTATACAATAAGAAACTATAAATTTATGTATTTACATACACTCAAACCTGTTTTTGTGCGGTCTCTCTTTGTGCGATTTCGCATTTGTAATTTGAAAATTTGCATATATCGCACAAAAAACGCACAAAAGAAGTTCACAAATAAGGAATCGCGCAAAGAGAGACCGCACAAAAACAGGTTTGAGTGTACATACTTCATTCAAGACAACAATCTGTTCGTATTTAGGGATTCCCCTTTATACATACACGCATTACAGATGTACGGAGATAGAGATATAGAGTAAACAGAAAACCAGTGTTACCTTGTTACAGTGTTGTAAGCTGTCCGGTTATGAGAGGGTTGTCCGCTCAAGAGGGAAAAAATTAAAAAAATTCTAAGAATTTTTTTGTTACTGAAAGAAGTGACCGTTTATGGGAGGCGTCCGTTTAAGAGTACACTGTATCCATAAAGATTATTTGGCAAGCAATGCATATCAATCTATGGAAATTTTCAAAATTTTAAATTGATTTAATTATACTGTAGGTTTCAGCGATGCTAACTTTTTCGAAGCAAAAAGTGCAAAACATAACCGCAAATAGCGCTAAAAGGCGCTAAATTTGAATAAAACGAAATGCGTTAGTTATATGGTTGCAAAAAAATAATATTATATCATTTAGTATTAATGAAACGTTTAAAGTGTATATTATAGAATTTTTTTATATGTTTGAATTGAATTAATTTCAATAGCAACAATTGATGGAATGTTATATTTAATACAACAGGCATTCTTGTCCATTTTTAATAAGTAGAATTTACAGTATTTAAAGTCAGTTTATTCCGTATTTTGTTTTTACATAAAATTATTACATTGAACACTCTTTCGACTTCAGCATTTGAATGCGGAAAAACTAAACTTGATAATATAAAAAACGGGAATTCGTTGAGTGAGTTTTTGAAGTTATGTACTTCAATCCAAAATAAATTAGTTCTGTCTCTACTTTCCATTTACGTAGTTTTAAATTGTTGAGTCAATAATCGCATCCTTCGATTTCATTTTTAACTTTTACAAACTCTTTTATAACATCTACACATCTTCAGACTTGTTTGACAGTGTCGGTCAGCTTTGCATCGATTTAACTTTTGCGATAATAATTAATTAATTAGAATTAATCATTATAACAATTACTTTTTATATTTACTTTAAAAAAAATGTTATTAAATTACGATAAAATATACTTATTTAAAATTAACAGTTGCAAAAAAAGTGTGATCATTTGTTCAAATAAATATGTATACACAATTTTGTTTAACATGAACTTTTGTATTTAAAAGGCGCTAAAGCGCTAAAAAAAAGAAATCTATTGCGAACTTGGAGTCGCTGCTAGGTTTACTTTAAGGGTATAAACAGATTGATAAATCTTACTTAATATAAAACAAACGTAATGGAAATAATTATAAATATAATATCATTGTGATTTAAGTATTTCTCGAATCAGTATCAGGAATCAATCCCAAGCCTTTTTCACTATTCCATAAATATTTTTAAATGTATCTACATTCGAAAACTAAAACTAAGTATTTATAACTATAGTATTCTCAAGTTTTTATCAATTTGTTATACAATTATAATGTTCTTAGATGGTACAAAAATTAAAGCACTGGCATAGTACCTATTTGTAACATTTTCAGAACGTAAATTAGATGGGCTTTGCAAGTACTTGTTTTCAAAACAGCATTTTTTGTTTTCTTTTTTAATTTTTAATAGCACTAAGTAAATGCGTAGTAGAGTCATACTAATTGTTGCGTTATGAAATGTAGTAAAATTAATTATTAATTTCAATGTTTTTAAATTGCAGTGGAATAGCTTTTGCATGAAATACGAGTATGCCTTTTAAAAAAATTTTTGCAATTGTTTTGTAAATTACAGAAAAAACATTTGCACAATTTCTTATTTTATAAAAACAACAATTTTTATACTGATTGATTTCTACTTGATCGATAATTGTACAGATGTGAAATATTTATTTGTTAAGATATCGTCAACCTTTATTTTAACCTTATGACAAATATGATCTCTATTTCTTGTGTTATATTAAAATTGGAATAATTGAAATTTTTTAAAGAAATTTTCAAACTGTAATTTTTTTTCATAAATTGATAAAAAAAAATATAGCTCATTGTTTAACACAGATGAAAAAAAATATAAATCCAAAGGTAAAAATAAATTTTATCTTAAGAAAATATTCAGAAAAGAAATCGCTCTATATACCTTAAATAATTGTGATTTTTCTAATTTTTTACCGTATAATTAATTTATTTTAAAAACAATATATTTTGCAACTTTCTTTAAAAAAAATTATATTAATACAAATATATGGGTGCTAAGTTAAAAAGATTGTTTTAATGAAATTGTATATATGTACATATTGAAATTTTTTTAAGAAACTTATAAATTTTTTTAAATATTTATTGAGTGCGAGGACCCTGAAGTTCATCTCTCCGATCGGTCTGAAATTTCACACATTTACGTAAATAGATGTAAAAATACTACAGCCAAGTTGAAACTCGGGCTACCGCTATGTCGCTCCATCCTAAAACGAGTATGTCTATGGTATATTCATTGATTTCTTTTTTAATATTAAGATTTTAAATTCTTCAAATTTCTCAACATACTTAAATGTCTGCCGTAAAACTGTCGAAAACATCAAGCGAATTTTATGAATTATTTTTAAAATTTAAAAACGTTTATTTAAATCAGGATGTCCCGATTTATAATTTTCTTTTTTTTTAATTTTCGTGGATTGGTATACAACTACTTACCACCATAAATTCTACAAAAAAAAATGACGTACGAATATTTAAAGATACTCCGATAAAATTTCATAGCAAAAACTAAAAATTGTGGTGAATGTTTATACGGAACAGAACATGTGCGTATTGAATATGCTTGTTGAATATGTGAACGTTCACATGTACAAGAAAAAAGACACAACAAGCAAAAAATGTGTATGCATCGTTAATAAACAAACAAACAAACATGTATGTGTTGCTCATTGCATTTATAATTGCTCTCAATTAATAAAACACGAGAATACCTACAATTTTTGTTAATTATCTTAAAAGTTTTAAACATCATTTTAAAAAATCAAGCCATTATAATTTGAAATCCGGCATTTTTGTCTTTAAGTGTTGACAACCTTATATTTTGAACACGAGTGGAGAGTATCAGAGATTCAATGCTTCAACGCAAAATTATTTTGTTATTTTCTACAATAATTTAAAATATTTCACATTTTCAATTGAAAATTTTTAATATTGCTTTTCCTTCCTTATATTTGAAAATATTAAAAAAAAATGCATATTTTTTTCCGAATTATAAATTTTCTAAAAAAAAAAATTATATAATTTTTTAATAAAAGTCTAATCTTGTGTCATTTCCTTAAATAAAATTTTTATAATACAATTTTCTACTCTGTATAAGACTTTTTAAAGAAAATGTACTTTTCTACGAAAATTTTCTTTAAAAAAATTTATTAATAATGTACTAATAAATTAAAACAAATGGTGCAATTTTGGTACTTTTTATAAAAAAAAATATTCATATTTCTTAATTTTCTAAGTAGTCCTTTTAGTAACTTTTGATACAACTTATATTGTTGAGTACAACAATAAGCATATTTATTTTGTAAGCCTTTAACTGTAGAGGCGGTGGTAAAATTTACCCTCTCGCAGTTTTTTTTTTTTTTTTGTTTTGTATAAAAAAGAGGTTTGTGAAATAAAATGCCAATTTTGTTGAAATTAATAAAAAAAAATTTAAATTTTTTTATTTTTTAAATTAAAAATGTAGTAGCTAATTTTTAAAAACCAAATAATTATGAAGAAATGTTTTTTATTAAAATTTCACCTTCATATTTAAAGGTAAGAAGAGACCCCTAAAGTTTTAACATGTATTTATATATATGTATATTTGGGCGAGTCGATTTAAAAATCGTCCAAATGACAAGGAAAATCGTATTCTAGGGATCAAAATAAGAAACTTTGGCCGGGGAACCATACCTCTAAAACGAATTCTGATGTCCCGACTTTTCATCTGTAAATTAAACTTACTTGCTACTAGTTATCCTAGTTATCTAAATGTTGGGTCGTCTTTCGCGATTTTTCTTGATAAATTTTGAAATAATGGATTTATTCATAGAATATTTCTCGTAAATTTTCCTTTGCTTATGAGCAGCAGTAAAATCTATTATTTTGATTTTTAACTGTTCGCAAAATTTTGTTTTGCCATTATTTTATAATAATTAATTATAAGATTAAAACATTGAAAAATAAAATTGTGTTTCAAAACCAGTTGAAGGAAAACGTCAGATATTATAAATATTTTAGTTTAATATTTATATAGAGTATTTTCTTTCGTGCCATCCATTGTGTTGGCATCACTAAACAAATACTTTTTTTCCTACATCTATTTTTTTTTTAATTGAATTTTTGGTAACAAATTTGTTATTTTTCAATAGAGAACGCACCAGAGAGTGATGTCGCAAAACAACATCATTTTAGGATTTAACGCGAAATTATTATTAAATAAAATTGGCAAATCCAGAATTTTGTTAAATGTATTGTCAGCCACTGTATACATATATCATTGAAAAGCTTGTTTAAGTTTATTTCATTTGATATACATATAAATTTTAGAAACCCATTAATCTACTCGTATTGTGTACATATTCAAGATATTTTTTCATTTTTGGTGTAGAGTTTTTTTTTTTTTGTCATTAATTCAAAATATGATTTGAAAAAATCTCTACTCCCAAAAAAATAGAAAAGAATATTAAGTTTGTGCCCGCCAGCTTATTTTGGGCTTTATGTTTCTTGCATTTTCGTAAAGTAATTGACGTCGAAATCGGAACGCGCTATTAATTCTCAACTGTAAAAGAGAACACGTACAAATTAAAGAAAAAGATGTTAAATAACAAACCATTAACAACTAACCTTACTTTTTGGTTCAAAGAATTGAATTTTCAAATAAGAATTACTCATTTAAAAGAAATCTTTATCTTTATTCAATACTTCACAAGTAATATTTTCAGCACGTTTAAAAACGTGTGTATTAAGCCAGATTAAAATTTGAGACAATAAAAAACTACGAGTAAAAAAACTGTTGATAGTTATTTTCGATCATTATCTGTCATCGACACTTGTATGTACACACAAACGATACATACGAGTAAATACATAAAAAAAAAATTTGATTTTTATGTAAATTATTTTACCAAAAAATAAAACAAACAAACAATTCCACACTTCCACACACTTCTTTGCTTGTGACGAGATGTTCAGACTTCAGACGTTTATTCATGCTTACTTTGTGATTTTTTATGTTAATTTCTTTTGTTAACAAAAATTGGAAATAACCATTATTTAAATTTTGGGTATGAATCAAAAAATCATTAATAAGGTTTATTGTATTCTTAAACAAAATTCGCTAAACTCATGATGTCTTTAGCAAATTTATTTAATTGAGAATTCAATATTACGCGTAGAAAAGGTGCTATTTTTCCTTCTACCATGTATTTCGTTTAAAGAAGAAATCAATTTAAAAAAGAACAAACAAATATTAATATAAACATGTTTACATGATTATAAGTAAAAACGGATCTAGTCGTAGTGTACTTGTGTGTATATATCTATGTCAGTCTGCCTATCTGTTTAGTTGTGTGTGCTTGGACTTTGTTTTGGACTTGGTTCTTACGTAAATAGTCATATATATATATTTTCTTACGCAAAAGTTCAAAATAGTTCATCGTCTATCGCCACTACTCAGAAACAAAAGTCGCATTTTTATATAGTATTTAGTCAATAATATTTTTAAATTTTGTACCCCAGCGCCTTAAAGGCTTTGAAGAGGCTAATAGTAGGCACCTTATTGCATTACATTATAAATAAATAAATATCTTAATTTGAAATAGTTACACACAGAGAAAGAATTGTTTGGGAAGTCCGTTGCCACTAGAAAACTGCAATCAGGTTATAATCAATTATATTGTAATTCATAAATATTTTAAATAGATTTTCTTCATTATCTACCATATAAAAAAATAGAAAAATAAGTTCCCTTTACCAATCAAAGTTTTTATAAAAATTAGTGTATTCAATTGAAGGAACTAAATTAAACCTATTATAATATTACTCGTTCTTAAATACTGGTAATTACAATATCTAATTCTATTAACACAATATATTTAAAACCGAAAATAGGTTTACAGATATTGCAACAAATTGTTGGTAGATATAATTCAAAAAAATTTGTAATAAGAATATTAAACTTCGGTTATAACAAAAGGAAACCATACATATAACCGAATTAGATGTTTTAACCTTAATTCATTTTTAAACTCTTTATTTTAACTCATACTCTCTGTCTGTCTCTGTCGTGGGGCAACCCCATTCCCCCTTATCCAATTGATCCGAAACTTGGCCCATAGTATTGTTGTGAGTATAGATTAATTGTGAGGTAGCCAAGCACAGTAACATTGTAATCAAATTACATATAAGCGTTTATCAACCATAGGACAAAAGTTGTTGATATTGATGAAAATCGGTGCATGTTCAGACATACAAATGTCCCCTATGCGATCAACTTAAACTGCCATTAGATCCAAATTATCGAATAGATATTGGTCAAATTTGGTTTGTGTGTGCTTATTGCACCCATTAACAAGTAGTTCAAAAATTCACCCTGTAGGACAATTCTTAGTCGTAGCCCAATATAAAGCTGCTTACCGATCTTCACTTAAATCTATCAAAAAACAAAATAATTGCACAGATTTTTCTCAAATTGGGTTTGTATATGTTTTTACAAAAAATAAGTAACTTTACCAAATATGGTCAGGATCCGTCCATATTTCGACCTAGTACCCATATAAATATATAACATCCATCCATATTTGCAGGCAAAAAAAAATTAACGATTCCACTCAAATTTGGTTTATGTTTATTTTCTATATCCAATTAGTTGAAGCTGAGACAACTCTCTGAACATATCGTATTTTCGGTCTAGAGCGACTATAATTTTCTTACTTGTTTATTATGTATTATGCAATATAGCTGTTTTGAAAGTGGTTATAACATTCTCACATAAAGAGCTGTATGCAGCTTGTTAAGGAATCTTAGCAGAAAAGTTTCATATATTTCTTAAAGAAAAAAAAGCACAAAAGTACCTTTCAGTGCAACAGTAGCAATCAGCTGTTTTCTGTCAATTATTAAGAATTGTGAAATTGAAATTGAAAGCAACCATGTTTGCAACTGAAAAAGAACTTCTAATTTTTTAGGCTTATTACATTTTGTTTATGCTTACCTCTCCTGTCAAAATTCCGTTCAGAAAGAACGAAAAATTTGATATTCCTGCTCGAAGCCTGGGTTGCCTAACTTAATTTACGTCAAACAAAAGTAGTAAAAACAATACTACTTTTTTAAAAAGCTGCATACTAACAACAGAAATTTTTAGACAGAAAAATTCCTTAAGCATTTCTGAAGCGTTTTTTTTATATGAAGTTTTTGATTCCTTAGCAAGCTGCATACAGCTCTTAAGTCAGTAAAAGTTATAATAATAATTTGAATCACCTCAAGCACATTTTAAGGTGGTAATGACTTAAATATTGATGTATCGTGTAGGTTCTAAACCAAAACTAAAGTTGACAAATATTTCACCCAATAACATTCATCTCTATTCTATTTTCCAAGGCGTATGATTATTGCTTCTTATTACTGGATCATACATACGTAGTGCATTGTATGTAGGAGCATACAGTTTATACACTATCGTATTTTGTAATACGATCTGTCAAAAAATCGAGTAATATGAAAAAGTCGTATCATGTAAAAAGCTTATGTTATGAAATTGACAGTCTGTGTGATGGTTTTTTCATTTCTAGAGACATTTTTAAAAACTTGTTATTTTCATCGGACCAGAGTTTTGTTGGTAATATTAAAAAAGGTAAACAAAAACAAAATAAATTTGTTTGTTATTCTTAACAGCTGTTTTCATAAAACTTGAGTGTTATGGTAGTAGGCAGAAATAATGTCGGTACGACTTTATGACAGTCCAATGAATTTCATCGGATTTTTATGTTGAAAAATCATACGACTGAGTGGTATCACGTAAAACATTCAGTTCAGTTTATTTATGCACAAAAATTATTCAATTTACTCCAATTCTTTCAGTTTTTTATAATGAATATATGTATGTTTATATACATACATACGTATTATAATAAATTAATTCTAAATTTAACTTTGAAAAGTATATATAATTAGATAAATAAATAAACACTTAATGGTTTTATTTAAATAACACTACTCAACAATTTATAGGTTTTTTGCGGAACCTGTATTCATACATACAGTGGTGTTCGATGAAATAGAGCCACCCAATGTTTAAAGATTTCACTGTTTTTAAATCTCTTTTACAAAGTATTACTTGCAAAAAACCAAATGCACATTTGTAGTTGGGTTTGTTACTAATATAATACCGTTATTTTTTTTTACAAATTTCCTCGTTTCTAATTTCAAAATTATTGTTAGCATACTTTTATTTGTGCAAAGAAGTGTTCCATGAAATAGAGCCAGATAAAAAAAAAATATGTTTTTTAAGCAAATATAAACAAGTTTTTATTTCAATGTGATACAACAGCAAAGTATAAATTATTTTTATTATTATTCTAAAGTAATCAGAGTAAACCAGTATTGTTTGAAACCCAAAATGGGTAGAGGGAAACATTGCACCCATGAGCGCAGAGAAGTAATAAAAAAAACTATGTGAGTCCGATCACAGGGGAGATGTGTAAACATATATTTACACATCAGTTAAAATAAAACAGAAATCGTCAACTATTTATCACTTATTGCAAACAACTGCAGGAGCTCAACTAATATAAAAATTATGTATTATTATTTATTATTTCAACTGGTTGTTATAGTTGGAGTTATTGAATTAGCTGAAATAATTTTTATATTAGTAATAGCGTCGTCATATTTGTGGGGTTGTTGAATTATATGTTATACGTTTATATTGTGAAATTTTGAACGTTGTTATAGCAGAGGTTGTTGAATTAGCTGAAATAATGTTTTGTCATAATCTTTGCAACAATGCTCTTATGCTTATACACCGTTTACTTACTTCTTATGCAGTTTTTTTGGTTTTACTGTGAAATTGATTTTTACACCCCCCCCCCAGTACACTCTATAATACAAAAAGAAATTTGTTTAATTATGACAGGAGGAGGCCCCCAACACTGAATTTCGTCCACAAGATGTCATAAAAACTTCTAAAAATGATGGCGAAAATATAATGGGTATGGATGTGTTTCTTTTATAGTGGAACAGCGCCTATTTTTTGTATTGATGAGAGAATGGATGCCGTATATTATACAAGAATACTTATCGACATAAGATTTCTTTACGCTGATTGGAAAATGCCGCTTTGGTGGGTGTTTCAACAAGACCAATGACCCGAAACACACATCGAAACGGGCAAAATATTGGTTCGAAAACAATGATGTTGCGCAGTAACCAGACTTAAATCCCATAGAGAATTTATGGCGAGCAGTTAAAATAGCACTTCGAAGAAATAACTCCTTTAATAAGGATCAGCTATGGATATTTGTAAACGATGTGTGGAGTAATATTCCAACCGAAACCTGCGAAAAACTAAAGCCCAATGTACACCATCACACTTTGTAATACGACCTGTCAAAAATTCGAGTATTATGAAAACGTCGTATCATGTAAAAAAAAGGTAAATAAGCTTATATTATGGAGTGGACAGTCTGTAGGATTTTTTTTCGAAGTCCTATGGTTTTAGAAACATTTCTAAAAACTTGCCACTTTCATCCGACCAGAGTTGTTTTTTTGGTAAGATTAAAAAAACAAAAACAAAGAAAGTGGAAATAAAATATAAATTTCAAAATAAATTTGCTTGTTATTCTAATCAGCTGTTTTCATAAGACTTGAGTGTGATGGTGTAAATGGCCTAAGTATGCAGAAATAATGTCGGTACGACTTTATGACATGAATTTCATCGGATTTTTATTTCGAAAAATCATACGACTCAGTGGTATCATGTAAACGGGCCTTAACTGCCGAAGTGAACAAAGACTTTAAAGCACATTATTTCATTCAATTCACTCAATTATTTTATTTCAGGTAACTAACGTACGTGGCTCTATTTTCATGATCAGCAAAAAAAGGAATTTTAAATATGTTTGCATATATATTTTTATACCCTATACCACTCACTATGTGGTTTGGGTATAATGACTTTGTGCTGCTGTTTGTAACAACCAAAAATATTCGTCCTAGACCCATCTTTAATTATACCGATCGACTCAGAATCACTTTTTGAGTCGAAATAGCAATGTCCGTCCGTCCGTCCGTCTGTGTGTCCATGTAAAGCTTTAATCACACTACAGGTCGCAAATATGTATATATTTTGATGAAATTTGGTATATAAGCTTCCATCGGCCATGGGATGAACGCTATTGAAATTGGTGAGAATCGGTCCATGTTCAGACCTAGCCCCCATACAAATGACCCCTATGAAATCGACATAAATTGCCATAAAATCCAAATTGTCATATAGATGTTACTCAAATTGGGTTTGTATGTGTTTATTACATCCATTAATCAGTAGTTCAAAAATACTCCCTACAGGAAAATTCTTAGTCACATCCCCATATAGAGCTGCTTCCCGATCTTAACTTGAATCTATCAAAAAACAAAAATATTGCACAGATTTTTCTCAAATTTGGTTTGTATATATTTTTTGAAAGTGTAAGTAACTCTGCCAAATATGGTCAGGATCGGTTCATTTTTCGACCTAGTCCCCATTTAAATATAGTGTCCGATATGAACTTTTTCATCGTATCGAAAAAAATTAATAAAAATGCCACTCAAATTTGGTTTATGCATTTTTGCTATATCCAATTAGTTGGACCGAAGAGATAGGGTCTCTTAACCACGGTATAGGGTATCGTATAGTCGGGCTAGACCGACTATAATTTTCTTACTTGTTTTTTTTTTAGTTTTTAATATTACAATAAATTTTGGTTAATTTCAACTTAAAAAAAAAATAATTTAAAAAAAGTTTGTGATTAAGTTAACTTTATATTTTTTTAAATATTGTTTCTATTTCATCGAACACCACTGTAAATTTTTTCTAATAAACTTTGGTGAATTAAATCCAAAGGTGGTAAAAAAAACAAAGTCCTGAAATTTTTAGAAAATAATTCGAAATTTTTGGTTAATTTTCCACATTCTAATGAAACTAAAGAATGTTTTGTGGTATTTTTATATGAACAGGGCATTTTTATGGTAGTTTTAATATATTTAGAATTTATTTAAATATTTGAAGTTCTTTTGAATAATAATTTTCAATATCCTTGAAGTGTTAATACGAAAAATAATTTTATGTAGTTTTCTTATTTAAGATTACAAAGAAATGGGAAATAAACGAAAATATTTAAACCGCAATATTGAAAAAAGTTTTTTGAAATATGTTGATTGAGCGCATTAAAATTTTTTCTTTGGCTGTTGATCAGTGTAATTTATCGCAATCTGTGTTTGCTTTATTGTTTTAGCCATTTATTTATGCATCTGATTAAAAGTTTTGTTTTCGTCCGACTTGACAAAATAAGTTTTTAATTTGTTAACAAAAATTCTTGAACTTTGTTAAGGTTAACATTATTGTTTAGTTGAAAAAAAACTTAGTTCTATCTATGCTATAACGAACATATCTAAATGTACATTAGGGGTATGCGAATTTTGAAGCAATCTTAGCGCGAGAAGCAACATTGTTTTCAATGTAAAAAACAAAAATGTTTTTGTGATTAGATCCGGTATGGTGGTGCATAATACTTCCAAAATATTTGATATTTTTGGGAAAAAAAATTCTTGTTTAATAATAATTATAATAATCTAACCCATCAAAACAAAGTTTTTATTAAAACTCTTCCTTTCCTTATGCATATGAGATTTGAATCTCTCAGTGACTGTGCGTGACTATCTTAAAATTAATCTTTGGCCACAATATGTCTATGGACAAAGTTTTAGATCGATTGGATGAGGGGAAATGGGGTTTAAATCACGCCGCGACGGTGCGTGACTATGTGTGACTGTGCGTGACTATGTCCAAGTTAATCTTTCTTTACAGCAAGTATATCGACCAAGTTTCAGATTGATTGGATGAGGGAAAATCCGCTTTAAATCTCTCCGTGACTGTGCGTTACCATGTGTGACTGTGCGTGACTAAGTCAAAGTTAATCGTTTTTTCACAGCAAGTGTATGGATCAAGTTTCAGATCGATCGAATTAGGCAAAATGACATTTAGATCACTCCGTGACTGTACTGACTACCCCAGAATTAATCTGTCTTCACAACAAGACTACGGGCCGACAGACAGACAGAGAGAATGAGTTAAAAGAAAGAGTTTAAAAAAAAAACCTATAATGAAAACTTCATTGCATTCAAGAATTTTTTTCAAAATGACAAGAAAAACATTTTTTTATTATTAAAACAATATTCCAATATTGCGGTAAAAATTCCCATACCCCTACTGTATGTATAAATGTATCTATGTATGTATGTTGTGTGTATAACCCAGCCAGCATTTGGAAGCTAGTTTTTACCAAAATCACCTTACTGAGTCTTCTTAGAGCACTTTTGATGATTAACAATTAAGAGAGTTAATTATGCTGAATCTTTGATACTCTCCACCTGGGTTTTACGTTTACATTAATATCTGGTTTTTTGCAGTCATTATAAGAAATGCAAACAAAATATTTGAAAATGGAAACAATTTGATAAACTTAATACTGATAAATAATTACAACAAACACACTGAATTTTTAACATTTTTTAGATGTGTCTCTATATTTTAGGTCATATTTTGCTACAATGGTGCATGATTTACCCAATTACCAACCTGCTCGAAATAATGACAAATATTATTATCCTAAAATTAGCTAGATAAATGCTTTATTTTGTGAATGAGCGTGATTTCAACGGACAGACTGACGGACCGACAGACGGACATCGCTACATCGACTCGTACCTTATGGGGTCGCAAATTCATTATTTCGATGTGTTACAAATGGAGGATATAACAGGGAAATGTCAGCTAAAAAATTAAAAAGAACCAGCAAAACAATAAAAATAATTTTGACAGCGAAGGTGGAGAAAACTGATTAAATTTTTGCGAGTAAATTGTTTTTCTTTTTTTGAGAATTTTATATTGTACGAATATGTTTTATAAGTTCAATAAAATAATTTTTAATTCAATAAAATAATGTTGTAAATAATTGCTGTGTTTATACACATATTTATCTTTTCAAATATGTAAACATATTTGAAAAATACACATTAATTAAGATTCCAACCCTCGAAATTCGAGCGCGAATTCTAGGAAATTTTATTTTTTCATTAAATAATGACCCTAAAAGTATGCAATCAATTATAGCCAATTCAAAAATCAACACAAAAATCAAACTCATTTTTATTACAACCACATTAACGTACATAGCATTGTATAATTTTATGTATGTGTTAGTAGCAACTTTAAATGCAATTTACGCAAAATTAAGGAAAAAATTAAAAAATTTGTAAATCTGCAAAACGGCTAAAAAGAAATACCTTTCAAATAATATACGTTTGGTCAAAATCGGGATAAAACGGTAGAACAAAACATCAGTCACAAGAAATCGCCTAGCCTATTACTATTATAGATTTCATCTTTTGTAATGAAAACGATTAGAAATATGACTGAAAAATGACTCGAAAATACGAGTGAAAAATCACTGAAAATGAGTCGAAACTGATTATAAAAGCGGATAATGAAGGACTCTTCAATCAGAGGACCACTTTCTACCGACAAAAGAATATTTTATGAGCAGAACATGAGCGCATTTATGATCATCCATATCGCACCTGTACCTCTAAAGTGAGTCAACTCAAAATTATTCAATTTTCACTTTTTGCAAGAAAACGATACACAGTGGTCATATCTATCCACTGTAAAAATCTTACATCGGTTTTTCTAATCTTTCGTAAAAAAAAATACAGTTGTAACCCTCTTTGTGTTATAAGAGTAGCTTCTTTAGAATCCACTAAAAAGACATATTTTGAGTTGCACCTATTTTTGATGATCAGTGAAAAAATCGCTACTACTACTATGGTTCTATACTTATTATTCGCAATTCTTTACAATAAAACAACTGTTTTTAAATTTTATAGTAAATATTTAAAAAAAAAAACCGTTTTTTGCCTCTACTGAAAATTTGTAAATTTTGAGTTGACTCACTTTAGAAGTACAGGTGCGATATCATAAAATGCTGATTGGGAATTATAACATTGATGCCGTATGATATCTCACTAATCTAATGACCTTAACTATTGCAATCAGAAATTAAAAATTATAGAAACAGTATTGTGCAGAACAAGAGCAATAAAGAAATATTTCTTTACGTCTATAAAAAAAAATGGTGAAATACTCGGAATTACACGGTATTATAATATTCGGGCAAAACGTTGGCGTTACAACCGTTGGCGTTGTTTATAGGTTTGAGTTATTATAAGGGGGTTGGACTTGATAATTTTTAACATGTTTTTTATTAAAATTTTATTATGGCTGATTAATTAAAGAAAAGGAATTTTTTGCGAAATAAATAATCCATGGAAAACAACCGAGGAAAATAATATATATAAAGAATTAAGACTATTGATGTTTTTTTTTAAACCAAAAATTATTTTCACTGGTTCCATTAACATATCAGGTAGTTCAATAACAATATCTTGATCCCGAAACAGTTTTCATTTTAGAAATCTACAACGGCGTATTGCAGAATATTGGATTTTTCCGGCAAAAAATTTATGTAGTTTTACGTTACTGTTTTTAGCTTCTCTAAAACTTCTATATTGAGCCATAAGAGCGATAATTTATTAAGTGATTTCTTTTTTTATGGAAAAAAAAACAATGACAAATTTCATTGGTCTGCGAATTTGCAGCAAAAGCACAAATGACAAATGTGAGATTATATATAATATTTATTACTGCTTTTGTTTTATACATTATTGTAAGTATTTTTCAATGGATTTTTGTTGATGTTATTATTGCTAGTACTGTTCTTCTGGTATACACTTGTTACACACAACATATTTTATCGCTTGTTACAAACTAACATGAGAATTTAATATTTAAATTAGATGCTTAATGTAAATTTATGATTTTAATAAATATGCAAACAATGATACATTCGTATAAGCTCCATGGAACACGTATGTGTTTAGGAATTTATTAAGGGAGACACAAAAAGTTTGTTTGTTTACAAATTTCTTTTAAAAAGAAGCTCAAAAACTTGTAACCCGGGGATTTCTCAACCAATAATACACAACAACTTTAATATATAACATCAAAAGACGTAGATCTTTTTATAGTTTATCACAGATGAATAAAACATAGAAAGGTCAATTCAAAAATTAATTTTAAAAAATATTCTAAAAAATCTATTTTTGGTGTAAATTTTAGATAAATAAATATATTCGAAAAACGTAGTAGAACTACGTGTTGTTGGAAATCATCAAATTGAATTACCGGTGGTGTCATTAAAATTAATATCTATTTCAATACTAAATTATTATAAACAAATAACATTAAGTCAAATACTATTTATTTTGTTTGTTTTTATAAGATTTAAATGTGCTGAGTATTAAACTTTATTAATTAATAAACATATTTTAACATATTTAAATTGAATTAAAATAAGTTTTCATACTTTCTACTTCTTGAATTTTTATTTGAACACATCACAAATAAATCGTTATAATCTGTTATAATCAGTTATTTGCATTACTTCAATAATTTCGTATTTAAAGGTCAAAATAATTCTTCGTTCTCCACAAATAATAAATATGTTTAAATATCATATACATAAGTATGTTTGAATGTACGTACCTTCAAATCAGTAAAATCTGAAACGTGGTTGTAATAAAAATTAATGTCAAAATATCCCACACACACTAACAAAACGATATACATACAGTACTGCAAAGCAAATATACAGTTTGTTTCGTATTTAAAAATATAACAATAAATTTTTGAAATAATTTTTAATAAGCATTTTTTAAATATTCATAATAAATTTCTTTAAGAATATCCGACAATCAGTTAAAAATTCGAGTTTTTGTTGATTCCATTTATTAAATTTAATACAATTAAAAAAAAACTAAAGCTTAGCCAAAACTTGGGAGGTTAACATAAATAATATTAAATTATTTTCTGTTAGTTTGCATGAGTTTATGATTCCTTGAGTGTTTGTGTGGTCTGAACACACCCGCTGCACTATTATTAAAAAGCCAAACAAACCCTCAAAAAACACACACAAACACACACAATCGCTTAGTTAATCAACCTCCACTTGTCCGTGTAAAAATATGAAACATTGAAAAACGGTTTTTGAAAAATTCGATTATTTTCGATTTAACTAATAAAGAGTATTTTCAATAAAATTTTTCAGTTTATTTTGATGGTGTTTATTGCTTATTTTATTTTGTTTCTTTTTTTTGTTTTTTGCTAAAATGAAAAAAGCTACTCAAAACAAAATATAAATTTTTTATAGTGTTTTTTAAGGCATGACAAAAAGCATTTATGGTTTTTTTTTTTTTTTATAAACACCATCGTATAACAAAAACAAAATATGTAAAATTCGAGTCATTGGACTAGTTTCATAATGACCACAAAACAAAATTTTAAGAAATACGCCAAGACATCAAATAAGTACGTACAGCTCCAACACCAACAACAAAAACAACGACAACATTAACCAAAACAGACGCAGAAATAACAATAACAATAATAACAACAACAACAATGTTAACAATAAACAATTTTGCAGCCAACGATGACCTTGAAGTCAACAACGATGCCAAGCCAACAGACAAAACAGCTAGTCAACCATAAATGACAGTCGCTCAGACCAACTGGCTTCATGTTAGCCAATCAGTCACACAGTTCGTCATTTAGTCAGCTTTTAAATAAACAGAAATCGAAATTTGTACAAAATCAAATCTTCTTTTTTAAACATCACACATTTTGAAAAATACAGGTATAAATTCAATAGTGTTGTCAATTAAGATATTTTTCGGCTAAGTTTGGTGATTTTTCAAGCGTGTTTTTATGTTTGTTTTCCATAGAAATATGAAAGTTTAAGCTGCGTTCACACTACGTGTTTTGCTCGTGTTTTTCTTATTTTTTTAGCACGTGTAATTTGTACACATAGTGTGAACCCTTTCAAACATTGTTTATGTACAACACATTTTGCAAGACATATGTAAAATTTTCAATAGAGCAGGTTCTATTTTGGCAAGATAAACATATGAAAATACAACACTGCTTGTGGTGAAAGAAAAACAGAGTAAATTATAAAGATTAATATTGAGAGAAAAATAAATTGTTTAATATTAATTAACAATTAAATATATAAAATATATATCTTTATTTTTAACAATAATTTTTTGTAAATTCACAAATTAAATCAGCTGTTGTTTACATTTAGAGGTTATGTCATACGGAAATACATATGTACGTTTGAACGCAAAAATTATGAATTGTATGTAAAACGGCAATTTTGACACACACACGGAATTACGTATGGATCGTAAAACTTTATTTACACATGGAAAATACACATAGCGTAAACACACCTTTAGCAATTTGTATCGTTAACCCCTCTAGTTATAGTTCAAAATTTTACCTTTTACAGCTGATGAAACAGTAGTCATTCTATTAACCCTTCCGCAACCGATTTTTTTTTTTCAGAACATTCAGTTGTTTTGATATCTCACTTGATACTCTCAAGTATTATTATTGTATTTTGGATACCCGATTGTAATAGCATCAGGCTCAAATACAATTAAAAAACACGAAATTTTTTAAAATAGAAACATTTTTTTAAAAAAAGAAATAAGAAAAACTTCGTACAAAGAAAATTTACAAAAAAAAATATTTCTTTCTATAATAATAATAAATTTATGCCGTTTTCTTTTCTGAATGTCGCACTTTTTTGCACTTCTTTCGAAAAACGTATTTTTTTAAATATTCTAAATTAAGAGCAAACCTATTTTATATATCAATTGAAAGGTCTCAAAGTCGAGCCCTGGTAAGTCGAAAAAAAATTGCTGCCATTGACTACTTTGAAGTCGTAGTGCGAGAATATTTCCCCATAGTTCCCCTTTTTTCAATATTTTCACCCTATCACTTCAAAGAAGACAATAATCGGATTTTTTTTTGCATTTTGTGAACACAAATATTGAGACCTTTTGATTGATATATAAGATAAGGTTTCTCTGAATTCGGAATAAACACTGTACAAATAAAATGCGACATTTTTTGTCAGAAAAGAAAACGGCATTAGTTTCATAATCTCTACATTTTATTTGGTCGAAATCTAGTAAAAAAAATTAAAAGTGTCGAGTGTCACAATAATTTATATCAAGTAACAATTATTAATGAAAAGAAACCGAATTTAGCAACACTAATTTTGAGACTTGCTAAAAAAAATATACAACTTATATCGCTCATTCTACGAGAGACCTAGTCTCCATACAAATGACATATTTGAGATCAACTTTATTTGCCATAAAATCAAATGTATCATATGGATGTCGGTCAAATTGGGTTTATGTATATATTTATTACATTCATTAAGCAATAGTCCCTAAGTTATTATCGGGAATCGTTCGATATTCACTTAAACCTATCAAAAACAAAATGATTGCACAGATTTTTCTCAAAATTTGGTTTGTATATGCAAAAATTAAGTGATTACCAAATATGGCCAGGATCGGTCCATTTGTCGACCTAGTCCCCATGTAAATATAACATCCGATATTAACTTTTTCAGATCTCAGATTCGGTTTAATCTTATTTTCTATACCCAATTAGTTGACCCTACTACCAATTCTCTAAACGCTTGGTATAGGGTATGTAAATGTAAATGTTTATTTTTATATTTTTGGAAAATCATTGATCTGGATGGTGTAAAGAGCTGTAAGGCTTTTTTAAAAAATATTAAAAATTATAAAGCGGTGTGGAAGGAATTCTAATTTAATGCAAAAATTAAATATTTTCTAAAAACCATGAGAAATAAAATATTAAAGGGGACCATATTGAAATAAAAATGCATTTAAAAAGTGCATTTACAGAAAAGTGCAAGTTGTTTCACGAAATATTTTTTTTGCATTCTTTTTAAAAGAAAAATATAGATTTGGAAAAAATTAAACATCTAAATTGGGTCTGTTAAATGAAATCTCTAAATGATCCAATAGAGAACATGTTTGCAAAATGTTATGAAAATTTAAAGTCCAAGGTCGATATATAGATAAATTGGGTTGTCACATGTCACTATTTTTTTTTTTTTTTTCTTGAAATGACTTAATATATCGCTGAATTCAAAAAAAAAATTTTTGTCAGAAAGTTGTTTCCGAGAATGTTAAAGAGTCAAGAGTATATAAAACTGGAAATTGCTTAGCGGTTTGTTAACTTTTGTTTTGTTAATAATTGTGTTGCATTGAATATTGAATATTAAAACAGATTTAATTTGGGTCGCATATTTATTAAAAAATATATATTTGAAGCAAAAAAAAACAGCAATTTTGGTTATCAATTTCAATTTTTATTTTCTATGATGAAGTTAGAGCAACGTAAGCTAGAATTAGCAACTAAGCCAAATTATGTGAAAAATTTAGCCTTTTTTTCTGCGAGAGTTAGCAACCTTGATAAAAATGCAACTTTTATTTACAATGAGAAAAGAGAGCTGAAGCTTTAAGCTTTGCTTAGTACTAATATACTCAATGACCTGTGGTCAGACAATTTAATTAAAATTCTAAACAAACCCGATGCTCAAATCGATATGTCTGTTTAATGACGTGTATGGAATGTTTAAAACTTCACGAGATCAAATTCATATTATTTTTTCATTTCACGTCGTTTTGTTACTGTCAAGCCAACCCTCTTTTCCATTTTCAATATAATTATACATAAATCGTAACTACAGTAATATATAGTATATATATACATATATTTGATAATAATAACCGGTTTCCCATACATAAGATGCTGACTGTTTTGATGTTGTATTGGATATATAATTTTATTTTTTAATGACGTTCTGAGGGATTTTTTTTATTGTTCTGTTGATTCTTTTTGTTTGGCTGCATGAATTTAACAAAAAAAAAAAAAAATACAAAGAGTATAACTAAATAGGAATATTAAATTAAAGCACTACATGATGCACCGACAAAATAGCTCTGGAATATTCTAAGGAAGAACGGAGCAAAAATATATAATGATCGCGTGTGTGTGAAGATATTTCAGACGTTTTTATAAAAAATATCTCTGAGAATACTCAAGTACATAAATTATAATGTATAATCGTTAAATAAAATGGATTAAGCTAGATTTATTAAGGAATATGAGAACAGGTTTTTATTTTAATACAAATATTTACAGATATTTCTGTTCTCAGTTGGTCAAAACATAACTAATCTTTTGTACTTTTAAATAAACAAATTTCAATTCGAAAGTAAACTGATTTCAGGTGGATGTTAGTTGAAATAGAAAAGACTGCCAACTTTCTTTAGTTTTGCAAAATAAAATAAATAAAACAATATTAAAGAAATATAAAGGTTAGGTTTCTCGTTCTTCACATCTCTTACTGACTTTC
Organism: Cordilura impudica; assembly: GCA_963682025.1. Lineage (NCBI taxonomy): Eukaryota > Metazoa > Arthropoda > Insecta > Diptera > Scathophagidae > Cordilura > Cordilura impudica. The sequence goes on from OY821521.1 coordinate 3,762,143, forward strand.
AAATATTTCCGTTCTATTAAGACGCGAACACCAAATGAATCACAATTATATGGAACTGCTTTTATCTGTATGTGGTAATCTGTATGTGGAATATTTAATATAATTTTCAATGTATACTACATTAAGAATCCCTTGTTAAAGAAATTTGTATGGAATTCCATTACGGATTTTATACATTTAATTAAAAATACTTTTAAATATATATAGTAATATTGAGCCATACTAGTATGCCTTCGAAAATTTGAGAAAAGAATTTGAATAAATTTGAAGACAAGTTAATAACGATTAAATTTCATCTTAGAAGAAATTTTTGTTTTATTGCCAATTAAAATAGTTGATTTGTTAACCCCATAACGAGCAGAACGTTTTAAAACATGTACCAATAACTTTCGCGGTCGTTGTAGAGGGGGTGAGAAATTCCAAGTCTGAGTGAAAGTGAAATGAGAAATCATCAATGGTTTTCGAGTTATAGCCAAACTCTTTTGAGATTTTACTATGATGACCTATTACTTTCACCCTTTCGAAGATGATCAGCCCTGTTATTTAAACGTCGGTATTTCGAATTTAAAATAACATGAAATTGAAATTTTTGAGTTCTTGAAAATACAAATTTTATATTTTTATATATTTTTCGAAATTAGTTTTTTAAACTGTCTGCCTGCCATGGGGCAACCCCATTCCCCCTCATCCAATTGACCTGAAACTTGGCCCATAGTCTTGTTGTGACTATACATTAATTTTGGGGTAATCCCGTACAGTCAAACCCATTTCCCCTTATCCGATTTAAACCCATTTCCCCTTAAAACCCATTTCCCCTTATCCGATCGATCTAAAACTTGGTCGATAGACTTGCTGTGAAAGAAGATTAACTTTGACATAGTCACCCATACTCACGTATAGTCACGCACAGTCACGGGGAGATTAAAACCTCACTTCCCCTCATCCGATTGATCTGAAACTTTGTCCATGGACTTGTTGTGGCCAAAGATTAATTTTAAGATAGTAACACACAGTCACGTATTGTCACGCACGGTCACGGAGTGATTTAAACCCCATTTCTCCTCATCCAATCAATCTGAAACTTGGTCCACAGACTTGTTGTCACCAAATATTAACTTAAAGATAGTCGCACATAGTCACGCACAGTCACAGAGTGATTTAAACCCCATTTCCCCTCATCCAATCAATCTGAAACGTAGTCCACAGACTTGTTGTCACCAAATATTAACTAAAAGATAGTCACGCATAGTCACGGAGTGAAATAAAACCCATTTCCCCTCATCCAATCAATCAGAAACTTGGTCCATAGACTTGTTGTGACCAAAGATTAATTTTAAATAAGTCATGCATAGTCACGCACAGTCACGGAGTGATTCAAAACTCATAGGCATAAGAAAAGAACGAGTGTTAATAAAAACTTTGTTTTTATGGGTTAGATTATTTATTGTCAATTGACATTGAACATATGTTTAAGCTTAAGAACCATATGTTATCTAGAAAACGAGGTGCCATATGGTTCTCTAAACAGTTTCGCAAAAAATACTTTAAATAATTTTTGCATGTTTTATCTTAAGTTTATAAAAAAAAGTTTAAAATCACATTTAACTGATTCATTTAATTGTTTTTGTTCTTCAATTTCTTTCAATTAAAAATAACTTCTCTTTTGAAATAAGTTAGGCATCACCAAAAAAAATTCGACATTCACATAAATTGGATTTGACTGTCAACACTACTGTTTCGAACATAAATAAAGTTGTGGCAGTCATAGTCATAGTCACGCCATCTAGCCCCAAAATCTTGAATAAAAGCATATGTTTTATAAACTGTTCGTGATGATCGTTGGCGTTCAGTTTATTTTACGATACTTATCAATGTAGTGTATGTAGTTTAGCATATTGTAGTGTACTCTCATTGTGTATTATATATTTTTTTATTTTATTCATATAACTTCATATAATAATAGATGTGATTTATTATCATCCAATTTTTTTTTTTTTAGGTACAAGGTTACAAACTATGAAATTTTGGACCTTTTTAAAAGGTTTAAAACTTTATGAGTTTAACATATTAAATAATTCAAAAGATAACGGTAATTTCATAATGTCACTTTAAACAACATTGGATTATTTTTTCATTTTGTTTATCACGCCAAATTTCCGGAACTACGGCAAAAATTTTGCATATAGAGTATATTAATTATGTGATACACAATAATCCTGCCAAATTTGATCAAATTCGCAGAGGGAGAAGGAAATTTATCAGTTGATTTCCCTTGGAGACGATATCAACATTTGTTTTAAAGCATGAAAAAATGTAGGTACACTATCAAAAACTCAATATAAAAATAAATGTACACAGAGAATAAGACAAATGCTCCGATTTCATTACATTTTAAAAAATTATTGCTAATTTTAATTTGATTTTTTTGCATATTAATAACTGTAAAAATAAACGAAATAAAAACAACAAAATTCAGATGTTATAGTGTTAAAAAGTAACTTATTAAATTATAATTCTTTTGTTAGCAAACACAAGTCTCATCAAAAAAAATATATATTATAGTATCATAAGCATTTTAGTATAACAATGGGCGCGGTTTTTAAGCGCGTGGTTTATATTAATTAAAATTCTTTATACATCTTAATAAAGAATGAAGTCTATATAGTATAAGGTAAAATATGAGTGATATAGATTGTAATACCCTATGCTTCATCATACATTCTAAATTGGTAAAAGTTTTTAAACCAGCTAAACTCAAACGGTCAATTTTCAAACATATTAATTTTTTTCAAATATAATACTATACTAAATACAGGCCTTTGAATAAATTAATTCAATCGATATATTTCAAGATTCACCAAACAACTAATTCACTGTTGATGAAAGCCTTATAAACGAATAAAATATTTTAAATTCACACAAAAACAATTTTCAAAAGTATTTTAAAATTTTTATTGATGTCTGTTAGGTCAAGTTTTTGGGATATCAGTTAAGTTCGCATTTTTAAAATTAATAACTTTCAAACTATTTGACTAAATAGCTTACCAAAACTTACTTTAATTTACATCCCAAAAACTCGGTCTTACTACATATAACCTTAAGAATTAAAAACTTGAGTTTAATCAAATTATGTTTAATTGACATCCAAAAAACTCCCTCTTAAATAATCCATTCCTGAAATTTTTAAATTTTTTTAAGATTAGTTACAAAACAAATGGAATATTTGAAGACGTTTAGAATTAAAAGTTACAAAACAAAAACTTAGGTAATTTAGCATATTTGAAGATGTTTGAATTGACAAACATAAAAAAAAGTTTTTATTTGATGTATTTAAATTTTTATTATTAATTTTAACAAAGTAGTCATTTATAGACTTAAGTAAAGATATATTTAACTTTTTATTTTCGGTAAGTTTAAGACACCTGGGGTCTAATCGTCGCATTCATTATCAATTTATTTTTTAATTTTTTTTTATATCAATTTTTTTATTATTAATTTTTTATTTCTAATTTTGGTTTTTTTTATTTTTCATTTTTTCCGTTTTTAATTTTTCATTTTTTATTTTTTCCTTTTTTTAATTTTTTATTTTTCATTTTTCATATTTTATTTTTCTTTTTTCATTTTTTATTTTCGAACAGGTTATTACATATCATAATTTTCGCACCTATACAATCATAAGTCACACTGTTTTTGTGATTGTATTGTGAAATAGAATTAGAAATTTACCCCCCCTGCGCGTATAGATGTTTACATATCAAAAAGGTAATGATAACTAAGTTTTTTATATTGTAGTTTATAAAACAAAACTGTACATCTTAACTATATTCTGAATTGTGTTTATAGCAAAGAGTCAAATTTCAATTGAATATTAAAGAATTAATTACTTTGATGCTCATTGAGCTTTAGCGGTAAGTAATTTTATAAAATATTTTAATTTTCATATCTACATTATCATTATCCGTTTACTTATAAATAGTGTTTTAAAACATGTATGACATTGTTTCATGTCTTCAATACAAAACTTTCCAAATGTAGGGTACTATTCAACAATTCTAGTCAGTCTTTTTGTATGTCCAAAACAATATTTGGTGATACGAGTATAAACTATAAAAACAAAATAAATGAAATAAGTATATGAAATTCTAAATTTAATTTAATTTTTGTTTTCTTTTTGGTTTTTTCAAAACTACCAACATTGACGTCAATTGGAGTTCTCTCCCTTTTCCCAAAAAAATATGTATGTACTCGTACGAACACAAGTAGTATGTGAAATCAAAGAATATACATACAAAAATATTTTTTTTTTATCAATAATTAAATGTGCATGCCTAGTTAGTAAGTAACTACAAACATACATACTCGTATATATGTATTAACACATATGTTTTTTGTTTTTTTTTTTTTTAATTTTTATAAGTATTGGTTAATTTTTTATTTGAAATCTTTTTAGTAGTAAATGTATATAGTATTTAAATGTATGTTTATTTGTATGTTTCTTTTTTTTAAGTAATGTAAGCTCCAGAGATTGTCTTAAGTTTTTATGTAGAAAAGGGAAGGTGGGTAGGTTACATTTCAAAAAATATATACTTGTATAGATTCATTGAAATTGCGACTCAGTGTATTCAAGTATATTTAATTTAAGGCTAAATAGTTTCAATATGTTTATGTATGAGTGTGTTAATTTTTGAATATTAGATTTAAGAATATTTGTTTTTTTTTTATATCATTGTTTGTTTTCAGGGTTTTCATCTTCATCACCTGTCTTATGCTTCCGCTATTGAGTTTCAGACTTTAATATGTTGTTTAAATCAAACAATATTATCTATTAAATAATTATATTTAAATATATTAAATTTTAAAATCAACTAAGTAATAAACTTAATATGTATGTATATATTTATTCTACATTTTCATCTACAGTAACAATTAATAAAACTAAAGATATAAAATTAAAAACATGACGAACTTTAAAAAAGGCAAGTCAAAGAATTCTACAAATTGTTACAATTAATTAATTTCTAAATAAAAAGAAATTGTACTCATAGTCCTGCGGTATAAAAACCTTTACAATTTAACTGACTAACAAATCAGTTATAAAGAAATAACGGTTAATATTTTTTGGTCAAAATACTGATGTCTTAAAGTTTCTTCTTTTTTTCGTTTAAGAAATTTGAGACCAAATAAAGAAAAACTACGTTTAAGGTTTTTAATTTCGTTATCCAGTTTCCTTTTGAAGGACGTTAAAGTTTCAATGGAGTACAATTTTCAAAAAAAAAAAATATATTTAAATACTCGTCCTCATAAAATTAAACAAGTTAGAAAATTATAGTCGGTCTAGAGCGACTATACGGTGTAATATACATTGCATTTAGTGAAAGGGTCTAAAGTCCAACTAATTGGAAAATAAGTATAAATCAAATTTGAGTGGTATTGATATTAATCTTGTTTGCCTGCGGATGCTATATTTATGTGGGGACTTGGTCGAAAAATGGACCAAGCCGGACCATATTTGTTAAAGTCACTTATTTTTGGCAAATACATATACAAAGCAAATTTGAGGAAAATTTGTGCAATATTTTTGCTTTTTGATTACTTTAAATGAATATCAGGAAGCAGCTTTATATGGGACCTGTGAGTAAAAAATTGTCACAGGGCTTCTTTTTGGACTACTATTAATGGGTAATAAACATACACAAATCAAATTCATCCGAGATCTATACGATAATTTTTATCTTATCGCAAAATTACGAAATGAAAAATGCTGTAAACACAGTTTTACTCTACATGGTCTTTACGCTTATGTAGATTAGGGTGGGTCAATTAGATTTTTTCAGCCCCCTACAATTTGTCCAACTCTAATGTAGATGTATATCATCCGGTTCGACTTAATTATGATTAGATCAGATTACAATTTTATTGTGAAAAAAAAATTATGGGCGATGTATTGTATTTTTAAACTCTTTCTTTTTACTCATACTCTGTGTCTGTCTGTCTGTCTGTCTGCCATGGGGGCAACACCATTCCCTCTCATCCAATTGATGTGAAACTTGGCCCATAGCCTTGTTGTGACTATAGATTGATTTTGGGGTAGTCACGCACAGTCACGCATAGTCACGCATAGTCACGCACGGTCACGGAGTGATCTAAATGTCATTTCCCCTCATTGGATCGATCTGAAACTTGGTCATAGACTTGCTATGAAAAAATATTAACTTTGACTTAGTCACGCACAATCGCGCATGGTCATGCACGGTCACGGAGAGATTCAAAACACATTCCGCCTTATCCGGTCGATCTGAAACTTCGTCGATAGACTTGCTGTGAAAAAAGATTAACTTTGACATAGTCAAGCACAGTCACACATAGTCACGCACAGTCACGGAGTGATTTAAAACCCATTTCCCCTTATCCGATCGATCTGAAACTTGGTCGATAGACTTGCTGTAAATAAAGATTAACTTCGACATAGTCACGCACAGTCACGCATAGTCACGCACAGTCACGGTGTGATTTAAAACCGATTTAAAACCCATTTCCCCTTATCCGATCGATCTGAAACTTGGTCGAAAAAAAATAGCTTTGACATAGTTACGCACAGTCACGTATAGTCACACACAGTCACGAAAAGATAAAACCTCACTTCCCCTCATCCGATCGATCTAAAACTTTGTCCATAGGCTTGTGACCAAAGTCACGAACAGTCGCGGAGAGATTCAGAACACATATGCATAAGGAAAGAAAGAGTTTTAATAAAAACTTTGTTTTTATGGGTTAGATTATTATATGTATAAATGAAATGGGGCTTCATTACGACTTATGTCAATATGTTATTATTAATATCTATTTAAAAAACATTGTTAGAGAAATGGGGATTTAACGTAAATATAAGGTTTTGTTAAGGTTATATCACACGATGTGTTTTTTTCCATACGTACGTACTGTCACTTTTTTTTTATCCATATGTAATTCCGTATGTCTGTCAAAATTATCATTTTACATAAATATAAACAGCTGATTTAATTTGTGAATTTACAAAAATTTGTTATTAAAAATAAAGTTATATATATTATATATTTTTTAATTGTTAATTAATATTAAACAATTTATTTTTCTGTTTTTCTTTCGCCACAAGCAGTGTTGTATTCTCATATGATTGCCATGCCAAAATAGTGTCTGTTCTAATTGAAAAATGTACATGTGACTTTCCTCATGTATTTTACATAAACAATGTTTCATATGTATCACACGATGTCTACAACTTTTTTTGTGCGAAAATTTGACAGTTCATATGTAAAAAAACACATCGTGTGATAGGACCTTTAGTAAATAATATCTTAATATCTTAATGTGGTTTACAGGAGCACTACATCACTGGATCAATCATTTTGAAATTCTTACAGTAGGTAACTACCTATCCGGAAGGAAAAATTGGTTATGCTCGTGAAATTTTAAATCTAATAATTAACATATAATATCTGCAGTACTACGACAGCAAGAATTCTAAAACTATGTACATGTACATATTAAACTAATTTGAAGAGTTGTGGAGCAATGGGCGTGGCACCCACCATACAAAGTAAATATTTAATGTCATATATTTGGAGTACTGTAGTGTGAAAAGCCTTGGGACTTTGTCTGAGTTCATAAGTTATTAATGTGAATAGACGAACAAAATATGAGCAGAATCGGAGCATTGGGCGTGTCACCCCCCATACAAAGTAAATATTTAATATATAACATATAACTGGAGTACCATAATAGAAATACCCTTGGGACTTTGTCTGAGTTCATAAGTTATTTTCGTGAGTAGTTACCCAAAAAATGGGCGAAATCGGATGTAAATATATATATGAAATACAATGAAAATGACAGTCTTGAAATTGTTGACAAGTACATTAATTACCAATGTGAATAGTCGTGAAAAATATGGGCGGAATCGTCAAAATCAAAAATAGCCAAACCCGAAAATCACGAATAACAAAAATCGTCAGAATCAAAACTTGCAAAAAACGAAAAACACCAAAATCAAAAATCTCAAAAATCACAAAAAAATCGTCGATTCAAAAATCGCCAACCCCCAAACCGCGGATATCAAAAACCGCCAATACAAAAATTGCCAGAACCGAAAATCGCGATTAACAAAAACCGTCAAAATCAAAAATCCCAACAAAAAAACAAAAATCACCAAAACAAAAATCGAGAAAATCAAAAATAAATAAAATTGTTTTCTAAGAAATTTGTTCCCAGTTATTTTTTCGTTAATATGATATGGGTGTAGCGAAGAGCATCGGGTTACAGCTAGTTTTCTATAGAAATATAGCAAAGTTCAAATTTGTTTTTATTGTATAGTAATGGACAATGTCAAAAATTCTAAAAAATCGCCAAAAATCCCAACAAATAAATCGATTTTTTATTATGATATTGCAGAATTTCGCGGAAACTGTGACATGATTTTCACGTTTTTAGATGAGTCATCAAACGACCTTTTATATGATATGACATTTGTATGTTGTTTCTTCCTCATAAAAATGTCAAAGTTCATTTTTAAGGGGGCCACTAAAGAATTGTTTTGCTTTGGCCCGCTTGTTATCGTGTAACGAAATTTTTCTGTAATCAATGAAATAGTTCCAAAAAATTATATATCATACATCGCGAGCGAGTATAGTGGAATCAAATGGGTTAATTTAAAAAAAAAACATTCAGATTATAAAATGAAATGGATTTCTATTCTAACTCTCAATTAAAGACTAATATCGGTTATAGCCATTTCGAAAACGCTTTAAAAATTAAGGACACAAAAATTGTTTACGCTTAGAAAATTTAAACAAATAAATTGTGCAACTACAATATTTTATTGTTTTATTAATTTCGGTGGATTTCTCCGAATTTGAGATTTCAAAATATTCTTAACAAATACTCTCAGACTTCTAAATTTTAACAAACTTCCAGATTTTTTAATATCTCAAATGTTAATAGAAAACTAAGTATTTAAAATTTATTAAAAATTTTGTATCAATAGAAGAAATAAGATTTATTTTAAAAAACTTACAGAGTTTAATACTTGCATAACGAAGTTAATAGCGCAAATTCTTTGAATAATAAAATAGAATTGGAATTTTTGTACCTGTATAAAAACAATTTAGTTAATATGGAAATATTGTAAAAAAAATACTAAAAAAATAGAACATTGCTTGAAAACCTTGTATTTAGAAGTCAAAAGTCAACTTTTGCTTCCTTTAATTAATTTCACAAACAATAAAAACAAAACTGCACAAAGAATTCAAAATACTTAGAAGTTTTGCATTGTTCGGAAATTTTTTGATATGCAAATCCAATGATTTATTTTATTTTATGTTTTTAATGATGAACTATATACATTTAGGATATTCACAATTTTTAGTAATAGTCGATATGTCAACGAATATGTTTAATAACACAGTGCAATAGGCATTCTAAGAGGGGGGTAAGATACTCCAAGTCAGGGTGAAAGTACTAGGATAGTATAGTAATACATCCAAAGGGTTTGGCGTTGTCAGGCCAAACTTTTGTTTTACCTTTTAAATATTTTGCTTAGGAATAGAAATAAGTAAGAGTTTTAAATTCAGCTGTCCCGAATCTTTGATACCCTTCACCCGTGCTCTACACACATTATACTATAACCAAGGTTGTTAACACTAAGAGACAGAAAAGGCCAGAGTTCACATTATCATGGCTAGATTATTTACAACCATATTTTAAATTAATTACAAAAATTTAAGGAATTTTTGTGATTTTTTAATTGGAAGCAATTATTAAACGTTATCAAGTTATATGTAAACACTTACAATTGCATTTTTGTTTGTTTATTAACGATGCATACACATTTTTTTTTTATTGTTGTTGTTCACAGGCTCAAAAAACAAATGCAACAAGCAATCAAAATGTGTATGCATCCCTTATACATATCAATATGCACATGTTCTGGTACGTATAAATATTTTTAAATTTTTTTTAGCTTTTTATACGAAATTTTATCCGAGTATCTCTACACTTTCATACGTCATTTTTACAGCCAAATGCTATAAGAAATTGCTGCAGGTTATGACGAAAATTTTAAGCCTAAGTGGTACGACCTACTCAACCTATTGTGGACAGGAGAATGTTTTAACAGACAGACAGACAGACGGACATCGCTAGATCGACTTCTACTTTTATAATGATCAAGATCTAATGAAAAATGATAATTTGTTAAGTGGAAGTTTCAAAGATATGACGATGAATATGGTGAAAATTTTAACCAAACATAGGCAAGGTATCACAGTCGCTCATACAAATGCACAAAGCTTGAATAACAAGGTCGATGAGTTTAGATTGGTTTTCGAAAATTCAAATGTTAGCATAGTTTGTGTCTCTGGATACAAAACCTTTAGAACTGACACAGAAGGTAATGCCGGGGGAGTTGCCATTTTTATAAAAGATAATATTTCTTGTAAAATTTGTAAAACGTCACGTAAGCTGGATAAAGTGGAATTTATTTTTGTTGAAATTATATCGTGTGGGAAAAAAATGCTTGTTGGTTGTGTTTACAGACCCAACAAGAGAATATCATTTGCTGACTTAATTTCAACATTGGAAACACTAACTGTTGCATAAGAAGATATTGTAATATGCGGTGATTTTAATTCCAATATCCTAATAGAAAATACATTAAGTGACGATATGTTTTCGCTTGGACTCACACCAGTTAATAAAACTACTCCAACGCATTATAAAAATACGAATAATACATTACTGGATCTATTCTTTGTGGCCAACTTATCAAATGTAATATTGTATGATCAGGTTTCAGCTGGGTGTTTCTCTAAACATGATTTAATTTTCCTGACCTATAATTTTCGAATTCAGCACGAAGAGAAAATGTATCACTATCGAGATTTCAAGAACTTAAATTATAATATGTTGCTTGAGCACATTTTCCGAGTTGACTGGAATAGTATGTATTTCATGACATCTGTGGATGAACAATTATTATTTTTTGAGAGTAATGTTCAACGAATTTATGATATTGCTGTTGCAATGAAATCCAAAATTTTTTCGGCTAAAACTAAACCATGATTTTCTACTGATATTAAAGTGTTAATTCAAGAGAGAGATATTACCTATTCGATGTGGAAACGATTCAAAACACCTGAATCAAAAGCTAAATACCGTGTGGCTAGACGTAATGTCAATAACAAAATTAGAATTGCCAAAACACAATATTACTCAAACCGCTTTGGATCTGTTCTAGATTCGAAGAAAACTTGGAAAACCATACGTGAAATAGGAATTGGTAAAGACGTTACAGCAAATGACTGTCAAGTTGATGTCAATGACCTAAATCGTGCCTTCACAAATTTACCAATGATACAACCTGACAAAAATTTCTATAATTTTTCAACTATAGGCAATATAAATAATGATGATTCCGATGCGTTCGAATTCTCTTGTGTCTCTCAGTCTGAGGTTCTTTCAATTGTTACGAAAATTAAATCTAATGCAGTTGGATATGATAACATGCACCCGAAATTTATAAATATACTTTTGCCATTACTTTTATCATATATTACTTATTTATTTAATAATATTATTACGTCAAGCATTTTCCCGTCAGTATGGAAGCACGCTAAAATTATACCAATTCCAAAATCTGATACAGAGTTTCGACCAATTGCCATTCTTTGCTTTCTTTCAAAAGTACTGGAAAAGATTCTATATTCACAAATGTCTAAATATATTAAGGACAAATGTTTAATGACTGAAAAACAATCAGGATTTCGCTCAAACCACAGCTGTGTTACTGCTTTGGTTGATGTTGCAGAAAATATTCGAAGTGAACTAGATGATGGAAAAATTAACTTTTTGGTTCTACTTGATCATTCTAAGGCATTTGACACAGTTGAACACTATACTCTGTGCATGAAACTTCAATATTTCTTTAAATTTTCATCAACTTCAACGCGGTTCTTGTTTTCATATCTAACGGAACAAACACAATCCGTATTTTCTAATAATACTTGGTCTAGTCCATTAACCCTTACTAGGGGTCGATTCTGGGACCATTACTTTTCTCACTATATGTGAATGATTTGCCAAACCAACTTTCTCATAGTGAAATGCATTTGTATGCGGATGATGTCCAATTATATCTGAGTAGCCCAATGCAATCAATTGATGCAAATTTGATTAAGCTAAACAATGATCTTAGAAAAATCTATATATGGGCAACTGCAAATGGACTTTGTTTGAACCCAAAAAAATCTAAATGGTAATTCATAAGAAAAAAACTGTTCCTACTTTCAATGAATTTGTAAAAATTAATAACGAAAGAATAGAGTTCGTGCAAGCAACGAAAAATCTCGGAATTATCTTCAACAATCATCTTACCTGGACAAGTCACATTAACTCGCTGGTTGAAAATACGTACATTAAACTTAGGTCCCTCTGGTCAACGCAGTATTTTACACCTTTAGGAGTTCGGATATTGTTGACTAAAGCATACCTTATTCCTGGTCTAATGGATGTGAGCTCTTTGCAAATTGTGATGCCAGTAGCAAACGTAAAATGAATGTGGTATATAATAATATCGTTAGATATGTCTTTGGTATCAGGAAGTTTGAACATATTTCATCTTTTACAAAAAGCCTTTACAGCGTATCTTTTGAAAACTTGCTTAAGATTCGAGTACTAATATTTTTTCACAAAACTATTTATACTCAAAATCCACCATATCTTTACGCAAAAATTCGTTTCGCAAGATCACAAAGAGGTAGGAAGATCATTCTCCCTAGGCATAAATATCTTGTGTCAGAATGGCAGTTTTATACTAGTGCTATACGTCTTTGGAATATTATTCCACAAAACCAGCAACTTAACAGCAACGCAAACACTTTTAAACTATTTTTATTTAAATTTTTTGCCTGATTTTAAAATAATATTATATTGTGATAAATTAAAACTAAATTAAATTAAAATATTATTATTAGTTTTAAGTATTCAAATTTTGTTAAACTTGCACATCTAACAATAATGCTTTCCTGTACTGTAATTATAAGATTTAATCTTGTTGTACAGGAAATTATCAAATAAATAAATATAATATTTTTTTTTAAGAATATATATACTTTATGGGGTCCCCGTAATTTATTTCGATGAGTTAAAAACGGATTGACAAACTGATATATACACTCTGCACAGTGGTGTGGAGCACATCTATGGAGCGTATATAATTTTTTTTGTTTAATAATTATCATACGCGGGGAACGCCAAACTTTTTCGAGGTTTTACTACACTGTCTTAGGTACCTTCACCCTGACTTTGAATTTTTCACTCGCCAGACAAGGACCTCGAAAATTTTCCATAATTTAATCGTGATCTTACATTTATAATCATCGATGTAAATAAGATTTTTAAACTTCATCTACTTTGAAATAATTTCCATTTTAGGAACTGTAAAGGCCACAGGTACAAATTTTTGAATATTTATTAGTAAAATATTCCATATTAATTGTAGACATTCCTTTTCGTCCTGCCTTATATTACTATTCAGTACTTTCTGGAATAATTCGACATATGATAGATGTCGAGTATTTCATGTATTTATTATTTGCACCGATTGCCAAACACATTTTCAATATCCCTATTGTGATCGATTGTCGTCAATGTTTTAAAATTTTTGAAATTTATTTCATACTCGTACATACTCGTACATACATATGTTGAAGAAACGTACATTTAGGCAAGGTAAGACTGACCAACCAGCCAACTTAATTAAATGCTAATTAAATAAGGTCTCAGAAAAAGGTCAACCCGATTATATTGCACAAAATAATAAATAAATTATATATGTACTTTAATTAATATGTAATTAGATTAAATAATACTTGGCTACTTCTTTACTGCATACAAAATAAAATTAAAATGTATTTAAACTACACATACCGAAATTGGCCATTTGAATAGGGCTATCATAAAACATAGTGCCTTATGTCCCTTATAAAATGACAAAGTTTGTCTACGATAATTTTGATTGTATTGATGTAAAGTTTTATTATGTGGAATAATCAACTACATTTTGACACAATTATTTATTATCACTTGTTATTATTATTATTATAATATTGTTTTTTTTTTTTTTGGTTTTTTAATCATTTAGAAATATCCCATTAGGGTTGTCATGTTCGTGTTATACTGTAAGATATGCTTAATATTTAAATACTTTTCTATAAATATACTTTGTATTGTATTATTTTCCAAATAAAATAATTCTTAAATTTTTATGAATTTTCTACAATGCATAAACAAAACAAACATAATATGTAGTTAAGGAACTTATTAAAAAATACAATATAAAATTCAACTAAATTTTTAATTGATCTACTTTTTAACAATTTGTTAAACAAATGAGGTGTTTCTTTTTATTTACTAATTTTATTAAATCTTAAAACAAGTTAAACATAATAAAAGCAAACAACTTAAATATGATTCATGATTTAGCATAACAAAAAATCACTAAAGAAAAACTTAAATTTGTTTCCTTCCAATATTTTTTTTTTTTTAATTTAGTTATTATGTTTTGATAATTTAAAATAAAAAAAAAAAGTCAACTAAAAACATCTAGTCTATAACATCTAAAAATAATGTTTGATATTAATATTTAGGTATGTATGTTTTACACTGAGTGTCATTAGAATATGGGTAAATAATAGGTCTTATTTATTTATATAAATATTAGCCAAAAAAAACTATATATGAATCGACGTAATAAAATAGATTTTCCAAAATATTTTCTTTATCAGCATTTTTTCTAAAGTATTAAAAAATATATATATTTTTTTTCCAATAATACAGTGCAACGTCTAACTAATAGAAATCGAAGCAGTTTTAAAAATAGAAGTAAAAATTTATTACGGACTGCAGTACTAGTTTTTTATAAAAAATTCAACGCTAGTTTGAAATTTTAATTAAAATTATAACAGTATACACTAAACGTTGCATTAATTATATGCTGCTATAAAAAAAATCAGTTTTCATAATTGTGAAACCTTGTTGTAGGCCAGTAACAATATTTTAAGTTATTCTGATAAAATCATTATGAGGTTAGTTCGAGTACGAGGGAATTTTGCAAAAGTTTTGGTACATAAAAGAAAATAGTGGTGATTTTCTTAAAAATATCTGAATATCTTTTTTAACATTTTTTCTTTAAAATTAATATATACTTATGTATACATAGTGTTGAGTAGAATTTTATCTATATATTTATATAAAAATCAAACGCTGTGTGTTAGGCTATCTAAAACTCGAGAACTGCTTGACCGATTTTCAAATCAGTATATGCGTTGGAAAGGTCTACTTTCACTGATGGCTTAAAAGGAACGAACATCGAAAAATATCAACGCATATGAGTTGATACATTTGTAAAACATCGAACAATGAATTTGCGGTTCCATAAAGTATATACAGTGGGTGATCATATGAATAGGGCCACTTGTGAAAACTGACAAATAGTCAGTTAAATTGAAAATATATTAATGAAAAATGTATAATTTTGTCGTGTATCTTTCTTTTTTGTTTCTAGTGGATACTAATCTATAATATTGATAGGCTGGACGATATGTTGTGACCGATGTTTTGTTCTACCGTTTTATCCCGATTTTGACCAAACGTGTATTATTTGAAAGGTACTTCTTTTTAGCCGTTTTGCAGATTTACAGGTTTTTTTGCTACTAACACATACATAATATTTTACATATGCTATGTGTGTTTTATTAAATTTGTTAATGTGTTTGTTAATGAGTTTGTTATCTTCATTTACAATAATAATAAACCATAAAAGTGTTGGTTTGTGAATTGGCTAAGTTGAAAAAAAAAAGCTTCCTAGAAATTGCACTCGAATTTCGAGCGCTGGAATCTGCTAGTAATTAATTATTAGAGCAATTGATAGAAGTATGGCATAGGAGTGACAAAATATAAAAATATGAACTTAAACACGTATTTAATATTTTTATTTTTATCAATAAGACTCCTATGCAACATGTAAATAAAGAAATTATGAATATTTTCTTTTGTTTTATACTTTTATTATAGCGCCCACTGTACATATATTCTTGATCCTGATAATAACTCACTTCGATGAAACGATGTCCGTCCGTACGTCTAACTGCTAAAAAAAACTTGGGTAAACTTAGAATAATACGGTTAGTCATTATTTCTAGTAGGTTGATTTTTAAAATGGGATTAATCGGGTTCACTGTTTCAAGATATATACGAAAATATGGCGACACATCTTAAAATGCTAAAAATTCGGTGTGTTTTAGTATTAAGTTTATCAAAGTGTTTACTTTCAAATAGTGCAATAAGTCCAGATATTAATGTAAACGTAAAACCCAGATGGAAGGTAGTAAAAAATTTAACACTCTTACTTCTTTTATAATATTTTGAATTACTATCTATTTGATACTATGAGTCTTTAATCGAATTTCAGCACATTTAAAAATTTTACTTACTTTTGGTATGATTAAAACAAAAATGTTGTAAAATTAATGTTTCATACGTATACGTGCATCGTTACGAAGACCAGTGTGTCAGTGATGATTTAAAATTATGAAGCTCCATTCCTATACTTTACAAAACCGCTTAAAAAATAAAAATCGGCTATAACCCAACTAAGTTAAGCATTTATAAGTACTCAAACCCAACCGAAAATGATTTTTAAGAATAACTTAAATTTTTTAGGGGATATCTGACATGTTTAAGACTTATGTTTGATGTTCTCAATAAGGCCTACATATGTATATTCAATTTTAAACTTTTAAGTAACATGGCAATTTTAAAAAAAAATAATTTTATACAAAAGCAAAAGCGATTTAATAAATCGAAAGATAACTTAGAACTGATACTGATGCTTTCTTTAGAAAAAATAAAACTAATGAAAAATAATTAGCATTAGTAAAGAACTCATTAATGGAATGCCGAAACTATAAATAATCAATAGCTTTGTTATCAAGTTAATGCCATAAACTCAAATATATAATAGGCGAATAATAAATAAGCCGGAGCACTACTAGTTTAATTTCTCGTGAAGTGGTCCACTTTACAAAGTAAAATTTAAATTGATCATAAATTGATCAATCAATTTCAATTGATCATCAATTTCAATTTTTGACTAAAAAAATTAGCCCCAGTTCTAACCGAAATAGATTTTTTGGCAAAAATCAAATCATCGTAGAAAAATAATTTGTATCTTGTGCTATTCTTATGAATATCAGTGTGTGTTTGTATTGGAGTTTTGTAAAACATGTGTGTATGCATAAGTAATCGCAGAAGGAATCATACATATAAAACGATGTGCAAATTGAAAATTGGTGCTATTGAATAAGAGTTTTAAGTTAACTACCAACATTGTTGCTAACATTATCAACAAAAATATTGTTGCTAGAAATGTTTGTATTCACAAATTTATTGTTTAGTGGTATGCATTTGATTTCAATAAAATATAATCGATTCAAAGCCATTTTTACTATTTTTCATTACATACTTGAAATCAAATTCATACAACAAAACAAGGAAATATTTTTATATATATTTTTTTTACACAAAACCATATATTGAAAATATATCGTATTTTAAGGAATGCTTTTTTTAAGGAATATTAAACATATTAAGCGTAGTCTAAAAGTAAGGAATGCTTATAAAATGTGTAAACTTCATATTTTCTAAAAATTATAAAAATAAATAAAATATTTGAGGGGCATATTAGAATATACCTACATGACTTGGCATTTTTTGAATTTTTCAAAAAATCAGAAAACAGAATGAAATCAAAATTTTTCTGAATTTTTTGAGTCTGACTAAATAAACATGAGTATATGTTTACAAAATATTATGAAATTTAGAAACACATATATTTAAAAACACATATTCTTTTGTTTCAAAAGCATTCAAACAGAATCATACTTTTGGAAAGACATAAAAAATTGTATTTTTTCCAAAGTGAATTAAAATTACATATTTTATTAAAATATATTAATATTTTTTGTGTATTTTGAAATCTCGCAAGTTTTTTAAATGCTTTAGCCAGAAAAATATAAAAAGTTTAATGTGTACGCATGAGTATATGTATGAAAAACATTTATGTAGAGTAATTAATGCATTCACCATCTCGTATGTAGGCGCCCCCAATACATTTTTTTTATACCCTCCACACGTCAGTGGCAGAGGGTATATATAGGTTTGTCATTCCGTTTGTAACGCATCGCAAAACTAATTTCCGACCCCATAAAGTATATATATTCTTGATCCTTATCACAGCTCGATACAGCGATGTCCGTCTGTCCGTCTGTCTGTTGAAATCACGCTCATTCACAAAAAAAGCCATCTCACTGGACAAGGTTACAAAAATATCATTTGCCATAATTCCCAGCAGGTTGGTATTGAAAATGGGCTACATCGGACATCATTTTGATTAGATACGAGCAAAAATATGTAGATATCTCTAAAAAAAAAACATAAAACCCAGTGTGTTTGTTGCAACAGTTTAGTGGTTGAACATAATAATTGTACAACAACATAAAAAAATGCCACAAAAATAATATGCATATATGTATATTAACAATACCAAGAACACAGAACATAGCTCATGTTAGTAGTATTGCCACATATTTTTTTATCGTTATCACGTTATAATAAAAAAATCGCCAATATGTAAGAAAAAATGGAAATTGTCCAATGGATAATGAAAATGGAAAATGGAGAATGAAAAATAAAAACGGAAAATGGAAAATGTAAAATAAAAAATGAAAAATAGAAAATGGAAAATGAAAAATGGAAAATGAAAAAAGAAAATTGAAAAATGAAAAAATGGAAAATGAAAAATGGCAAATGGAAAATATAAAATTGAGAATGGAAAATGAAAAACGGAAAATGGAAAATGAAAAATGTAAAATAGAATATGAAAAATGGAGAATGGAAAATGAAAAATGGAAAATGAAAAAAGAAAATTGAAAAATGAAAATTGAGAAATGGAAAATGAAAATTGAAAAATGAAAAATGGAAAGTGGAAAATGGAAACGAAAACTGAAATATGAAAAATGGAAAATGGAAAATGAAAATTGAAAAAGGGAAAATGGAAAATAAAAATTGAAAAATGGAAAATGAAAATTGAAGAATGAAAATTGACTACTGGAAAATGGAAATTGAAAATTGAAAAACTAAAAATGAAAAATGGAAAATGAAAATGAAAATTGAAAAATGAAAAATGAAAATTGAAAAATGGAAAATGAGAAGTGGAAAATGGAAAACTAAAACTGAAAAACTAAAAATGGAAAATGAAAATTGAAAAATGAAAAATGGAAAATGAAAATTGAAAAATTAAAAATGGAAAATGGAAACTGAAATATGAAAAATGGAATATGGAAAGTGTAAAATGAAAATTTAAAAATGGAACATGAAAAATTAAGATTGAAAAATGAGTAATGAAAGATGAAAAATGAATAATCAATAACGAAAAATTAAAAATTATTAATTAAAGCTTAAAAATTAAAATTAAAAATTTTAATTAAAAATTAAAAATTAAAAATTAAAAATTAAAAATTAAAAATTAAAAATTAATAATTAAAAATTAAAAATTTAAAATTTAAAATTAAAAATTAAAAATTAAAAATTAAAAATTAAAAATTAAAAATTAAAAATTAAAAATTAAAAATTAAAAATTAAAAATTAAAAATTAAAAATTAAAAATTAAAAATTAAAAATTAAAAATTAAAAATTAAAAATTAAAAATTAAAAATTAAAAATTAAAAATTAAAAATTAAAAATTAAAAATTAAAAATTAAAAATTAAAAATTAAAAATTAAAAATTAAAAATTAAAAATTAAAAATTAAAAATTAAAAATTAAAAATTAAAAATTAAAAATTAAAAATTAAAAATTAAAAATTAAAAATTAAAAATTAAAAATTAAAAATTAAAAATTAAAAATTAAAAATTAAAAATTAAAAATTAAAAATTAAAAATTAAGAATTAAAAATTAAAGATTAAAAATTAAAAATTAAAAATTAAAAATTAAAAATTAAAAATTAAAAATTCGGCACAGCCGAATTTAACACTCTTACTTGTTTTAATTTGTATTTTCATTTTACTCATTTTGGAAATTTCAGCTTGTTTGACAACGTGAATTTTTCTTCTTCTTATTTTTACCGTAAATGAAATGTTTCCGTTATTTAAGACAAATGTAAATTAAATAAAAATACAATGGCGCTAGTCTGATTTAAACCAGGAAACACTCTGCTACATACGAGCCGATGAATGTTTTAACTACTAACAATAGTTTAAAGGAATGTGTACATAGTCCGTGCTATGAAAATATTAATATTTTACATATTTTTAACAAATTTGTTTTCATGTCTGAATTTGTGAATACAAACACAAATTTTCAGTTAACATTTTCTCTTATATGTATGATTCTTGCTCGCAGTAGATATCAATATTTAGCAAGTGTATTTATTTATATGATTTTATAATTATTCCTTTTTTTGTAAGTATCAAATTGATTATAAAGTATAAAAATGAGTTTGATTTTATTATACAATACAATATAGACTAGAATTTACTTAAAATGTACGAGTATGTGTATATAAACCACTATCAACCACACGAATGTTTTTGTTTGCATGTGTTTGAATGAAATGATAAAATATAACATACAAATCTACAAAATAATATCAATGTCATGTAAATTTTAAATATTTCAATCATCTTAAGATATTTTCTTCAAAAATGAATAAAAATTTGTTTCCAAGTACGTTTGCACGTAAGACGACATATGTAGTTTATAGAAATAAAAGTATCATTGTACAAAAAGGACGTCGCACAGAGGAGCATTTGGCCAAAAAAAAGGCAAAAATAAAATTAAAGAAATTACAGTTTGATAGAAAACAAAATTCTGCATCTGAATTTTTATAGTCCTGAGCTTAGATTCATGGCTACAGTATAATATCAAAGTTCGAAAATGATTTTTTGCGTTTTGAATATGAACATTTTTTGTAGTTTAACTAAGTCTTGTATATAAATTAAATAAAATTATTGTGAAATATAATACAAATAGCTATTTTGCATAATTTTTTCGGCCTAGACCGACTAAACAATACCCTATACTGTGCGTTTCGAGGAAGGGTCTTTGATCCAAATTTTCTGAGACAATAAATGGATATATAAAATTAGCGTAAGCCAAATTTGGATGATATTGTCACTAATTTATAGCGTGCATATATGAAGAAGTTAATATCTGATGTTATTTCTATATGGGGACTAGGACGGGTCGATCTGTAGGGAGGCAAAAAAATCGCTCAAGTGACAAGGAAAATTCTATTCTAGGGATCAAAATAAGAAACTTTGCCCAAGGAACTATACCTATAAAACGAATTCTGATGTCCAGACTTTTAACCTGTCTGTCTGTCTGTCTGAAATGGGGCAACCCCATTCCCCCTCATGCAGTTGATCTGAAACTTGGCTCATAGTCTTGTTGTGACTACAGATTAATTTTGGGGTAGTCACGCAGAGTCACGCATTGTCACGGAGTGATCTAAAAGTTATTTACCCTCATCCGATCGATCTTTTTGAATAACATAACATAGTCAAGGCGCATGATTATTATTTATTAGCAGAGTAGAAGATACGTATACGTATGAGTGTTAATTTTAATATTAAATCGAACATAATCAGCCAAATTCTAAACAAAAAATTATGATTTTTTGAAATGTTTGTATGGGGAACCCCCAGGGGGTGTGCCACTGGCATGGGTGGGTCGGCCCTCCAAAGTTATTGGGGGTCGATCATACATTTGGACTCGATTGGGGTACTCTAAATGGGTAAAAGTGAGACAGACAGACAGACAGGTCAAAAGTCGGGACATCAGAATTCATTTTAGAGGTATGGTTCCTCGGGCAAAGTTTCTTATTTTGATCCCTAGAATACGATTTTCCTTCTCACTTGAGCTATTTTTAAATCGACCCGCCCTAATGGGAACCATATTTAGTAAGTCACTTACTTTTATCAAAAACCAAATTCGTAAAAACACATTATATAATATTTATATTTTTTTTTTTCATTTTTTTATAAATTTAAGTGAAAATCTGGAATCATATTTATATGGGGACTATTACTAAAAATGGTCCTACAGGGTTTATTTTATGATTACTGATTAGTGGGTATGATACGCCAGTATTTTATAGCTATATATAGGATAGTCTGGATCTTACGAGCATTTTAATCGGTCTGAGAGGGGTTATTTGTATGGGTGCTAGGTCCGATTTTCACCAATTTCAACAGCGTTCGTCCTATGGTCGTTATACGAGTGAGCTTATATACTAAATTTCATAAAAAATATATTCATATTTGCGACCTGTAGTTTGATTACAGGTTCACATTGATACACAGACGGGCGGAAATGGATAAAGCGACTCAGAACCTTATTCTGAGTGGATCAGTGCAATAAAAAGTGGGTTTAGGTCAAATATTTTTGGTGGTTACAAACATCAACACAAACTTGTTATACTCTCCAAATATAGTGGTATAAAAAAAATATATTCTACTTGAAAATTACGATTACACCGATTAAAGTTGTTAAGGGCAAATACTTCTCTGTGCGTCGATTAGTACGTCAATTGTGCAATACAATCAAAACTTAAATATTGACTACTTTTCGATTTACTACAACTTATTTATATAAATAATTGCTATTCCAAATTGATAATTAATTGAACAGCATTAATGTCAAAAGGCAAAATTTCATTATATTTTTTTTTCATATTTCCAAAGAAAATATCTAGGATTCAGATTGTTATAAACAAATAACAAGTTTTCAATTGAGCAATGGTCTTTTTTCTAATTTTCTATAAAAACTAACAAAATTTTAGATAAGTATAACATAATAATGGAGGGATTATTTGGGATTGTATTAGGAGGTGTAACACTAAAATCTAATATACAAACTAATGCACTGATACAGTAAAACGTTTCAAACGTTTGTGAGTAAACATAAAAATAGCCAAAAAGCCATCCACAAGCTGATGGACCTTGTAGTGATTTAAAGATATGAAATGCAGATCTAGATTTAGTGTGATAATACAACTACAAATGATAAGTATGTAAGTGATAAATGAATGAATAGTACTTATGTTTGAATAAATTGTATAAGAATAGAGTCTGAGTAAAGGGTGAGTGAGTATATATAAACCTATAAAAAAAATTTATAATATAAAAGTATAAAACTTTACGAATCATGAAGTCCATTAAGCTCAAAGCTTTGATTTTCTAAACTACGCTTTAAATTTGCAATTGTGCTGAGTATTAAGGCAGCCTTTTCAGTTGAGCTTGTAGTGGCGGTGAAGTCCGTCTTTAAACCACATAATGTTAAATGATTAAGATCTTGACTGTTTGTCTTGAGTTTGAGGTTGGCTTGGTGTGTTGGGAAATTTCCACTACCTGTATTGTATGTTTTTAGGCGTTGTTGTTTTAATAATT
This sequence comes from Cordilura impudica, assembly GCA_963682025.1. Classification (NCBI taxonomy): domain Eukaryota; kingdom Metazoa; phylum Arthropoda; class Insecta; order Diptera; family Scathophagidae; genus Cordilura; species Cordilura impudica. The sequence continues at coordinate 3,785,679 of OY821521.1, forward strand.
CCATTCTACCTGTATATGGGGCATCTAAAAATGTAAATGTTGGCATACAAAAAACATAAATCAATTAACACTGACCTGTATTCATTGTATTGGAATTTTCAATACGTTCAAATGTGGCATGATGGTTTTTATAGACTTTACGTTTTAAGGGTTCACTTTGTGGACAATAATTGAGTGCGATTTTTGGTCCCAAACTTTTGACATGATGTAGAATATTATGATTTTTTATATCATTTCCATCGTACTTGGGTTCTTGCGTTGTTTGTATATAATTTCGATTAAGTTTATCGTTCAATGATATACCTAGATCTTGGTCAGAATCACTTAGTTGCATAGTATGAGTTCGAGATGGAGGTAATAAATTTCCGGATTGAGTTGTCAAGTGTCTCTGTTGCAGAGGTGATGCAGCAGGACTCAAATTTCTACGCTGCACTAAGGGAGAATTAGTATTAGTCTTCCGCACACTGACTTCAGTGGGTATATTTTGATTAATAAAGTTTGTCAAGTGCGTTTTACGTGGACTACACTGTCCCAACTTAGGGCTGGCAGGTGGTGAATATATTTCTAGTTTTAGTATTTCTATGCGTTTATTAACGGCAGCTGTTAATTCGTGATCAGTTAAATCGGATGAAAGATGTTTCTTGGGCGACTGCTGTTGTTGCTGTTGATGTAGCTGTTGCTTCTGATGATCTCTTTTAGGCTCGATTTCACAATTCTTGATCATTTCAACACGCTTATTAGCTAAGGGATTTACTCGGCGGGGACTAGCAACTGGAGTTTCACATGGAATGCTAATAAGTAATATACAAATTTAAAATTAAATTATTGAATCATAGGCCAACAATTATGTTTATACCTTTGCACACTGTTTCGCATCGAGGCCAAAATAGATTCTGCTTCCATTATAAGTTGTCGATATTTAAGATCAGCTTCAAAATCTGCCTTCAACAACGCCTTCTCACTTTCTGCTATGGTCATAAAACGACCATCTCGTACATCCGTAAAAACCAAGGAACTCGAACGGTGGGAAAGTTGATGCGGTGTTGTATGACTGTACCTTAATGAAACAATATTGAATATTATATTCTAAAGTATACATATCATTGAATCTAACCTTTGTGTTTCTTTGATTTTGATATGCTTTCGTAGACACACAGGAGTACCGCCAACGCTACGAGTCTCTCGAGGTTTACGCAGAGGAGAACGACAATGCTCCCTACTTTCTGAACTCTTCTTACGAGTCTTATGAAAACGTTTTCGTCTCCGTTGGGCACTACCTACTGCAGCTGTTAACAGAGATTGTTCATATGATGCCTTTATACTTCGTGAGCTACGTCTCTGAAGTCTAAACGAAGCTGTTCTTTGCACCGTCAACGGACTTCCTTGAACATAATGGGATTTACCCAAATTATGTTGATCCTTATGTTCATAGTCTTCCTGCATGGAGGATGTATCTATAAAATCAATATCTAACAAATCATCTGTGTCACATTCATCACCAGCATCTTGACCAGTATCTAAATCTGTTGCACAATCAGTGGGATCAGAGTCACTACTGTAAAGATGGAAATAAATTGCATAAATATTTTATATTTATATTAAGAAATAAAAAAGAATGTAAGTTATGTTTCCAATTTTCATAAAGTGAGTTTAAAGGGAAAAATAAAAATTAAAATTGTTCAATAAGGTTTTTTTGAGAGTTTTCACCTTACTTTGTAATATTATGTAAATTCAATACATCTATAATATTAAGAGGCTAGGTGATTTCTTGTGACCGATGTTTTGTTCTACCGTTTTATCCCGATTTTGATTTATTTGTATTATTTGAAAGGTAATTGTTTTAGCCGATTTGCAGATTTACAGATTTTTAAATTTTTTCCTTAATTTTGAGTAAATTGCATTTAAAGTTGCTACTACACATACATAAAATTATACAATGCTATGTTGATTTGTGAATTGGCTGTAATTGATTAACATACTTTTAGGGTCTTTATTTAATGAAAAAATAAAATTTCCTAGAATTTGCGTTCGAATTTCGAGGGCTGGAATCTGCTAGTTATATATTATTGTTAAATATATTTAAGCAGAAAAGGAATATGTATCCTAAACTCTTCAAGAAAAAAAATTGCTAAATTAATAACTGATGAATGTTACATAAATAAGGAATTGAAATTGAAATTGACATTAAAATTGAAAATAGTGCTATAGTGTCCCAACGATTTTAATTACCAGTGTTTTGACCTTTTCTATCGAGCTAAAAGTGAAAGTGCGTTGACAGTTTTACGGAAAATAGAACTAAATATTTTTAATTTATGAGTGATTTGGAGGAATTGTTCGACGGTTTAAACAGCACGGAAAATAGAGAAACGATATCACAGGAAGAAGTTCAAAGTATGGTGAACAGGGCCATTACGGCAACACAGCATCAGTCTAGATTATTCACAGAAAAAATTAACGAACTAAGTGAGAAAATAGCTAGTTTAAAAGTTGGTAGAGTGGACGTAGAAGAATTTAGGGAAATTGCTATAGACGAAATGCAACGAAATGCTTGACTTAGTAAAATCATTACCTGAGTTCGACGGTAAATTAGAACAATATGTCTTTTGGAGACAGGCAGCACATACTGCTTTATGAGAATTTTGATGGTAGTTCTAAACACTACCAAGCAATGGCCATTATGAGAAATAAGATAAGGGGAGCGGCAGATGCCGCTCTGGCCTCATTTAATACAGTGCTAAATTTTCGTGCTATTATCGCTCGCTTGGATTTTACATATGCGGATAAACGACCAGTATATTTAATAGAACAAGAGTTCAGGGTAATAGTTCGGATTTGAATTTTTATGATAGTGTTGAACGAAAACTTACATTATTGACAAATAAGACATTGATGACGTACAACAGTGACGTCGTACATGTGCTTAATGATAAGTATAGAGAGGATGCACTACGCGCCTTTTTTTTCAGGTTTAAGATAACCTCTATGCGACATATTATTCTCGTCAGGACCTGTGGACCAACTCGCACAGGAACTCGAATCCAACCATGAGCGGTACGTTTTTGCAACCACCTTTGCTGACAGAATCGACGGAAAAAATAGTATTAATGATAACAGCATAAAGGATACTAGGAAATTCCCCAATAAAAATCAATTAACGAGAAAAACCCATACTATAATCTCTAAGGCACTCGGGTCAAGTCAAAGGACACGATATTGCAGAACCAATGGATATTGACCCATCGTCTTCAAGGTTCAGACAGTACACGAGCGGTCGAAACCAAAATTTTCAACCTACAAAAAAACAATCAGGGTCGGACAGACAAACGGGATCCAAGTTTCAGAAAATCAACCATGTAACAAATGAGGTGGAACAATATTCCATCACAGCTGACGATGCAGTTCGAGACATCGAACAGCATGCTAACGATAATGATTTTGAAATTATGAATTTTTTAGGGCATACTCCCAGCTACCATTCATAGAATGGGTTCTTGCTGGGGAGACAAAAAAAATATTAATAGACCATTTATACAACTTACAGGTATCAAGGATACCGATAATCCCTTTACAGTTCACTCGATTTACGGAGAAAATGACATAAATAAAAAATGTGTCGTAAATTTGTTTGGAAAAAATTCAATTTTTTTGTTCTAGAGAATCTTTCAACATTTGATGCAATTGTGGGGTTAGACTTTCTAAAAAAAAAAAGGTTAATGCCAACATTGACCTGAAAAACGGGACAATTAAGTCATGAAGTGCGAATATGTGAACCATATTATAGTAGACGTGAAAAATATACCAGAATCCGTTAGAACCAAATTTAAGAATATTATTAACAATAACAAAGAAGTTCTTTCAGACCCAAAAATCTCGCTGCCGTATAACACATATATAGTAGCGACGATCCGGACTCAAACGGATGAAGCAATATATTTGAAATCGTATCCATAACCAATAGAGGTATCTGAATTTGTAAACGAGGAAATTAGACAACTTCTGGCAAACCACATTATTCGACCATCCAGGGCACCCTAAATAACCTAATTTGGATCGTAGACAAAACAAGCGTGGACGAATCAGGAAACAGGAAGAAACGAATTGTGTAAGATTTCCTATTCCGAATATGTCGGAAATTCTGGCAAACTTGGGAAATGCTAAATATTTTACTACCCTGTACCTTTAATCTGCTTTTCATCAAATTGAACTCGCAGAAAGAGATAGGGAGAAAACTGCTTTCTCAGTTAACAACGGAAAGTACAAATTCTGCCGACTACCTTTTGGGTTAAAAAATGCTCCGAGTATCTTTCAGAGAGCTATTCTTAGGGAACAAATAGAAAAAAGACCCCACTTTTATGTCGAGACGTGATTTTTTTTCGGAATCAAAAGATGTTCATTGGGTTCTCACGCAGCTTCGTGCGTTTCGGTTGGAAAGTTCAAATTTTTTAGGACCAGTGTGGAATATCTTGGTTTCTTGGTGTCGACGGAAGGCATACGGAAGTCTTCAGACAAAATTTCGGCGATTCTTAGATTCATGTTTCAATTAAGATCTTTTTTAGGACTGGTGAGTCACTATAGATCATTTTTATAGATTTTGTGAGAATCGCCAAACCATTAACGGACGAGCTAAAGGACGAAAACGGGAAAGTTAGTGCAAGTCAGTTAAAAAAGATTGTAATAACACTTAACGAAAGTCAATTGCTTGTTTTCAGTAAACTAAAGGAAATACTGACTTCGGAAGACGCTATGCTTACGTATCGGTATAAAATTAAGTGTTTCCTATACATTAAATGTTCGACTGAGATAACTGAATATTTCAAATTTTCAAACTAATTCCGCTTGAATACATTATTTTATTATTATTTATTAAGGTTGCATCTTACCTCAAAATATCAGTCTCTTTTTCATATATATAACTTTCATCAAATTTACCCATCATTTCGTTAAGGGTGGCTTCATCATCACTTACTACTGCTAACGGTGCTTCAAGATTTTTCGTATGTGGACTATCAACAGGTTCTGTTTGCTGAGTATATTGCAACTGCAATGAACGTTTACGTCTCATGGTGTTGGGTGTATAAGATCTTTGTATATTTTCGACTTCAGTTAAAGATGACGATGACTCCGATGATACATATGACATGCTACTATTGTTTATTGTTGTTGCATGGGTGGTGAAAAATAAGGGTGTTTTGTTAAAACATTAACTACACAATTTACATGGCTTGATGCTATTTTGCATGCCACAATATACTTATACACTTACTTGTTATTCTTAACAGTCAAGACTGTTGTGCCTGAGGAACAATTTCTACTTGACTTAATGCCTGGTGAAACGGAACGATGAAAGTCTTGATCTAGATGTATGGTCGATAAAGCTGACGTTGAGTGCGATGAAGTTGATGAAAATGTCATTGAAGATGTTAATGATGTACGTTCTTGTTGTTGTGCTGGATTGACTGTAGAACTTGACGAGGATGTCTCTGTAGTAGAGTACCATGGATTAGTACGTATACGACATCTTTGTCTGGGCGAAGGAGCTGTGAAATATGAAAGAGAACAGTCGCTATGAGTACTTATAAAGTTTAAGCCATTTTCAACTAACATTCAAAACCTTTTAAAGTGGGTATAATTATGGTATTACGTATAGGCAAAGGGCTTTGGTTTTCGGTTACTTCCCAAGGCTGAAGAGTTGTTGATTTTTCATAGGGTTCGGCATAAGTAGTTTGTTTTACCAAAGCTGAATAGTTTTCTTCATTATTGCGATGAGAAAATGATGTTTTTGGCTGTAATTGAAGAGTAAGTGTAAGTGCTTGTTGAAACTTCTTTTAAAATGTCAAAATTACCAAAGGATCAATGGGAGACATTTCCTCAATTTTATTTAAACCAAATTTATATCTCTGAGCTTCGATCGCTAAAGAATTAACACTTTTGGGAAAGTAATGCGTACCAGTTCTCATATTCACATAATATTCGGGTGGAGTATATCCAGCTCCAGGTGATGTGCCATCAGTGGAATATCCTGTTGAATAAGCACTTTCGGGTGATGACAAACTTACCATGGGGACACTTGTATTTCCCTGAGCTGATTGAAAGTTGGCTGTCCTAAATTTGTTCTTAACACCCATTCTATTTTGAAAATATGTTGAATTTTGAACATCTCCACGAGGATTTTGAGCCATAAAGTTTGATCCATTTCTTGGTATGCACTCTTCACTACCAGTGCGAAAGCTTTCAATTATGGGATTTGGTATTTTCGAAGGTAACAAACGGCCATATCTGGTGGAAGCATCATCTTGCGTATGCTTGTTGTCTGAGAATATTTGGGTCCTTTGGGTTAATTTTGGATATTGTTCGGATTTTGGTCCTTCAAAGTCATTTAAGACACTATTATTATTCAACAACTTTTCTGGATGTCTTATTAAAGTACCGATTTCTTCGTAATGTACAGCGTTGGGATCTTCGTCAGATTGTTTTTGGCTCTCTGGTGTATAAGATTTATCCGAGAAATTATGAGCATTATTAACGATATTTGAATTTTGAGCAATATTGGAATGCATTGATGGTTCTTTGGAACCCGTAGACCATGACAAAGAAGAGAACGATGAAGTGGAACAGTTGAGTTGATGTTGTTGCTGTTTTGTTTCAATTTTATTGTCCTCGCAAGAATTTTCTCGTGTATTTGGTGCCGTATGATGTGTACGCAAGTACTGCTGACTATGATGCTGAGGAGCATACAAGAAGTTCTCCGATTTGGGAGAAATAACATTTTCCCTGTCAGGTGATTGCCAACCATAACGACTTTGAGTCTAAAAATATACATATGCGAAATATATACAATAAATAAATAATAAATATTTAGAAGAAAGAAATTACTTAAATATGTATAAATTAGGAAAAATATAGAATGAAACACTTCAACTTACATGATTTTGTATGGGTGATACTTCTCTCCTTCTATTAGGACTTGATATAGTACTGCTATACCCTGTATGATTTGCACTCGAGCTATTCGAATTGGAATTGCTTTTGTATGGTGATGAGCATCCATTTCCGCTATATACAGTAAACCCAGTAGCAGCGTGTCTTTGTTTATATTGCTCTCCAGCTGTTGTAGTATCAGCTGGCGGTACATTTTTATTTTTATTGCTTTTCTTACGCGGTTTTCCAAGATGATTTTCCATCCATGATTTTATTTTTGACCCAAACATTTTGTGGTCTTTGATTTACGCCGATAACAGCTCATAAATATTATTCGCAAGTATTTGGGTATTGTGTTTACGGTTTTTATCTAAATTTATGATATTGTAAAAATTGGTGGTTTCCAGTTTTAAGTAGTGGGCGGATCTTTTTAGTAAATTTTTTTAAAAACTGAAAAAAAAATTTTATACATACGTACAACAAGCTTCTGATTAGTATAATCAAACGAAAGTTGTTAAATAAGATGATCGTAAACTATTAATACGCTTTCATACTCTCTTATTCAATTTTTGTTTTTATAACTGATACCAGGTTTTCTATGCCACAAAAGCATTTTCGTTCTGTTACATACATAGTACGTATAGTATTGTAACTTTTTAAAGTAAGTCCATTATCCTTTTATCTGTTACTTCAATCTAACACAAAGGATGTGTTTTAGATCGGAAGCAAAAGTAGTCATTAATGAATGAAGAGATAGTTAAGCTTTTTTTCTTTAATTCAATATGTCTCCGGGGATCAGTTATGGAAATAACAACAAACAAGACTAACATAAAAACACAATGATTGTGATTTTAACGAAATGATAAAAAGCAAAGTTTCATGTTAACCTAAAATCATTACATTACACTATCATCACTCTTTTGTTTATTGTTCTCGTATTTATTTAAACATACATACACATATTACATATGCGGTGATGAGAAAATGTATAGAAATGTTTTATTACCTTTTTCACAATTTCCTCAGCTTTCTTCATATCCTCTTTTATTGTTCTCATAACAGTTTACAGAATAATTTCAATCTTCTTCAATGCATACACCAACACACTCTTACACAATTGTTTTATTTGCTTCGTATTTCATTTTGTTCTTATGATTTTGAAAAAAAAACCTGAAAGCTGAATAAGTATCCTCGTGTTTCCTTATTTTTATGTGCAAAATAACGGTAACTGTTATTGTCGTTGTTTTTGTTACTGTTACAATGTTTACGTTTAGATTTGTTTTTTTATGTTTTTTTTTTTTTTTGTTCTGTTTTGTTTACACATGTATGTATGCATGTACACTCACACAGCTAAAGATATGTAACGGTAATAAATAGTAGCACGTTTAGTATATGATGTTTTTATTACGTAGAGCGAAGAGGATGTCAAGAGTATGAAACAAGTTAACGGTAAATGGTATTTATAATGAGAGCAAGGCCAATTTAAAGTTCGAAAATGAGAGAAATGAGTTAAAGATGATGATGATGATGAGAGTACGTGAAGTTGTAAGGATAAAGGTACCTTTGTAATGCTTACCGGAAGTCTGGCAATTTAAGGGTGGGTGGTAGTTATGATGGGTTTGTAGAAAAAAATAAATGAAAAAATTTTCACATAATCCGATTTTACTGGATTCTGTCGGAATTTTTATTTTTACGTTTTTTTTCTCCAGACTATGAATAAATATTTAATGGTTTTGGCATCATCAACACTTTTAGCACGTATTTATTTACATTGTTTATTAGTTTAATAATCAAATGCAACAATTTCAGTTTTCAAAATTGATTCCAATAACTTGTTCACTTTTTAAAAAGTTTTTCTTTAATTTCTTATGCAAATAATACAAACACCTTTGGTAATATAAAACTTGTACAAAAAGCTTAAATCCCTTTTTATATTAAAGAAATTTACGGTGTTCGCCAATTAAGACGTCGTCGGACTAACTAGTTTACCTATTTATTATATTAGATACATAAGCCAATAGGTGTTGGTATGTATGTATGATTGACTGACTGTATGTCTGTCTGCCTTTTTAAAATCTTAAATTTCCTTTCAAAATACCATTAATATTATTTTTCTTCTACCGTTCGTTAATGTTATTCAAAGCAAGTATTAAAAGCAACTGAGAGTTCTTTTCAAGATAAATTGTCCTCCCTGGAGCTACAAAATTCACTTGTACAATGTATTTTGCTGCCTATACGCCACACAATGGTTGTAGTTGATGTTTTAGTTTCTCAATTTATTTATTTATTCTTTTTTTTTTTTTTGTTAATTTATTTTGATGCACTTGCGCAATTTTGCAAAATATATATTGTTAATAAATTGAGTCACACTGATGGCATGTGTTTGCATCCGTTTGCTGACATCCACCCCTTGAGAGGATGTGCGGCTATTTGTAGTGTGTGTGTGTTTTTTTTTTTTTCAAATGTCATTATTTGTGAACCGATATATGTAGTATGTGAGTATGTGTGGGGTAATTTTTGCACGTAAGTGTACTTTAATCATATGTAAACAAAATAAAGAATCGTATAAATAGTTAGTTGCAACATTAAATCAACATATTTAATAATAACAAAATTTTCCTTCAAGTACTTGAAGAAAGGTGGAAACTACATTAGAAAGGTTAATAAAAAAAATTTAAACTTAAACACTCATTAAATAAGTAATAAACAACTGTTTCAAAATTAAAACTATGAACGATATTTCTATATGCAATTTATTAACATATGAGTTTTAAATGTTTAATGTCGATTTCTAGTTTTTTTTGCATCCAAAAGGTTAAACAATCATATATTTGCCTTTTAATGTATGTATCAGACGCATCTTTCGAACAGAGGTCTATTTCCGTACTTATACATAATTCCACAGTGTAAGAAATTGTATATAGGTGCTATTACATGATGTGTTTTTTTTTACATATGTATGTAATGCCAAATTTTCCCACAACAAAAGTTGTACACATCGTGTGATTCATATGAAACATTGTTTATGTACAATACATGAGAAAATTCACATGTACATTTTTCAATTACGACAGGTTCTATTTTTGCATGACAAACATATGAAAATACAACACTGCTTGTGGCGAAAGAAAAACAGAGTAAATTATAAAGATTAATATTGAAAGAAAAATAAATTGTTTAATATTAATTAACAATTAAAAAATATATAACTTTTTTTTAACAATAATTTTTTGTAAATTCACAAATTAAATCAGCTGTTGTTTACATTTAGAGGTTATATCATACGGAAATATACATATATATATAAAAGACAATTTTGACAGACATGAGGAATTTCATATGGATAAAACAAGTGACAGTACATATGTAAAAAACACATCGTGTAATAGCTCCTTAAAAAAAGTGCGAGAACGGTAATTGAAGTTAATAGAAGCGGCGGATTGTTAAATGTAAAAATTATTAAAACTGTCGACTTGCTCTGAAAACATTTCGCTGGGGGTATGCACATTTCAGAGTAGCGCGGTAGTTTTTTGTGATGCAATTTTACTGTTTTTTTTTTTTATAAATGGACGTCTTCGGAAAAGATGGCCAACCCCGGCTGTAAGAACAAATTTTCAAGAACAGTTTAATCATACATAATTTAACTTACGTTTTTTTTTAACATAACTCGAAACCTGTCATTTTCTAATAACAACCCTGTTTCAATAGACAGCTGATGAATTTGGCAGCAAATTGTTTACTCAATCAGTTTTTTTTTTATATTTTTCTTGGCTTGAAGCGCATGTTGCAAAATATTATTTCTTTTTCATTGCAAAACTAAAAAAACAAAGAATTTATATACATCATGAAGTGCTATTACGAAGAACTTTGTATTGAACGCATTGCTAATGAAAGTGAAATTAAAACAGCATACCGTAAGTTGGCACTAAAATGGCATCCAGATAAAAATCTTGATTGTTCGGATGAGGCCAAGGAACGTTTCCAACGCATACAACAAGCCTACGAAGTCCTCTCAGATCCTCAAGAGAGAGCATGGTATGATAATCACAGAGAACAAATATTACGAGGAAAAAATTCTGAATACGAAGACAATTGTTTGGATGTTTTCCAATATTTCACGGTGACTTGTTTTAAGGGCTACGGCGATGATGTAAAAGGGTTCTATGCTGTGTATAGAGAAGTGTTTGAAAAAATTGCTGCCGAAGATGCAGAGTTTATGGAAGATGAGGAAGAACTTGAAAGTATACCAAAATTTGGTGATTCAAAAAGTAATTATGACAACGTAGTGGGACCATTCTACGCTTACTGGAGTGCATATTGCACCAAGAAATCATATACTTGGTTGTGTCCTTATGATATTAAAGAAGTTAAAGATCGTAGGATTCTAAGAGAAATTGAAAAGGATATGAAGAAGGTAGTACAGAAAGCCAAAAAAGAGAGAAATGAAGAGGTAAATTATTATAGGGTACAATATAGGACGATTGTAATATACATTATTTTTCTTGCACAGGTTCGAAATTTGGTTTCCTTCGTTCGTAAACGTGATAAACGTGTCTTAGCTTATAAAAAAGTCCTAGAAGAACGTGCTGCAATGAATAGACAAAAACAAGAACAAAATCGTTTAGAACAAATTCGAAGACGTCAACAGGAATTAGAGGAGATGAAACAAAATAGTCAAACAAGCATTGCCCACAATGATGACTATGAAGAACAACTAAAACAATTGGAACAGCAATACAGCAGCGATGAAGAGTACTTTGAAGAAGATGACGTTGAAGAAGATGATGATAATGAAAATCAAACTTTAGATGAAAATAATATCATAGGTGATCTAGATGATGAGGACTACATTGACGATTTGTTTTGTGTAGCTTGCAATAGAGAATTCAAAACGGAAAAGGCTTTTGCTAATCATGAAGCAAGTAAAAAGCATCGTGATAATATCGAAAAACTTAAACTAGAAATGCAACAGGAAGAAGATTTTTATCATCACCAAGACAATACAGATGATGATCAAGAATTAGTATTATCCGAAGATATTGATGATGCTACAGAAAAAGAAGAAAAATTATCTGTTAAACATAAATCTCGCAAAACGAAAAGTAAGAATGAGACTAAAAAATCAAAACTACCGAATATTTTAAATGCAGATGAAGAAATTAATCCATCTAATGACAATGAAGATGTTGTTAAACCAATTACAAAACTAAATTTATCGGATAATGATGACAAGGAAGATGATGATTGGAACTCTACAAATAAAAAGTCAAATAAGAAAGCCAAAAACAAGAAACAAGTATTTAAAAATAAAACACAAACATGTTTTCCAGAAAATCTGCCTACCCAACCCGTAAATGCTAAAAATGAGCCAGTGATAATGAAAAGAAATAGTACACCACAATCCAGCGATTTAGGATCAGAAACAACACAACTTGTATGTGTTACATGCAAATCGAGGTTTGAGTCAAAAAATAAGTTATTTTCCCATCTTAAGTTAACAAATCATGGTGTTTATATACCAAAAACAAAAGCTGCAAATGATGATGGAAAATCTAAAAAATCAAAAGGCAAAAAGAAATAATTTTTTGTAAAATTTACATTAATACAACAATCGAAATTTTCATTTAAACATATCTCTCGATTTGTTTATTGCATACAAATATTGTTAAAATTATAGTGATATAAAAAGTACATAAGTGGTAAACAAAATAAAAAATAACATCTTTTTAAGTACAATTAAAATAATTCGTTGACGTCCATGTTAAACAATATATTTTTGAACTCAATAAGAATTACAATTCATATCCAAAGAAAAAATTTCTGGGTAAGCAATTCCTTGAATAATTAAATTAATGAGTATTAATTTGTGAGATATTTTTAACACATAAATCAAAACTTTAAGAAAATACTTAAAAATAGCGTAATACAAAAATTAACAAATTACAATGTATTAAAGTACAGATAAACTAATGTGTCGAATTTTAAATTGTGAAACAATTAATTTTTGCTCTCTACATCTTTATATAGTACTTTTGGCACCTTTTTATATACAAATTAAGTACTTTTGTGAAATAAAAACAAACAAAATCAATTTTTATCAAAAATACAAAATCTGAATTTGAAAAAGTCAAAAATATATGTATCTACGTACGTGTGATGTTTCACTGTTTTTTTTTTTTTTTTTTTTTTTTTTTTTTTGTTTGTTTCACTATTCTAATCTTTAATACTATGGAATACATACAAGACGATCACCCTCTTCAACGCGTCTTTTAACGCGAGACCGCATGTTGGATGATTCGGCTTTGAGACTAATGCCAGCACATATGAAACATAAAACTACACCAACAACGGCACAATAAAATGAGATGCCTGTAGATAAACAAAAAATTAAAAAGTTGAAAAATTCATAGAATTTTTTTTTAGCAACCTATAGAACAACCAGCTGCATAAAAGGGTTCAGCATCAGGGCCACATAATAGTTGAACGCGACGAGCAGACCAACCCAAAGGATGCAGAAATAAACTCATCATAACACATATACCTAATGACGACATAAAAATTATTTGCAATTTGTTTTTAGATACAATGGATTAGCGTCTCACCTGCTATAACTTGTGCGCAAGCTATCATATTGTGTATACTTTTGCCAAAAACAGATTGTCTACAACAAGACACCAATGTACACAGCACAGTCATGGTCAATAACACAAAACCCAGTGAAATAAAAAACATCGTAGCCTTCCAGACTGTTGGGTAAATTTCACTATCCGTAGCAAACCCATCCAGATCAAAGGGACCACAATGGAAAACCACACCTTTCATAGCTTTGCATCTTGTATAGATTCCAACGGATGGATAACGCTCAGCCGTTGTTGGTGTCACAGTTTCATTTTGCTGATGGTGCGTTCCTAATATAATGCGAGGTAATGTAAATGTATGAGGTGCTGGTGCAACAAGCCATTTGGGAGTAACTATAGCTGATATTACAAACATATCAGCTATAAGGCTTAGAATAAACCATATCAGACTACCTCCGGTTATTATCATATAGCACATTGTTAAAGTTGCAATTCAAGGATTTCTGTCGATAATATGCTTTTCATTTCATTGCTGTTGAGCTCTAATGTAATTTTGTGATGTCGTTTTGAACGAATTGAAGAAAATTTCCGAATTAAAAAAAGTACATTTTGATATAATCTGAAAGTATTGATATGTTATTTTAATTAAATAATAAAAACTAAAACAAAAAAATCAAAATTATAAAAATATATATTATCAATCTGAAATTGAACAACCTTAACTGCAACAGCATCAAAATATTAGATTGCAATTTAGAAGCAATTTCAATTTACATTTGGCCGCTTTTATGTTATGTTATGCACTTAACAAATTAAGACGAATTACAGAGAAAAACCTACGGATAGCTTAAAAAATCATAGGGTCGATCGTAACTAATTTTTAACTCATTAATGTAATTCTGTTTTAAGATATATTATTATTAACTTATTAAATATTGAAACTGAAAACAGAAATATCGAATACGGGAAGTTCTTACAAAACTTTAAACAACCGCACCCCAACGCAAACTTTACTAAAACAATAGATGATCCAATATGGTGTGTGTGTCTGTTTCTCTGCCTGTCCGTAATTTGTATAGTTCTTTTGAATCAAAACATTCGCTCTATTATGGCGGTTCATAAACACTATGGCCAGAGCTAGCGTACGAACTATTCAATTAAACTTTCATTGAACATAAACATTTCATTTGTCTACTCATTATATTTTAGAGAAGTTGCTATTAAATGTTTGGCCATAGTAAGAGTAATACTTCTACTCATATAGTAGAATTTAAAAGAGCCACCATAATAATATTTAAATTATTGTTTTTCTTTTTGAAAACTTTTTTTTCAAATTTTTATATATATTTTATAGAGTACACGTCTTGTTAAGTAATGAGTAGCTTCAAAAACAACAATATGATGCACACGCAGGAATTCAGAACTTCAAAGAGTGAATTCATCCTAATTATCCAATAATCGAAAATTAAAATACGTAAATATTGATTATTTGTTTCTTCAAAAAAATATATACATTTAATATATGTATATATATACATACATATATATATTAAATATGAAATCATATATGATTTTGAAATTCCATTGACAACGGGCTTGAATTTTGTATTAAAAATTTTATTTAGGAATGAATACATTAAAATGTCTGTAGAAATATTTCAAAAAGCGAAATAACTGAAAAGTAAACGAAATGTTTTTTTTTTTTTTTTATTATTATTTAAAACACAGTGCGAATGACTTGGGGTGCGGCATTTTTTTGCCGCTTAAGCAAGCAGCTGGAGTGTCTATCAGCCAGACCTAAAATACACATACATACATTGTACATATCCTAAACAAAAACACATACACCAATATATGTACATATGTATGTAGTTAGAAAACCATTTATCATAGAATTACTTGAACCAACCTATTTATTATAAAATATCTATAAAATGTTTAACTTGCAAAATATTTTTTTTTTTCTCTTCAGTAGATTTATCGTTGTTGCAGCAGTTTTAATTAATCGATAATTAAACTAATCATTCCTCTTCGCAATAATTGGTTTTAAAACTTAACAAGAAGTACTTTCGAACTAGTGTTATTTAAATGATCACGTTTTTCTTTTTTAGTTTAGCGATACTTTTTCAAAGCTAAACGATTGCAGCCGCTTTGTTGGGCCATCGAACACTTACTGACTCGATTGCTTACTACTTCATCCAGAACAGCCAAACAACAACATAAAACATTATAAAAAAAAAAAGTGGAAGTTAGTTGTACGTTATAGAAATCACACACAAAAGAAAAAAGTGATTAAAATTTGTACGCCAAACAAATAACACATAAACATTGACGTTCGAAGCTTTTTCATACCTTCAACCCGCCCGCCGTTATCCAGACATTCCAGAAAGCGCCCGCGCATTCATGGATGGAACAAAGTTATAATAGCAGAAGCAGCTTGTTTAAAAAAAAAATACTATAACGCAACAATCGACCACTTTACATACACACTCCGTTTCACTTGAATAGGCAAGGTGCATTTCATTTCACGATAGTTTTTAAACAAATGAAACTGAAGAATAATTCTTAGCTTGAATTTATAGTTAAAGTATTTAGTTTGTATTAGCAATAAACAAAACCAAAATTTATTGATTATTTTTCAAGTTACAGGGCTTAAAAAGTAAATAACCTAAAAATGGCGCGTACATTTTGTTTCATTTGAATAGCACACTTTGTTTTAAACTATATTAAATATTATTTAATTAATTTTATACAACTTGTTTTGGCTTAATTATATAACTTCTTAATTTATAAATCTAATTTAATAATTGGTAGAACCACCTTTGTTTAGAATAACTTCATAAATCCTATTTGGTAAGGAATCATAAAGCTATTTAATATAGTCAAGGGAAATTGAAGCCAATGTTTATCGAATAGGAATAGCATGAATTAGCTCAGATTTGGTAGAAAACTGTCTCCCTGACTCATAACCAAGCAACCAACCACCCCCAAATATTTCGATAATTTAAAGGTCCGGCCAGGATGAAGGCCAGTTTAAGAGATTGACATTGTTGACTGGATCCGCGATTTCACAACAAGGAATTGGGACATTGTCCTGTTAGAAAGTCCATGACAAAATCCCAAAAAGACTTTCTAGTGGGGAAAGCCTTTTCCAAAACTTCTTTGTACGATTGCGCGTTCATCTTGGGAGTCAAAAATTTAAAAGCTCGCATGTACCAAAATATGTTATAGCTCCCCAGACCATAACCCCGCCAACTCTGCTGTGTAGATGCTCCAATTGATGGGTCTCCTTTGTTAAATCATGGAAGTAATAGTTATACCCGTCAGGGCCCTCGAAATTAAATTTTTTCTCATGAGAGAATACAACGCGCTGCCACTCTGTCTTCCATGACATGTAGTTTCTACAGAAACTAAGCCGACCTTCTTTACGTAGAGGGGTACGTGGTGGTTTTTTCTTTGATTTTAGGTGCTTCAGATGTTTAGCTTTATAAATCACCTGCCACACAGTAGTTTTACTTGGGTTAACTCCAGCTTTTGCTCTTATTTTGTAAACAGAGTCATGCGACTTGGAAGCTTCGCGCAGTATAGATCGCTTATCTGCATTGGAAAGTACACTATTTACACGACCTTTCATATTTTTTTCCAAAATTTGAGCTGTTCTGAATAAAATTATATACGAATTTTCTACTTCTTACAATTTTTTTTTTTTCAGACACAGAGAGGTCACATTGCTGATGAGTTTTTATTTTAATTTGTTCCTCGTTCGTTAAGGCTGTACCACAACCCATTATTATTGAATATTATTAAAATATATTTAAAATATTCAAAATAATGGTTTACTTTATCTTGCCGATGAACTGCATGACGTTAATCAAACTTAAACGCAAATGTGCTATTCAAGTGAAACAGAAAATGCATTAGAATTTGAAGCAAACGAAAATGAAATCTACAGGAAAATGTAACGGTAAATTCTCAGAGCTACAATTTTGTCGCAGAGAATGTGGAGAGGAAGACGAAGTAACTGGTACAACAACAAGTACAGTTCAGTCAATGAATATTGGTAGATAATCAAATAGAAATAAAAAATTGGTATGTGCTATTCAAGTGATACGGAGTGTATATAGTCAATTTTGTTTTGTGTAGCACATTCATTAGAGGAGCAGTTTTGTTTTTTTACTATGGGAGAGTGAAAGAGTGTTTTTTTTTTTAACAACTCTTTTCCGCATAATCCAATTAATTAATATTATTAACTTGAGAAAAAAATATGAGCTGTGCAAATCACATACTCTTTTTGTATATCTTTAAACAAAGTTTAAAATATCCAAAAATTGTTAATGCGACCTTTATTTTTGATACCTCTTCTGTGTACTATGTACATTAGTATTACACCAAGATATTGATTATATAATTTTATACAAATTTGATTTAAGGATCATTTTTATTTCATGAACAAAATTTAGTAAAACAAAAGCTTTAAATATTTGGATTATCTCTAAAACTAAAACAATCCTATAAGTATCATAATTTACGATTTGTACTATATTATTAATTAACAAGTTATGATTGATCAAGAGTTTTACGTTAAAACAAACACTTGATTTATCAAACAAGCCAAATTTTTATCTAATGGCGGTATATATACAAATATTCTATATATAAAAATAGGTGGATGTATGTATGCACTCTAAAACGGCTGGACCGATCTCGATGAAATTTTCAGGGAATCTTCAGAATAGCCTGGCGGGTGAAACTGTGAAGTCTGATTTTTTTATAATTGGTCTGTGGCAAAATCAAATTTGAAAATTGTACGACTAATGCCATCTATATAAATATACATATATGTAAAAAACGGATGGACCGATTTTAATGAAATTTTCAGGGAATCTTCAGAATAGCCTGGCGGGTGGCACTGTGAAGTTTGATAGTTCGTGCTTTACTTTTGTCCGATACTGTGTATTAACATTTCGATGAAATATACAAATCAGATGTTTTCTTATGGCCAGTAACGCGGACCGGACCCAGCTAGTTCAGTATAAAAGCTGGGTAACCCAAGCGTAGCGGTAACGCAGTGAATCAGCTTATTCACCATGTCTTATGGAAAACAAAACGTAAAGTAACGGGCACTTCTTTTGAAATTACATTTTCTACGTGATATAGAAAAAAAAAAGTTAACATATGTATGTACATACATATGTATGCATTTGTGAGAAACTTTTTTTGATATTCTTAATGAAAGTATTCCTAATGAAGCTTTTTCGTCTGTAACGTGTTGAACATGAATGTTTGTGGGACTTTATCTACATACATACATACATACACACATATTAGGGTATTTCATCAAAAACGTTTTTTGATGATGTGGTTATAAATCTATTTCACAATACAATCACCAAAACACAGTAAGACAAAAACGGTGTGAGGTATGAGTGTATTGGTGTAAAGATTATTGCAGCTAATTCAACAACCCTCAAGTATAACAACGTTAAAAATTTCGCAATATAAATTAATTCAACAACCAAAAAGTATAAAACAATCACAAATATAACAATATAGTATAACAGCTAATTAAACTACACTAAATGTATAACTTAAAATTGAAAATATATACTGAAAGCACAAGTACTTCCAACTTAAAAAAATCATGTGAGTCCGATCACAGCGGAGATGTGTAAGCATCTAATAATTAAAGATTTTTTTATGAAACTTGTTTAAAATAAAACAGAA
This sequence comes from Cordilura impudica, assembly GCA_963682025.1. Lineage (NCBI taxonomy): Eukaryota > Metazoa > Arthropoda > Insecta > Diptera > Scathophagidae > Cordilura > Cordilura impudica. The sequence continues at coordinate 3,804,899 of OY821521.1, forward strand.
AGCGTCATCTATGTATCACTTATAGCAATAAACTGCAGGGGCTCTGCTAATATAACAATATTTATTACTATTTATTATTTCAACCGGTTAATTTTTCATTTTTCGTTTTTTATTTTTCATTTTTCATTTTTTATTTTTAATTTTTCGTTTTTAATTATTTATTTTTCATTTTTTATTTTTAAATTTTACTTTTCTTTTTCCCTTTTTTAGTTTTCATTTTTTATGTTTCATTTTACATTTTTTATTTTTAATTTTTCGTTTTTAATTATTTATTTTTCATTTTTTATTTTTAAATTTTACTTTTCTTTTTCCCTTTTTTAGTTTTCATTTTTTATGTTTCATTTTTAATTTTTCACTTTTAATTTTTCGTTTTTCATTTTTTATTTTTCAATTTTTATTTTTCACTATTCGTTTTCCATTTTTAATTTTTCGTTTTTTATTTTTCGTTTTTCATTTTTAATTTTTCATTTTTCATTTTTTATGTTTCATTTTTCAATTTTCATTTTTCATTTTTCAGTTTTAATTTTTCGTTTTTCATTTTTTAATTTTCAATTTTTATTTTTCATTTTTCGTTTTTCATTTTTAATTTTTAATTTTTCGTTTTTTATTTTTCGTTTTTATTTTTCATTTTTTATTTTTCATTTTTGATTTTTAATTTTTAATTTTTAATTTTTAATTTTTAGTTTTTAATTTTTAATTTTTAATTTTTACTTTTTACTTTTTAATTTTTAATTTTTAATTTTTAATTTTTAATTTTTAATTTTTAATTTTTAATTTTTAATTTTTAATTTTTAATTTTTAATTTTTAATTTTTAATTTTTAATTTTTAATTTTTAATTTTTAATTTTTAATTTTTAATTTTTAATTTTTAATTTTTAATTTTTAATTTTTAATTTTTAATTTTTAATTTTTAATTTTTAATTTTTAATTTTTAATTTTTAATTTTTAATTTTTAATTTTTAATTTTTAATTTTTAATTTTTAATTTTTAATTTTTAATTTTTAATTTTTAATTTTTAATTTTTAATTTTTAATTTTTAATTTTTAATTTTTAATTTTTAATTTTTAATTTTTAATTTTTAATTTTTAATTTTTAATTTTTAATTTTTAATTTTTAATTTTTAATTTTTAGTTTTTAATTTTTAATTTTTAATTTTTAATTTTTAATTTTTAGTTTTTGGTTTTTAATTTTTAATTATTAATTTTTAATTTTTAGTTTTTAATTTTTAATTTTTCATTTTTATTTTTCATTTTTTAATTTTCATTTTTTATTTTTAATTTTAAATTTTAATTTTTAATTTTTTATTTTCAAACAGGTTATTACATATCATATTTTTTTCACTACTACAATCATAAATCACACTGATTTGGTCTTACTGCTCATATGTTACGCTGTTTTTGTGATTGTACTGTGAAATTGAAATTAACCCCCCTGCGCGTATAGATGTTTACACATCAAAAATCCACACCACTGTGCAGAGGGTATATATAGGTTTGTCATTCCGTTTTTAACGCATGCATTTTCTTATAACAACTCGAGTGGAAATAGATATGTCCGTCTGTCTATTGAAATCACGCTCATTCACAAAATAGACCATTTACGTAGGCAAAGTTATGATAATACTGTTTGTCATTATTTCGAGGTTGTTGGTATTAAAAATCGGGCATCATCGCGCCGAAATATGTCCAAAAAGATGAAAAACACCTCTAAAAAATTTTAAAAATTCATTGTGTTGTTGTAATAATGTAATATGTTCATCAAATTATTACTTTTAAAAATATTTTGTTTACATTTGTTATAAATAATACAATAAGTCCAGATATTAATGTAAACGTAGAACTCTTACTTATTTTTTCTCCGGTGCATTTTTTTCACAAAACTAAGTCACTTCTGAAGAGTACCAGCCTACTTAACAAAAATTATCCGCTGTAAAAGTTAATTTTAAAGGCACTTTGATGACCTTAAATGTAAAAAATTACTCTAGAAATTGGGCATGAAATTAAATGCATGTGAACACCCACCATCATGATAATTGTATATTTTTTTGGCACAAATCTTATGTTTAGGGAGCATTTAACAGACTAAAAAATTTATTTTGTTTATTATACGAGTATTTCTTCCAAAGTGATCTCTCTCAAATTAATGGATTTATTGAGGTTTGAAATTTAAAATACTGAATTTCTTTAAACTAATAATTTTTACAGCGGGTCATTTTTTTTAGTAGGCTAGTAATACTCTTCAGAAGTAATTTAAGAGCTTATTTTGTAGCTTTTAAACATGTTTGGTAAAAAGCCCTATTCCATACATATGGATGCGTGTAAATTTAACCCAGAATGAACAATTGCTAAAACAAACCTTAATTGAAACTTGCTTATGATGCTAATCAATAATGCAAACAATTATGGCATAATAATAATAATAATAATAATACTGATGATAACGTAATACTCAACGATACAAAGTATGTACCATATATATACATGAATTACTTTCACTGTTAGCGTCACTTTGTGTCTTAATTTGATTTTGAAAATCTCTTTTCAGTGTAAGACAAGCATTAGTAAGCAACAAGTCCTTAACTAAATGTATTTCAAGAGTTTTTTTATGTTATTGATTTTCATTTTTATCGTAACTCATTGTAATTCACGGACCTATGAACTAAATGATCCACCGCCTATATGCTCAGCATATGAAATGTTAATTGTGAATACAAAGCAATGTGTTTCGCGTTGTCCTTTACGTTGTATAAATGACATTTGTTTTGAAGATGGTGAATGTCCTTGTGCAAATTCGTACATGACTTCCTTTGAGGGTCTTGTGTGTGCCCAAACGTGTTTACCAGGTTGTTTACAAGCCGGTGGTTATTGTGCGACAACCGAGGTATGTGTGTGTAAACACAAAACGATCTTTTTCGATCCTATTGCCAGAAAATGTAAAAAACATTCATTTTTAAGAGACAGGTGTCGAGGGTAAATAATACGGACAAGTTGAGAAAAAAACAAAACATAACTTTCTTGTTCTTAGGCGATGTCTTTACGGTCACTGTGACTCCGATGGTATTTGTACATGTTCTGATGGTTTCAATTACAATAACAATTTGTTGGGTCAATTATGTACTCCAGTGTGTAAACAGTAAGTTATATTTGAAAATATTTAATTATGTTTTAAATAACAGCAAACCATTATAAATATTTGCAGAGATTGTGGCCGTGAGGGATATTGTTTTTTACCTAATATGTGTGCCTGTCGCAAAAAACACGAACACTATGAATCTGATGGCTTATGTCACAAGGATGGTGATATTATTATTTTCTAAGGATAATAAATACATAAGTAATAAATTAAATAAAAACAAAAATTACGAGTCAACAAATAGGCATGTCACAGAGACGAATTTCGTTCGACGCTGGAATTGAAACCTTATATTGCTTCTTAAAAAAAATTGCTGTTTACATATTGTAAATAATTTGACTTTACGCTTCTAAAGAAAACGAAAATTTAATGTATCTATAATATTAATAGGCTAGACGATTTCTTGTGGTCGATGTTTTGTTCTACCGTTTTATCTCGATTTTCACCAAACGTATATTATTTGAAAGGTATTTCTTTTTAGCCATTTTGCAGATTTATAGATTTTAAATTTTTTTCCTTTATTTGGAATAATTGCATTTAAAGTTAACACATACATAAAATTATACAATGCTTTGTGTGTGTTTATTAAATTTGTTAATGGCTTTGTAATAAAAATGAGTTTGTTTTCTTGTGATGATTTGTGAATTAGCTATAATTAATTAGCATACCTTTAGGGTCTTTATTTAATGAAAAAAAAAATTCCTAGAATTTGCACTCGAATTTCGAGGGCTGGAATCTGCTAGTTTAAAAAAATGTCTTAAGAAAAAATATATTTTTTTTAATAGGGCGTAAAATTATATGAATTGTTTAACTCCACCCTTTCTTTAAAGAAATTCGATTTTTCGCGAGAAACTCGCACATTGGCATCGTACAGCCTATCCAAGACCCAAGCGATGTGGTCAACATGGTCTTTCATATTTTCTGAAAAAATAATTACGTCATCGACGTAAACATAACAGAACTTTCCTATTCGTTCCCTAAGCACATCGTCGATGGCCCTTTGAAAAATGCTTGGAGCATTTTTGAGTCCGAAAGGTAGTCTGCAAAACTCGTATTTGCCATTTCCGACCGAAAAAGCGGTTTTTTCACGATCCCTTTCCGCCAGTAAAATCTGGTAGAATCCCGACTTGAGGTCTAATGTGGTAAAGTATCTAGCTTTCCCCAGGTTCGACAAAATAACATTCATTTGGAATAGGATATTTGTCAGATGTTGTTTTGGAATTCAGTTTCCTAAAATCCATAACAAGTCGCTTTTTAGTATTTCCCAACTCGTCAGTTCCTTTTTTGTCTACCACCCATACAGGGTTATTGTAGGGTGATCAGATGGTCGGATGATGCCATCTTTTAAAAGGTTACGAATTTCCTTATTCACAAAATCTGATACACCCACTGGGTAGGGATAAAGCTTGGAATATATAGGAATATATATAAAGCTTGGAATACCAGGTTGTTTACAAGCCAGCCGGTGGTTATTGTGCGACAACCGAGGTGAAAATTAAAATTAATTTGTAAAAAAATTAATTTGTTCTTAATAAGGCAAATTCTTTATTTTTTCTTTTATGTTCGTGCTAAAGGTATTTGTATTTTTGTATTTTGTATTTTGTATATTTATAAAAAAGAAAATATTTACCTTTTTGTGTTTGCCTATTATGAGACAAACGTTTCCAAAATTTTTTTTTTCTTTTTTGTAAAAAAATTAATTTGTTCACAATAAGGCAAATTCTTCTATTTTTATTTTTGAATATTCAATTTAAGTTTTATACATTGTTATAAATGTTAATTAAATAAATTTTTTAAAATAATAAGGAAAAATTTCACATAACGAAATAACGATATAATTCTTTAATTGGGAATCTTGTATAGCTCTGCAAAAAATATTCTTTCAATCTCATAGCGCCGTTCTTTGGTCATTTCACGCATCTTGGATGTTACAAATAAACCGAAAAGCGCTATTTGGTCCAACTTTTGGTCTTTTTTATAAAATTCTATTTCCTCAATTTTGGTGTTTTCTTCTTTTTTAAATTTTTTTTCCAATTTCATTTGGACATCTTCATTTGTTGCTACTGGTTCCACTTTAACCGCAAAAACGTCATCATTCGAAATTGATACAATTTCTGTATTATTTGATGGTTCGCAGGGTACACACGTTAAATTGGATAGAATTTTCGTAGACGCTTCTGTTTTTTTTTCTTCTATTTTGTTTTCCAACATCACCAGTGAATTTTCAGGTATATACACTGGTTCCATTTGATCCACTACATCATTCGCAATAGATACAATTTCTGTATTATTTGATGGTTTGCAGGGTACACACGTTAAATTGGATAGAATTTTCGTAGATGCTTCTGTTTTTTTTTCTTCTATTTTGTTTTCCAACATCACCAGTGAATTTTCAGGTACATACACTGGTTCAATTTGATCCACAACATCATTCGGAATTGATTCAATTTCGGAATGAGTTGGTGGTTCGCTTGGTACACAAGTATGTGTAATTGTATTCCCTACAACTTATGTCACATAACCTAAAATTTTAGGAGTCGCTTTTGTAACATCAGGGAGAATCTCCCGTGGTTGAAAAATTATTTCATTTCTTAAAATAGTAGGTTGGGTGTTTTGTTGAATATTTTCTATTATATTAGTTGCAGGGTTATCTTCAACTAAAAAATCTAAAAAAAATATATATTAAATATATTGAAGTTAGTTGTGTTTTTAAAAATATTAAAATATTTAATTTACTGAAATTTTCTTGAATTTCCTCAGTTATATTTAAAGTGCTACTAATTCTCCTTCTTTTAATTATGTGAGAACATGAAGCTTCATTATTTTTATTAATTTCCGTTATTTGTTTTTTTTTGGAAGAGCCTAGCGAAATGAATTTGCCAATAGGAATTACAATTGCAGAGAGTGTTAAAAAAAGTTTTTTTTTTAAAAATAACTTACTTTTGCGTTTTAAATTAGCCATAAATGGTTTCAAAAAATTCATTTCGTTGTAGTAATGAAGAGCTGGAATATGACTCTTATCTTCAGTGCACTTTAATAATTCACGCTTATATGATTTCTTCAGCGAGTTAATTTTCATTTGGGCGTAATTCTTTGGTGGTTCCGGCAAATATTCCTTAATTTTTATTTCTAATGTTTTGTAAGCTTCATCGCGTTTAATTGTATTGAAGTAATCATAAATATTATAATTCCACAAACATTCTAAATTTTTATACATTCGTATAAATTGAATAACCCAATGTGGAGGGAAAGTTAATCTCGTTCTTTTCCAATCCATTTTTAAAAAATTTTTAACAAAATTTTTCGTAAATTCGAAAATTCTTAACCATAAAAAATTATTTTTGTTAAAATTTACAAATGTCAATAGAGCAGAAAACAGTACGAAATAATGGAAAATATTCATTATGTGGCAACGTTAATATATGAAGCTGTCAAGTTGACAGTATAACAGTTTCATTTTGTAAAAAGGTGGGACCTTCTATTATTGGCGCTATTTGCTTTTATGTTAAACAAAATATCACAATAAGAAGGAAATTTTGTGTTATAAGTGAAGTGAGTGGAATTAAATTGAAAAAAATAAAAAAGAAATAAATAACGAAGTTGTCCATAGTGATAAATGTATATGAAAAAATCCCTAAGGCATTCACTAATATACAATATTGGATATTGCTGCTGAAGGTGTCACCAAACAACAATTAAAAAAGTCGTAACTATATATTGTAAAAATTTTTATATTTTATAACTATTTCTTAGTAAATATTATATTAATTATAACATTATTATTTTATATTTATAACGTAAAGTATAGATAAATTATATATATGTATGTGTTGTAGCTTTTAGTGCAATTTTAATAAAATAAAAAGCAAAAATTAAAAATCTGTTAATGTAGAAAAACAAGTTGAAACGAAAATCCTTTAAAATAATACATTTAAGGCTTGAAATCGCGTAGATTATTAACATATAGTTTTTTGTAAAAATAAATAACATTATCAAATAGAATAACATGGACAATTTGTTAATAAGTAAACTGACAAAAGAAAAACGTAAGGTGAAAGTTTTACAATTAAGAGTTAAGAAACTCCAAAAAAAAAATCAGAAATGCCATTGTACCTAGTGCAAACGCAAGTAGGGAATCTGTTGCTTTTGCTAAGATGATTGTGCAAAGCAAGCGAGCACGGTACAATGAGGCCCAAAGAGATATTTCAATCAATCTCAAACATTTGTCGCCTAAGACTTATAATTTCATGACAGAAAATCTTAAATTTAAATGGAGATTCATGTATAATTGTCTCAGTTAAAACATTATTATTAGATAGCTCACTTTTTGTATCCTTAAAAAACAAATATAAATTTTATTGTCAATTAGTATTTAAAACATACTTGTATATGTGAATGTATATAAAGCGATATAATATATTTAACTTTGGTTGTTTTTACCTGAACATCTTCTTCAACGAGAGGACACACTAAATTATTATCCATTTCATATGCAGCTTCCCCAATACAATTTTTACTTGCAAAATTTTCAATCAGCGATAGATCATTAATTTCGAAGGTATCTAAAGTATCGTCAATCTGCTTGCGTTCATTTCTCGACTTCCAATCCTCCACTTTACGTTTGCCGGACTCCTGAGCTATGTGTGCATTCATTTGTTTCAAATGTTCAGCATATATTTAATTATAAATATAATATATTTATAATATATTTAATTATAAATATATAATTGCAATAACTATAATTAATTCTGTATAATATATAATTGCAATAACTATAATTAATTCAGTATCTTCAATAACCTGCTTACTTGCATCCAAATAACTTAGGTTTGTTTGCTATGACGCCAATAAAATAAAAGTGATGTCAAATCTTACAATTTAAAAAAAAATTAACAAAAAAAATGCTAAATTTTCAAGAAGCCGCCTACTTGCATACAAATAACGGATGTTTGTTCCATATGATATGATGCCAATTAAATAAAAGTTATGTCAAATCTTAGAAAAATAAAATCGCCAAATATGTCTCAATTTTTATTTTTAATTTGTATTTCAAAATGATTGAACTGCATTTTGATGGTATTAAGATGCTATTACACAAAATGTTTTTTTACATATGTACTGTAATTTTTTTATCCATATGAAATTCCTAATGTCTGTTACATACGATTCATAATTTTTGCTATCACACGTGCATATGTATTTCCGTATGACATAATCTCTAAATGTAAACATCAGCTGATTTAATTTGTGAATTTACAACAATTTATTGTTAAAAAAAAGTTATATATTTTTTAATTGTTAATTAATACAAAAGCTGCGTTCACACTACGTGTTTTGCTTGTGTCTTTCTCAGTTTTTTAGCACATGTAATTTGTACACATACTGTGAACCCTTTCAAACATTGTTTATGTACAACACATTTTGCAAGACATATTTAAAGTTTTCAATTAGAGCAGGTTCTATTTTGGCAAGACAAACATATGAAAATACAACACAGCTTGTGGCGAAAGAAAAAAGAGTAAATTATAAAGATTAATATAGAAAGAAAAATAAATTGTTTAATATTAATTAACAATTTAAAAATATATAAAATATATAACTTTATTTTAAACAATAAATTTTGTAAATTCACAAATTAAATCAGCTGTTGTTTACATTTAGAGGTTATGTCATTCGGAAATACATATGTACGTTTGAACGCAAAAATTATGAATCGTATGTAAAACGCTAATTTTGACACACACACGGAATTACGTATGAATCGTAAAACTGAATTTACATATGGAAAATACACATAGTGTAAACACACCTTAAACAATTTATTTTTTTTTTAATATTAATCTTTAAAATTTACTCTGTTTTTCTTTCGCCACAAGCAGTGTTGTATTTTCATACGTTTGTCATACCAAAATATAAGTTGTTCTAATTGAAATATGTATAAGTGACTTTCCTCATGTATTGTACATAAACAATGTTTCATATATGTAACACACAATGTGTACAACTTTTGTTGTGGGAAAATTTGACAGTACATATGTAAAAAAAACATCATGTAATAGCACCTTTAAATTTTTTTGTATAAATTCAAAGTGACTTGGCAACATTTTTTTTTTTTTTTTATGGCATCAATTTCAAACCTCCGTTACTTCAATTCAAGTTGGCTTGCTGAAAGTTGCATGTTTATACGTGTTCTTCAATTTGTTTCAATTAAATATATTAAATATTGTGTCATATTAAACCTCCGCTATTTGTATTGAAGTAGGCTGCTTTCTGAAACTGCAGTAATTTATAAGCGTTTTTCAAGTTATTGACAATTACATATATTTTTTGAGGTAAGTTAAACAAATTTCTTTTCCCCATTTTTTACATTTTTATTAATTTTAAATGTGTATTCATCTAGTTGACACAAAATGGAAGATGGAATTGGTCACCGCGTCACATTGACACATTTTATAAATCCTCATCTATTTTGGTATATAATTAACAAAGAAATACGACAACAATATTTAAACGTGAGTATAATGGAACAGCAATTAAAAGAGCTGTACAGAAATGAGCCATCGATACATTCAAATTTTCGGCCAAATGCGGATGATAAGGTTATAATTAATTATCTTCCTTCGAATAAATATATACGAGCGGTTGTAATATCGAAAGCAGATTTTTTTATAGAAGAAGAATACATCGTGTGGGCTATAGATTATGGATTTCCCTTGATTACTAAAAAATAATATTTGCATAATATGCCAGCAACATTTGCCGGCAAATTGGTTAAAATCTATCATGGCGGTATTGCCAATATACAGGCGTCCAAACTTATTTTCAAAAACAAACAAAACAAATTGATTAAGATAAAACAGAATCAATGGCAACAGACACCTTGCGATATGGTGCAAAATATGTTACAAAATGCCTCTTCAATAAAATTTATGAATCTATATAAAAGGTGCGATAGACATCAATGGGGTGATTTAATTGTTATTAATCCCAAAGGTCATAAATTTAATGTTCGGGAATATTTACTACAGACTTTTTTTGCCGTGGAAGTTAATGACTTGGATTTTTATTTAAATTGCGTTCAACTTAATTCTATTAACATTTTACCATGGATGTCGAACAATGGAAGTATTAACTTCAAATACAACGCGATTAAAGGTAATTATATTGAATACTTGAAACAATATAATAAGAAAACACAGATAGTTCACAAGTCCGCCAAACGTCGGCCAAGAAATGAATGTATATATATAAAGCTTGGAATACCAGGTTGTTTACAAGCCAGCCGGTAGTTATTGTGCGACAACCGAGGTGAAAATTAAAATTAATTTGTAAAAAAATTAATTTGTTCTTAATAAGGCAAATTCTTTATTTTTTCTTTTATGTTCGTGCTAAAGGTATTTGTATTTTTGTATTTTGTATTTTGTATATTTATAAAAAGAAAATATTTACCTTTTTGTGTTTGCCTATTATGAGACAAACGTTTCCAAATTTTTTTTTTCTTTTTTGTAAAAAAAATTAATTTGTTCACAATAAGGCAAATTCTTCTATTTTTATTTTTGAATATTCAATTTAAATTTTATACATTGTTATAAATGTTAATTAAATAAATTTTTTAAAATAATAAGGAAAAATTTCACATAACGAAATAACGATATAATTCTTTAATTGGGAATCTTGTATAGCTCTGCAAAAAATATTCTTTCAATCTCATAGCGCCGTTCTTTGGTCATTTCACGCATCTTGGATGTTACAAATAAACCGAAAAGCGCTATTTGGTCCAACTTTTGGTCTTTTTTATAAAATTCTATTTCCTCAATTTTGGTGTTTTCTTCTTTTTTAAATTTTTTTTCCAATTTCATTTGGACATCTTCATTTGTTGCTACTGGTTCCACTTTAACCGCAAAAACGTCATCATTCGAAATTGATACAATTTCTGTATTATTTGATGGTTCGCAGGGTACACACGTTAAATTGGATAGAATTTTCGTAGACGCTTCTGTTTTTTTTTCTTCTATTTTGTTTTCCAACATCACCAGTGAATTTTCAGGTATATACACTGGTTCCATTTGATCCACTACATCATTCGCAATAGATACAATTTCTGTATTATTTGATGGTTTGCAGGGTACACACGTTAAATTGGATAGAATTTTCGTAGATGCTTCTGTTTTTTTTTCTTCTATTTTGTTTTCCAACATCACCAGTGAATTTTCAGGTACATACACTGGTTCAATTTGATCCACAACATCATTCGGAATTGATTCAATTTCGGAATGAGTTGGTGGTTCGCTTGGTACACAAGTATGTGTAATTGTATTCCCTACAACTTATGTCACATAACCTAAAATTTTAGGAGTCGCTTTTGTAACATCAGGGAGAATCTCCCGTGGTTGAAAAATTATTTCATTTCTTAAAATAGTAGGTTGGGTGTTTTGTTGAATATTTTCTATTATATTAGTTGCAGGGTTATCTTCAACTAAAAAATCTAAAAAAAATATATATTAAATATATTGAAGTTAGTTGTGTTTTTAAAAATATTAAAATATTTAATTTACTGAAATTTTCTTGAATTTCCTCAGTTATATTTAAAGTGCTACTAATTCTCCTTCTTTTAATTATGTGAGAACATGAAGCTTCATTATTTTTATTAATTTCCGTTATTTGTTTTTTTTTGGAAGAGCCTAGCGAAATGAATTTGCCAATAGGAATTACAATTGCAGAGAGTGTTAAAAAAAGTTTTTTTTTTAAAAATAACTTACTTTTGCGTTTTAAATTAGCCATAAATGGTTTCAAAAAATTCATTTCGTTGTAGTAATGAAGAGCTGGAATATGACTCTTATCTTCAGTGCACTTTAATAATTCACGCTTATATGATTTCTTCAGCGAGTTAATTTTCATTTGGGCGTAATTCTTTGGTGGTTCCGGCAAATATTCCTTAATTTTTATTTCTAATGTTTTGTAAGCTTCATCGCGTTTAATTGTATTGAAGTAATCATAAATATTATAATTCCACAAACATTCTAAATTTTTATACATTCGTATAAATTGAATAACCCAATGTGGAGGGAAAGTTAATCTCGTTCTTTTCCAATCCATTTTTAAAAAATTTTTAACAAAATTTTTCGTAAATTCGAAAATTCTTAACCATAAAAAATTATTTTTGTTAAATTTTACAAATGTCAATAGAGCAGAAAACAGTACGAAATAATGGAAAATATTCATTATGTGGCAACGTTAATATATGAAGCTGTCAAGTTGACAGTATAACAGTTTCATTTTGTAAAAAGGTGGGACCTTCTATTATTGGCGCTATTTGCTTTTATGTTAAACAAAATATCACAATAAGAAGGAAATTTTGTGTTATAAGTGAAGTGAGTGGAATTAAATTGAAAAAAATAAAAAAGAAATAAATAACGAAGTTGTCCATAGTGATAAATGTATATGAAAAAATCCCTAAGGCATTCACTAATATACAATATTGGATATTGCTGCTGAAGGTGTCACCAAACAACAATTAAAAAAGTCGTAACTATATATTGTAAAAATTTTTATATTTTATAACTATTTCTTAGTAAATATTATATTAATTATAACATTATTATTTTATATTTATAACGTAAAGTATAGATAAATTATATATATGTATGTGTTGTAGCTTTTAGTGCAATTTTAATAAAATAAAAAGCAAAAATTAAAAATCTGTTAATGTAGAAAAACAAGTTGAAACGAAAATCCTTTAAAATAATACATTTAAGGCTTGAAATCGCGTAGATTATTAACATATAGTTTTTTGTAAAAATAAATAACATTATCAAATAGAATAACATGGACAATTTGTTAATAAGTAAACTGACAAAAGAAAAACGTAAGGTGAAAGTTTTACAATTAAGAGTTAAGAAACTCCAAAAAAAAATCAGAAATGCCATTGTACCTAGTGCAAACGCAAGTAGGGAATCTGTTGCTTTTGCTAAGATGATTGTGCAAAGCAAGCGAGCACGGTACAATGAGGCCCAAAGAGATATTTCAATCAATCTCAAACATTTGTCGCCTAAGACTTATAATTTCATGACAGAAAATCTTAAATTTAAATGGAGATTCATGTATAATTGTCTCAGTTAAAACATTATTATTAGATAGCTCACTTTTTGTATCCTTAAAAAACAAATATAAATTTTATTGTCAATTAGTATTTAAAACATACTTGTATATGTGAATGTATATAAAGCGATATAATATATTTAACTTTGGTTGTTTTTACCTGAACATCTTCTTCAACGAGAGGACACACTAAATTATTATCCATTTCATATGCAGCTTCCCCAATACAATTTTTACTTGCAAAATTTTCAATCAGCGATAGATCATTAATTTCGAAGGTATCTAAAGTATCGTCAATCTGCTTGCGTTCATTTCTCGACTTCCAATCCTCCACTTTACGTTTGCCGGACTCCTGAGCTATGTGTGCATTCATTTGTTTCAAATGTTCAGCATATATTTAATTATAAATATAATATATTTATAATATATTTAATTATAAATATATAATTGCAATAACTATAATTAATTCTGTATAATATATAATTGCAATAACTATAATTAATTCAGTATCTTCAATAACCTGCTTACTTGCATCCAAATAACTTAGGTTTGTTTGCTATGACGCCAATAAAATAAAAGTGATGTCAAATCTTACAATTTAAAAAAAAATTAACAAAAAAAATGCTAAATTTTCAAGAAGCCGCCTACTTGCATACAAATAACGGATGTTTGTTCCATATGATATGATGCCAATTAAATAAAAGTTATGTCAAATCTTAGAAAAATAAAATCGCCAAATATGTCTCAATTTTTATTTTTAATTTGTATTTCAAAATGATTGAACTGCATTTTGATGGTATTAAGATGCTATTACACAAAATGTTTTTTTACATATGTACTGTAATTTTTTTATCCATATGAAATTCCTAATGTCTGTTACATACGATTCATAATTTTTGCTATCACACGTGCATATGTATTTCCGTATGACATAATCTCTAAATGTAAACATCAGCTGATTTAATTTGTGAATTTACAACAATTTATTGTTAAAAAAAAGTTATATATTTTTTAATTGTTAATTAATACAAAAGCTGCGTTCACACTACGTGTTTTGCTTGTGTCTTTCTCAGTTTTTTAGCACATGTAATTTGTACACATACTGTGAACCCTTTCAAACATTGTTTATGTACAACACATTTTGCAAGACATATTTAAAGTTTTCAATTAGAGCAGGTTCTATTTTGGCAAGACAAACATATGAAAATACAACACAGCTTGTGGCGAAAGAAAAAAGAGTAAATTATAAAGATTAATATAGAAAGAAAAATAAATTGTTTAATATTAATTAACAATTTAAAAATATATAAAATATATAACTTTATTTTAAACAATAAATTTTGTAAATTCACAAATTAAATCAGCTGTTGTTTACATTTAGAGGTTATGTCATTCGGAAATACATATGTACGTTTGAACGCAAAAATTATGAATCGTATGTAAAACGCTAATTTTGACACACACACGGAATTACGTATGAATCGTAAAACTGAATTTACATATGGAAAATACACATAGTGTAAACACACCTTAAACAATTTATTTTTTTTTTAATATTAATCTTTAAAATTTACTCTGTTTTTCTTTCGCCACAAGCAGTGTTGTATTTTCATACGTTTGTCATACCAAAATATAAGTTGTTCTAATTGAAATATGTATAAGTGACTTTCCTCATGTATTGTACATAAACAATGTTTCATATATGTAACACACAATGTGTACAACTTTTGTTGTGGGAAAATTTGACAGTACATATGTAAAAAAAACATCATGTAATAGCACCTTTAAATTTTTTTGTATAAATTCAAAGTGACTTGGCAACATTTTTTTTTTTTTTATGGCATCAATTTCAAACCTCCGTTACTTCAATTCAAGTTGGCTTGCTGAAAGTTGCATGTTTATACGTGTTCTTCAATTTGTTTCAATTAAATATATTAAATATTGTGTCATATTAAACCTCCGCTATTTGTATTGAAGTAGGCTGCTTTCTGAAACTGCAGTAATTTATAAGCGTTTTTCAAGTTATTGACAATTACATATATTTTTTGAGGTAAGTTAAACAAATTTCTTTTCCCCATTTTTTACATTTTTATTAATTTTAAATGTGTATTCATCTAGTTGACACAAAATGGAAGATGGAATTGGTCACCGCGTCACATTGACACATTTTATAAATCCTCATCTATTTTGGTATATAATTAACAAAGAAATACGACAATATTTAAACGTGAGTATAATGGAACAGCAATTAAAAGAGCTGTACAGAAATGAGCCATCGATACATTCAAATTTTCGGCCAAATGCGGATGATAAGGTTATAATTAATTATCTTCCTTCGAATAAATATATACGAGCGGTTGTAATATCGAAAGCAGATTTTTTTATAGAAGAAGAATACATCGTGTGGGCTATAGATTATGGATTTCCCTTGATTACTAAAAAATAATATTTGCATAATATGCCAGCAACATTTGCCGGCGAATTGGTTAAAATCTATCATGGCGGTATTGCCAATATACAGGCGTCCAAACTTATTTTCAAAAACAAACAAAACAAATTGATTAAGATAAAACAGAATCAATGGCAACAGACACCTTGCGATATGGTGCAAAATATGTTACAAAATGCCTCTTCAATAAAATTTATGAATCTATATAAAAGGTGCGATAGACATCAATGGGGTGATTTAATTGTTATTAATCCCAAAGGTCATAAATTTAATGTTCGGGAATATTTACTACAGACTTTTTTTGCCGTGGAAGTTAATGACTTGGATTTTTATTTAAATTGCGTTCAACTTAATTCTATTAACATTTTACCATGGATGTCGAACAATGGAAGTATTAACTTCAAATACAACGCGATTAAAGGTAATTATATTGAATACTTGAAACAATATAATAAGAAAACACAGATAGTTCACAAGTCCGCCAAACGTCGGCCAAGAAATGAATGTATATATATAAAGCTTGGAATACCAGGTTGTTTACAAGCCAGCCGGTAGTTATTGTGCGACAACCGAGGTGAAAATTAAAATTAATTTGTAAAAAAATTAATTTGTTCTTAATAAGGCAAATTCTTTATTTTTTCTTTTATGTTCGTGCTAAAGGTATTTGTATTTTTGTATTTTGTATTTTGTATATTTATAAAAAGAAAATATTTACCTTTTTGTGTTTGCCTATTATGAGACAAACGTTTCCAAATTTTTTTTTTCTTTTTTGTAAAAAAAATTAATTTGTTCACAATAAGGCAAATTCTTCTATTTTTATTTTTGAATATTCAATTTAAATTTTATACATTGTTATAAATGTTAATTAAATAAATTTTTTAAAATAATAAGGAAAAATTTCACATAACGAAATAACGATATAATTCTTTAATTGGGAATCTTGTATAGCTCTGCAAAAAATATTCTTTCAATCTCATAGCGCCGTTCTTTGGTCATTTCACGCATCTTGGATGTTACAAATAAACCGAAAAGCGCTATTTGGTCCAACTTTTGGTCTTTTTTATAAAATTCTATTTCCTCAATTTTGGTGTTTTCTTCTTTTTTAAATTTTTTTTCCAATTTCATTTGGACATCTTCATTTGTTGCTACTGGTTCCACTTTAACCGCAAAAACGTCATCATTCGAAATTGATACAATTTCTGTATTATTTGATGGTTCGCAGGGTACACACGTTAAATTGGATAGAATTTTCGTAGACGCTTCTGTTTTTTTTTCTTCTATTTTGTTTTCCAACATCACCAGTGAATTTTCAGGTATATACACTGGTTCCATTTGATCCACTACATCATTCGCAATAGATACAATTTCTGTATTATTTGATGGTTTGCAGGGTACACACGTTAAATTGGATAGAATTTTCGTAGATGCTTCTGTTTTTTTTTCTTCTATTTTGTTTTCCAACATCACCAGTGAATTTTCAGGTACATACACTGGTTCAATTTGATCCACAACATCATTCGGAATTGATTCAATTTCGGAATGAGTTGGTGGTTCGCTTGGTACACAAGTATGTGTAATTGTATTCCCTACAACTTATGTCACATAACCTAAAATTTTAGGAGTCGCTTTTGTAACATCAGGGAGAATCTCCCGTGGTTGAAAAATTATTTCATTTCTTAAAATAGTAGGTTGGGTGTTTTGTTGAATATTTTCTATTATATTAGTTGCAGGGTTATCTTCAACTAAAAAATCTAAAAAAATATATATATTAAATATATTGAAGTTAGTTGTGTTTTTAAAAATATTAAAATATTTAATTTACTGAAATTTTCTTGAATTTCCTCAGTTATATTTAAAGTGCTACTAATTCTCCTTCTTTTAATTATGTGAGAACATGAAGCTTCATTATTTTTATTAATTTCCGTTATTTGTTTTTTTTTGGAAGAGCCTAGCGAAATGAATTTGCCAATAGGAATTACAATTGCAGAGAGTGTTAAAGAAAGTTTTTTTTTTTTAAATAACTTACTTTTGCGTTTTAAATTAGCCATAAATGGTTTCAAAAAATTCATTTCGTTGTAGTAATTAAGAGCTGGAATATGACTCTTATCTTCAGTGCACTTTAATAATTCACGCTTATATGATTTCTTCAGCGAGTTAATTTTCATTTGGGCGTAATTCTTTGGTGGTTCCGGCAAATATTCCTTAATTTTCATTTCTAATGTTTTGTAAGCTTCATCGCGTTTAATTGTATTGAAGTAATCATAAATATTATAATTCCACAAACATTCTAAATTTTTATACATTCGTATAAATTGAATAACCCAATGTGGAGGGAAAGTTAATCTCGTTCTTTTCCAATCCATTTTTAAAAAATTTTTAACAAAATTTTTCGTAAATTCGAAAATTCTTAACCATAAAAAATTATTTTTGTTAAATTTTACAAATGTCAATAGAGCAGAAAACAGTACGAAATAATGGAAAATATTCATTATGTGGCAACGTTAATATATGAAGCTGTCAAGTTGACAGTATAACAGTTTCATTTTGTAAAAAGTTGGGACCTTCTATTATTGGCGCTATTTGCTTTTATGTTAAACAAAATATCACAATAAGAAGGAAATTTTGTGTTATAAGTGAAGTGAGTGGAATTAAATTGAAAAAAATAAAAAAGAAATAAATAACGAAGTTGTCCATAGTGATAAATGTATATGAAAAAATCCCTAAGGCATTCACTAATATACAATATTGGATATTGCTGCTGAAGGTGTCACCAAACAACAATTAAAAAAGTCGTAACTATATGTTGTAAAAATTTTTATATTTTATAACTATTTCTTAGTAAATATTATAATAATTATAACATTATTATTTTATATTTATAACGTAAAGTATAGATAAATTATATATATGTATGTGTTGTAGCTTTTAGTGCAATTTTAATAAAATAAAAAGCAAAAATTAAAAATCTGTTAATGTAGAAAAACAAGTTGAAACGAAAATCCTTTAAAATAATACATTTAAGGCTTGAAATCGCGTAGATTATTAACATATAGTTTTTTGTAAAAATAAATAACATTATCAAATAGAATAACATGGACAATTTGTTAATAAGTAAACTGACAAAAGAAAAACGTAAGGTGAAAGTTTTACAATTAAGAGTTAAGAAACTCCAAAAAAAAATCAGAAATGCCATTGTACCTAGTGCAAACGCAAGTAGGGAATCTGTTGCTTTTGCTAAGATGATTGTGCAAAGCAAGCGAGCACGGTACAATGAGGCCCAAAGAGATATTTCAATCAATCTCAAACATTTGTCGCCTAAGACTTATAATTTCATGACAGAAAATCTTAAATTTAAATGGAGATTCATGTATAATTGTCTCAGTTAAAACATTATTATTAGATAGCTCACTTTTTGTATCCTTAAAAAACAAATATAAATTTTATTGTCAATTAGTATTTAAAACATACTTGTATATGTGAATGTATATAAAGCGATATAATATATTTAACTTTGGTTGTTTTTACCTGAACATCTTCTTCAACGAGAGGACACACTAAATTATTATCCATTTCATATGCAGCTTCCCCAATACAATTTTTACTTGCAAAATTTTCAATCAGCGATAGATCATTAATTTCGAAGGTATCTAAAGTATCGTCAATCTGCTTGCGTTCATTTCTCGACTTCCAATCCTCCACTTTACGTTTGCCGGACTCCTGAGCTATGTGTGCATTCATTTGTTTCAAATGTTCAGCATATATTTAATTATAAATATAATATATTTATAATATATTTAATTATAAATATATAATTAATTCTGTATAATATATAATTGCAATAACTATAATTAATTCAGTATCTTCAATAACCTGCTTACTTGCATCCAAATAACTTAGGTTTGTTTGCTATGACGCCAATAAAATAAAAGTGATGTCAAATCTTACAATTTAAAAAAAAATTAACAAAAAAAATGCTAAATTTTCAAGAAGCCGCCTACTTGCATACAAATAACGGATGTTTGTTCCATATGATATGATGCCAATTAAATAAAAGTTATGTCAAATCTTAGAAAAATAAAATCGCCAAATATGTCTCAATTTTTATTTTTAATTTGTATTTCAAAATGATTGAACTGCATTTTGATGGTATTAAGATGCTATTACACAAAATGTTTTTTTACATATGTACTGTAATTTTTTTATCCATATGAAATTCCTAATGTCTGTTACATACGATTCATAATTTTTGCTATCACACGTGCATATGTATTTCCGTATGACATAATCTCTAAATGTAAACATCAGCTGATTTAATTTGTGAATTTACAACAATTTATTGTTAAAAAAAAGTTATATATTTTTTAATTGTTAATTAATACAAAAGCTGCGTTCACACTACGTGTTTTGCTTGTGTCTTTCTCAGTTTTTTAGCACATGTAATTTGTACACATACTGTGAACCCTTTCAAACATTGTTTATGTACAACACATTTTGCAAGACATATTTAAAGTTTTCAATTAGAGCAGGTTCTATTTTGGCAAGACAAACATATGAAAATACAACACAGCTTGTGGCGAAAGAAAAAAGAGTAAATTATAAAGATTAATATAGAAAGAAAAATAAATTGTTTAATATTAATTAACAATTTAAAAATATATAAAATATATAACTTTATTTTAAACAATAAATTTTGTAAATTCACAAATTAAATCAGCTGTTGTTTACATTTAGAGGTTATGTCATTCGGAAATACATATGTACGTTTGAACGCAAAAATTATGAATCGTATGTAAAACGCTAATTTTGACACACACACGGAATTACGTATGAATCGTAAAACTGAATTTACATATGGAAAATACACATAGTGTAAACACACCTTAAACAATTAATTTTTTTTTTTAATATTAATCTATAAATTTTACTCTGTTTTTCTTTCGCCACAAGCAGTGTTGTATTTTCATACGTTTGTCATACCAAAATATAAGTTGTTCTAATTGAAATATGTATAAGTGACTTTCCTCATGTATTTTACATAAACAATGTTTCATATGTAACACACAATGTGTACAACTTTTGTTGTGGGAAAATTTGACAGTACATATGTAAAAAAAACATCATGTAATAGCACCTTTAAATTTTTTTGTATAAATTCAAAGTGACTTGGCAACATTTTTTTTTTTTTTTATGGCATCAATTTCAAACCTCCGTTACTTCAATTCAAGTTGGCTTGCTGAAAGTTGCATGTTTATACGTGTTCTTCAATTTGTTTCAATTAAATATATTAAATATTGTGTCATATTAAACCTCCGCTATTTGTATTGAAGTAGGCTGCTTTCTGAAACTGCAGTAATTTATAAGCGTTTTTCAAGTTATTGACAATTACATATATTTTTTGAGGTAAGTTAAACAAATTTCTTTTCCCCATTTTTTACATTTTTATTAATTTTAAATGTGTATTCATCTAGTTGACACAAAATGGAAGATGGAATTGGTCACCGCGTCACATTGACACATTTTATAAATCCTCATCTATTTTGGTATATAATTAACAAAGAAATACGACAACAATATTTAAACGTGAGTATAATGGAACAGCAATTAAAAGAGCTGTACAGAAATGAGCCATCGATACATTCAAATTTTCGGCCAAATGCGGATGATAAGGTTATAATTAATTATCTTCCTTCGAATAAATATATACGAGCGGTTGTAATATCGAAAGCAGATTTTTTTATAGAAGAAGAATACATCGTGTGGGCTATAGATTATGGATTTCCCTTGATTACTAAAAAATAATATTTGCATAATATGCCAGCAACATTTGCCGGCAAATTGGTTAAAATCTATCATGGCGGTATTGCCAATATACAGGCGTCCAAACTTATTTTCAAAAACAAACAAAACAAATTGATTAAGATAAAACAGAATCAATGGCAACAGACACCTTGCGATATGGTGCAAAATATGTTACAAAATGCCTCTTCAATAAAATTTATGAATCTATATAAAAGGTGCGATAGACATCAATGGGGTGATTTAATTGTTATTAATCCCAAAGGTCATAAATTTAATGTTCGGGAATATTTACTACAGACTTTTTTTGCCGTGGAAGTTAATGACTTGGATTTTTATTTAAATTGCGTTCAACTTAATTCTATTAACATTTTACCATGGATGTCGAACAATGGAAGTATTAACTTCAAATACAACGCGATTAAAGGTAATTATATTGAATACTTGAAACAATATAATAAGAAAACACAGATAGTTCACAAGTCCGCCAAACGTCGGCCAAGAAATGAATGTATATATATAAAGCTTGGAATACCAGGTTGTTTACAAGCCAGCCGGTAGTTATTGTGCGACAACCGAGGTGAAAATTAAAATTAATTTGTAAAAAAATTAATTTGTTCTTAATAAGGCAAATTCTTTATTTTTTCTTTTATGTTCGTGCTAAAGGTATTTGTATTTTTGTATTTTGTATTTTGTATATTTATAAAAAAGAAAATATTTACCTTTTTGTGTTTGCCTATTATGAGACAAACGTTTCCAAAATTTTTTTTTTCTTTTTTGTAAAAAAAATTAATTTGTTCACAATAAGGCAAATTCTTCTATTTTTATTTTTGAATATTCAATTTAAATTTTATACATTGTTATAAATGTTAATTAAATAAATTTTTTAAAATAATAAGGAAAAATTTCACATAACGAAATAACGATATAATTCTTTAATTGGGAATCTTGTATAGCTCTGCAAAAAATATTCTTTCAATCTCATAGCGCCGTTCTTTGGTCATTTCACGCATCTTGGATGTTACAAATAAACCGAAAAGCGCTATTTGGTCCAACTTTTGGTCTTTTTTATAAAATTCTATTTCCTCAATTTTGGTGTTTTCTTCTTTTTTAAATTTTTTTTCCAATTTCATTTGGACATCTTCATTTGTTGCTACTGGTTCCACTTTAACCGCAAAAACGTCATCATTCGAAATTGATACAATTTCTGTATTATTTGATGGTTCGCAGGGTACACACGTTAAATTGGATAGAATTTTCGTAGACGCTTCTGTTTTTTTTTCTTCTATTTTGTTTTCCAACATCACCAGTGAATTTTCAGGTATATACACTGGTTCCATTTGATCCACTACATCATTCGCAATAGATACAATTTCTGTATTATTTGATGGTTTGCAGGATACACACGTTAAATTGGATAGAATTTTCGTAGATGCTTCTGTTTTTTTTTCTTCTATTTTGTTTTCCAACATCACCAGTGAATTTTCAGGTACATACACTGGTTCAATTTGATCCACAACATCATTCGGAATTGATTCAATTTCGGAATGAGTTGGTGGTTCGCTTGGTACACAAGTATGTGTAATTGTATTCCCTACAACTTATGTCACATAACCTAAAATTTTAGGAGTCGCTTTTGTAACATCAGGGAGAATCTCCCGTGGTTGAAAAATTATTTCATTTCTTAAAATAGTAGGTTGGGTGTTTTGTTGAATATTTTCTATTATATTAGTTGCAGGGTTATCTTCAACTAAAAAATCTAAAAAAATATATATATTAAATATATTGAAGTTAGTTGTGTTTTTAAAAATATTAAAATATTTAATTTACTGAAATTTTCTTGAATTTCCTCAGTTATATTTAAAGTGCTACTAATTCTCCTTCTTTTAATTATGTGAGAACATGAAGCTTCATTATTTTTATTAATTTCCGTTATTTGTTTTTTTTTGGAAGAGCCTAGCGAAATGAATTTGCCAATAGGAATTACAATTGCAGAGAGTGTTAAAGAAAGTTTTTTTTTTAAAAATAACTTACTTTTGCGTTTTAAATTAGCCATAAATGGTTTCAAAAAATTCATTTCGTTGTAGTAATGAAGAGCTGGAATATGACTCTTATCTTCAGTGCACTTTAATAATTCACGCTTATATGATTTCTTCAGCGAGTTAATTTTCATTTGGGCGTAATTCTTTGGTGGTTCCGGCAAATATTCCTTAATTTTCATTTCTAATGTTTTGTAAGCTTCATCGCGTTTAATTGTATTGAAGTAATCATAAATATTATAATTCCACAAACATTCTAAATTTTTATACATTCGTATAAATTGAATAACCCAATGTGGAGGGAAAGTTAATCTCGTTCTTTTCCAATCCATTTTTAAAAAATTTTTAACAAAATTTTTCGTAAATTCGAAAATTCTTAACCATAAAAAATTATTTTTGTTAAATTTTACAAATGTCAATAGAGCAGAAAACAGTACGAAATAATGGAAAATATTCATTATGTGGCAACGTTAATATATGAAGCTGTCAAGTTGACAGTATAACAGTTTCATTTTGTAAAAAGTTGGGACCTTCTATTATTGGCGCTATTTGCTTTTATGTTAAACAAAATATCACAATAAGAAGGAAATTTTGTGTTATAAGTGAAGTGAGTGGAATTAAATTGAAAAAAATAAAAAAGAAATAAATAACGAAGTTGTCCATAGTGATAAATGTATATGAAAAAATCCCTAAGGCATTCACTAATATACAATATTGGATATTGCTGCTGAAGGTGTCACCAAACAACAATTAAAAAAGTCGTAACTATATGTTGTAAAAATTTTTATATTTTATAACTATTTCTTAGTAAATATTATAATAATTATAACATTATTATTTTATATTTATAACGTAAAGTATAGATAAATTATATATATGTATGTGTTGTAGCTTTTAGTGCAATTTTAATAAAATAAAAAGCAAAAATTAAAAATCTGTTAATGTAGAAAAACAAGTTGAAACGAAAATCCTTTAAAATAATACATTTAAGGCTTGAAATCGCGTAGATTATTAACATATAGTTTTTTGTAAAAATAAATAACATTATCAAATAGAATAACATGGACAATTTGTTAATAAGTAAACTGACAAAAGAAAAACGTAAGGTGAAAGTTTTACAATTAAGAGTTAAGAAACTCCAAAAAAAAAATCAGAAATGCCATTGTACCTAGTGCAAACGCAAGTAGGGAATCTGTTGCTTTTGCTAAGATGATTGTGCAAAGCAAGCGAGCACGGTACAATGAGGCCCAAAGAGATATTTCAATCAATCTCAAACATTTGTCGCCTAAGACTTATAATTTCATGACAGAAAATCTTAAATTTAAATGGAGATTCATGTATAATTGTCTCAGTTAAAACATTATTATTAGATAGCTCACTTTTTGTATCCTTAAAAAACAAATATAAATTTTATTGTCAATTAGTATTTAAAACATACTTGTATATGTGAATGTATATAAAGCGATATAATATATTTAACTTTGGTTGTTTTTACCTGAACATCTTCTTCAACGAGAGGACACACTAAATTATTATCCATTTCATATGCAGCTTCCCCAATACAATTTTTACTTGCAAAATTTTCAATCAGCGATAGATCATTAATTTCGAAGGTATCTAAAGTATCGTCAATCTGCTTGCGTTCATTTCTCGACTTCCAATCCTCCACTTTACGTTTGCCGGACTCCTGAGCTATGTGTGCATTCATTTGTTTCAAATGTTCAGCATATATTTAATTATAAATATAATATATTTATAATATATTTAATTATAAATATATAATTGCAATAACTATAATTAATTCTGTATAATATATAATTGCAATAACTATAATTAATTCAGTATCTTCAATAACCTGCTTACTTGCATCCAAATAACTTAGGTTTGTTTGCTATGACGCCAATAAAATAAAAGTGATGTCAAATCTTACAATTTAAAAAAAAATTAACAAAAAAAATGCTAAATTTTCAAGAAGCCGCCTACTTGCATACAAATAACGGATGTTTGTTCCATATGATATGATGCCAATTAAATAAAAGTTATGTCAAATCTTAGAAAAATAAAATCGCCAAATATGTCTCAATTTTTATTTTTAATTTGTATTTCAAAATGATTGAACTGCATTTTGATGGTATTAAGATGCTATTACACAAAATGTTTTTTTACATATGTACTGTAATTTTTTTATCCATATGAAATTCCTAATGTCTGTTACATACGATTCATAATTTTTGCTATCACACGTGCATATGTATTTCCGTATGACATAATCTCTAAATGTAAACATCAGCTGATTTAATTTGTGAATTTACAACAATTTATTGTTAAAAAAAAGTTATATATTTTTTAATTGTTAATTAATACAAAAGCTGCGTTCACACTACGTGTTTTGCTTGTGTCTTTCTCAGTTTTTTAGCACATGTAATTTGTACACATACTGTGAACCCTTTCAAACATTGTTTATGTACAACACATTTTGCAAGACATATTTAAAGTTTTCAATTAGAGCAGGTTCTATTTTGGCAAGACAAACATATGAAAATACAACACAGCTTGTGGCGAAAGAAAAAAGAGTAAATTATAAAGATTAATATAGAAAGAAAAATAAATTGTTTAATATTAATTAACAATTTAAAAATATATAAAATATATAACTTTATTTTAAACAATAAATTTTGTAAATTCACAAATTAAATCAGCTGTTGTTTACATTTAGAGGTTATGTCATTCGGAAATACATATGTACGTTTGAACGCAAAAATTATGAATCGTATGTAAAACGCTAATTTTGACACACACACGGAATTACGTATGAATCGTAAAACTGAATTTACATATGGAAAATACACATAGTGTAAACACACCTTAAACAATTTATTTTTTTTTTAATATTAATCTTTAAAATTTACTCTGTTTTTCTTTCGCCACAAGCAGTGTTGTATTTTCATACGTTTGTCATACCAAAATATAAGTTGTTCTAATTGAAATATGTATAAGTGACTTTCCTCATGTATTGTACATAAACAATGTTTCATATATGTAACACACAATGTGTACAACTTTTGTTGTGGGAAAATTTGACAGTACATATGTAAAAAAAACATCATGTAATAGCACCTTTAAATTTTTATGTATAAATTCAAAGTGACTTGGCAACATTTTTTTTTTTTTTTTATGGCATCAATTTCAAACCTCCGTTACTTCAATTCAAGTTGGCTTGCTGAAAGTTGCATGTTTATACGTGTTCTTCAATTTGTTTCAATTAAATATATTAAATATTGTGTCATATTAAACCTCCGCTATTTGTATTGAAGTAGGCTGCTTTCTGAAACTGCAGTAATTTATAAGCGTTTTTCAAGTTATTGACAATTACATATATTTTTTGAGGTAAGTTAAACAAATTTCTTTTCCCCATTTTTTACATTTTTATTAATTTTAAATGTGTATTCATCTAGTTGACACAAAATGGAAGATGGAATTGGTCACCGCGTCACATTGACACATTTTATAAATCCTCATCTATTTTGGTATATAATTAACAAAGAAATACGACAACAATATTTAAACGTGAGTATAATGGAACAGCAATTAAAAGAGCTGTACAGAAATGAGCCATCGATACATTCAAATTTTCGGCCAAATGCGGATGATAAGGTTATAATTAATTATCTTCCTTCGAATAAATATATACGAGCGGTTGTAATATCGAAAGCAGATTTTTTTATAGAAGAAGAATACATCGTGTGGGCTATAGATTATGGATTTCCCTTGATTACTAAAAAATAATATTTGCATAATATGCCAGCAACATTTGCCGGCAAATTGGTTAAAATCTATCATGGCGGTATTGCCAATATACAGGCGTCCAAACTTATTTTCAAAAACAAACAAAACAAATTGATTAAGATAAAACAGAATCAATGGCAACAGACACCTTGCGATATGGTGCAAAATATGTTACAAAATGCCTCTTCAATAAAATTTATGAATCTATATAAAAGGTGCGATAGACATCAATGGGGTGATTTAATTGTTATTAATCCCAAAGGTCATAAATTTAATGTTCGGGAATATTTACTACAGACTTTTTTTGCCGTGGAAGTTAATGACTTGGATTTTTATTTAAATTGCGTTCAACTTAATTCTATTAACATTTTACCATGGATGTCGAACAATGGAAGTATTAACTTCAAATACAACGCGATTAAAGGTAATTATATTGAATACTTGAAACAATATAATAAGAAAACACAGATAGTTCACAAGTCCGCCAAACGTCGGCCAAGAAATGAATGTATATATATAAAGCTTGGAATACCAGGTTGTTTACAAGCCAGCCGGTAGTTATTGTGCGACAACCGAGGTGAAAATTAAAATTAATTTGTAAAAAAATTAATTTGTTCTTAATAAGGCAAATTCTTTATTTTTTCTTTTATGTTCGTGCTAAAGGTATTTGTATTTTTGTATTTTGTATTTTGTATTTTGTATATTTATAAAAAAGAAAATATTTACCTTTTTGTGTTTGCCTATTATGAGACAAACGTTTCCAAAATTTTTTTTTTCTTTTTTGTAAAAAAAATTAATTTGTTCACAATAAGGCAAATTCTTCTATTTTTATTTTTGAATATTCAATTTAAATTTTATACATTGTTATAAATGTTAATTAAATAAATTTTTTAAAATAATAAGGAAAAATTTCACATAACGAAATAACGATATAATTCTTTAATTGGGAATCTTGTATAGCTCTGCAAAAAATATTCTTTCAATCTCATAGCGCCGTTCTTTGGTCATTTCACGCATCTTGGATGTTACAAATAAACCGAAAAGCGCTATTTGGTCCAACTTTTGGTCTTTTTTATAAAATTCTATTTCCTCAATTTTGGTGTTTTCTTCTTTTTTAAATTTTTTTTCCAATTTCATTTGGACATCTTCATTTGTTGCTACTGGTTCCACTTTAACCGCAAAAACGTCATCATTCGAAATTGATACAATTTCTGTATTATTTGATGGTTCGCAGGGTACACACGTTAAATTGGATAGAATTTTCGTAGACGCTTCTGTTTTTTTTTCTTCTATTTTGTTTTCCAACATCACCAGTGAATTTTCAGGTATATACACTGGTTCCATTTGATCCACTACATCATTCGCAATAGATACAATTTCTGTATTATTTGATGGTTTGCAGGGTACACACGTTAAATTGGATAGAATTTTCGTAGATGCTTCTGTTTTTTTTTCTTCTATTTTGTTTTCCAACATCACCAGTGAATTTTCAGGTACATACACTGGTTCAATTTGATCCACAACATCATTCGGAATTGATTCAATTTCGGAATGAGTTGGTGGTTCGCTTGGTACACAAGTATGTGTAATTGTATTCCCTACAACTTATGTCACATAACCTAAAATTTTAGGAGTCGCTTTTGTAACATCAGGGAGAATCTCCCGTGGTTGAAAAATTATTTCATTTCTTAAAATAGTAGGTTGGGTGTTTTGTTGAATATTTTCTATTATATTAGTTGCAGGGTTATCTTCAACTAAAAAATCTAAAAAAAATATATATTAAATATATTGAAGTTAGTTGTGTTTTTAAAAATATTAAAATATTTAATTTACTGAAATTTTCTTGAATTTCCTCAGTTATATTTAAAGTGCTACTAATTCTCCTTCTTTTAATTATGTGAGAACATGAAGCTTCATTATTTTTATTAATTTCCGTTATTTGTTTTTTTTTTGGAAGAGCCTAGCGAAATGAATTTGCCAATAGGAATTACAATTGCAGAGAGTGTTAAAAAAAGTTTTTTTTTTAAAAATAACTTACTTTTGCGTTTTAAATTAGCCATAAATGGTTTCAAAAAATTCATTTCGTTGTAGTAATGAAGAGCTGGAATATGACTCTTATCTTCAGTGCACTTTAATAATTCACGCTTATATGATTTCTTCAGCGAGTTAATTTTCATTTGGGCGTAATTCTTTGGTGGTTCCGGCAAATATTCCTTAATTTTCATTTCTAATGTTTTGTAAGCTTCATCGCGTTTAATTGTATTGAAGTAATCATAAATATTATAATTCCACAAACATTCTAAATTTTTATACATTCGTATAAATTGAATAACCCAATGTGGAGGGAAAGTTAATCTCGTTCTTTTCCAATCCATTTTTAAAAAATTTTTAACAAAATTTTTCGTAAATTCGAAAATTCTTAACCATAAAAAATTATTTTTGTTAAATTTTACAAATGTCAATAGAGCAGAAAACAGTACGAAATAATGGAAAATATTCATTATGTGGCAACGTTAATATATGAAGCTGTCAAGTTGACAGTATAACAGTTTCATTTTGTAAAAAGTTGGGACCTTCTATTATTGGCGCTATTTGCTTTTATGTTAAACAAAATATCACAATAAGAAGGAAATTTTGTGTTATAAGTGAAGTGAGTGGAATTAAATTGAAAAAAATAAAAAAGAAATAAATAACGAAGTTGTCCATAGTGATAAATGTATATGAAAAAATCCCTAAGGCATTCACTAATATACAATATTGGATATTGCTGCTGAAGGTGTCACCAAACAACAATTAAAAAAGTCGTAACTATATGTTGTAAAAATTTTTATATTTTATAACTATTTCTTAGTAAATATTATAATAATTATAACATTATTATTTTATATTTATAACGTAAAGTATAGATAAATTATATATATGTATGTGTTGTAGCTTTTAGTGCAATTTTAATAAAATAAAAAGCAAAAATTAAAAATCTGTTAATGTAGAAAAACAAGTTGAAACGAAAATCCTTTAAAATAATACATTTAAGGCTTGAAATCGCGTAGATTATTAACATATAGTTTTTTGTAAAAATAAATAACATTATCAAATAGAATAACATGGACAATTTGTTAATAAGTAAACTGACAAAAGAAAAACGTAAGGTGAAAGTTTTACAATTAAGAGTTAAGAAACTCCAAAAAAAATCAGAAATGCCATTGTACCTAGTGCAAACGCAAGTAGGGAATCTGTTGCTTTTGCTAAGATGATTGTGCAAAGCAAGCGAGCACGGTACAATGAGGCCCAAAGAGATATTTCAATCAATCTCAAACATTTGTCGCCTAAGACTTATAATTTCATGACAGAAAATCTTAAATTTAAATGGAGATTCATGTATAATTGTCTCAGTTAAAACATTATTATTAGATAGCTCACTTTTTGTATCCTTAAAAAACAAATATAAATTTTATTGTCAATTAGTATTTAAAACATACTTGTATATGTGAATGTATATAAAGCGATATAATATATTTAACTTTGGTTGTTTTTACCTGAACATCTTCTTCAACGAGAGGACACACTAAATTATTATCCATTTCATATGCAGCTTCCCCAATACAATTTTTACTTGCAAAATTTTCAATCAGCGATAGATCATTAATTTCGAAGGTATCTAAAGTATCGTCAATCTACTTGCGTTCATTTCTCGACTTCCAATCCTCCACTTTACGTTTGCCGGACTCCTGAGCTATGTGTGCATTCATTTGTTTCAAATGTTCAGCATATATTTAATTATAAATATAATATATTTATAATATATTTAATTATAAATATATAATTGCAATAACTATAATTAATTCTGTATAATATATAATTGCAATAACTATAATTAATTCAGTATCTTCAATAACCTGCTTACTTGCATCCAAATAACTTAGGTTTGTTTGCTATGACGCCAATAAAATAAAAGTGATGTCAAATCTTACAATTTAAAAAAAAATTAACAAAAAAATGCTAAATTTTCAAGAAGCCGCCTACTTGCATACAAATAACGGATGTTTGTTCCATATGATATGATGCCAATTAAATAAAAGTTATGTCAAATCTTAGAAAAATAAAATCGCCAAATATGTCTCAATTTTTATTTTTAATTTGTATTTCAAAATGATTGAACTGCATTTTGATGGTATTAAGATGCTATTACACAAAATGTTTTTTTACATATGTACTGTAATTTTTTTATCCATATGAAATTCCTAATGTCTGTTACATACGATTCATAATTTTTGCTATCACACGTGCATATGTATTTCCGTATGACATAATCTCTAAATGTAAACATCAGCTGATTTAATTTGTGAATTTACAACAATTTATTGTTAAAAAAAAGTTATATATTTTTTAATTGTTAATTAATACAAAAGCTGCGTTCACACTACGTGTTTTGCTTGTGTCTTTCTCAGTTTTTTAGCACATGTAATTTGTACACATACTGTGAACCCTTTCAAACATTGTTTATGTACAACACATTTTGCAAGACATATTTAAAGTTTTCAATTAGAGCAGGTTCTATTTTGGCAAGACAAACATATGAAAATACAACACAGCTTGTGGCGAAAGAAAAAAGAGTAAATTATAAAGATTAATATAGAAAGAAAAATAAATTGTTTAATATTAATTAACAATTTAAAAATATATAAAATATATAACTTTATTTTAAACAATAAATTTTGTAAATTCACAAATTAAATCAGCTGTTGTTTACATTTAGAGGTTATGTCATTCGGAAATACATATGTACGTTTGAACGCAAAAATTATGAATCGTATGTAAAACGCTAATTTTGACACACACACGGAATTACGTATGAATCGTAAAACTGAATTTACATATGGAAAATACACAGTGTAAACACACCTTAAACAATTTATTTTTTTTTTTAATATTAATCTTTAAATTTTACTCTGTTTTTCTTTCGCCACAAGCAGTGTTGTATTTTCATACGTTTGTCATACCAAAATATAAGTTGTTCTAATTGAAATATGTATAAGTGACTTTCCTCATGTATTTTACATAAACAATGTTTCATATGTAACACACAATGTGTACAACTTTTGTTGTGGGAAAATTTGACAGTACATATGTAAAAAAAACATCATGTAATAGCACCTTTAAATTTTTTTGTATAAATTCAGTGACTTGGCAACATTTTTTTTTTTATGGCATCAATTTCAAACCTCCGTTACTTCAATTCAAGTTGGCTTGCTGAAAGTTGCATGTTTATACGTGTTCTTCAATTTGTTTCAATTAAATATATTAAATATTGTGTCATATTAAACCTCCGCTATTTGTATTGAAGTAGGCTGCTTTCTGAAACTGCAGTAATTTATAAGCGTTTTTCAAGTTATTGACAATTACATATATTTTTTGAGGTAAGTTAAACAAATTTCTTTTCCCCATTTTTTACATTTTTATTAATTTTAAATGTGTATTCATCTAGTTGACACAAAATGGAAGATGGAATTGGTCACCGCGTCACATTGACACATTTTATAAATCCTCATCTATTTTGGTATATAATTAACAAAGAAATACGACAACAATATTTAAACGTGAGTATAATGGAACAGCAATTAAAAGAGCTGTACAGAAATGAGCCATCGATACATTCAAATTTTCGGCCAAATGCGGGTGATAAGGTTATAATTAATTATCTTCCTTCGAATAAATATATACGAGCGGTTGTAATATCGAAAGCAGATTTTTTTATAGAAGAAGAATACATCGTGTGGGCTATAGATTATGGATTTCCCTTGATTACTAAAAAATAATATTTGCATAATATGCCAGCAACATTTGCCGGCAAATTGGTTAAAATCTATCATGGCGGTATTGCCAATATACAGGCGTCCAAACTTATTTTCAAAAACAAACAAAACAAATTGATTAAGATAAAACAGAATCAATGGCAACAGACACCTTGCGATATGGTGCAAAATATGTTACAAAATGCCTCTTCAATAAAATTTATGAATCTATATAAAAGGTGCGATAGACATCAATGGGGTGATTTAATTGTTATTAATCCCAAAGGTCATAAATTTAATGTTCGGGAATATTTACTACAGACTTTTTTTGCCGTGGAAGTTAATGACTTGGATTTTTATTTAAATTGCGTTCAACTTAATTCTATTAACATTTTACCATTTTTAATTTTTCGTTTTTTATTTTTCGTTTTTCATTTTTAATTTTTCATTTTTCATTTTTTATGTTTCATTTTTCAATTTTCATTTTTCAGTTTTAATTTTTCGTTTTTCATTTTTTAATTTTCAATTTTTATTTTTCATTTTTCGTTTTTCATTTTTAATTTTTCGTTTTTTATTTTTCGTTTTTATTTTTCATTTTTGATTTTTAATTTTTAATTTTTAATTTTTAATTTTTAATTTTTAATTTTTAATTTTTAATTTTTAATTTTTAATTTTTAATTTTTAATTTTTAATTTTTAATTTTTAATTTTTAATTTTTAATTTTTAATTTTTAATTTTTAATTTTTAATTTTTAATTTTTAGTTTTTGGTTTTAATTTTTAATTATTAATTTTTAATTTTTAGTTTTTAATTTTTCATTTTTATTTTTCATTTTTTAATTTTCATTTTTTATTTTTAATTTTAAATTTTAATTTTTAATTTTTTATTTTCAAACAGGTTATTACATATCATATTTTTTTCACTAATACAATCATAAATCACACTGATTTTGTCTTACTGCTCATATGTTACGCTGTTTTTGTGATTGTACTGTGAAATTGAAATTAACCCCCCTGCGCGTATAGATGTTTACACATCAAAAATCCACACCACTGTGCAGAGGGTATATATAGGTTTGTCATTCCGTTTTTAACGCATGCATTTTCTTATAACAACTCGAGTGGAAATAGATATGTCCGTCTGTCTATTGAAATCACGCTCATTCACAAAATAGACCATTTACGTAGGCAAAGTTATGATAATACTGTTTGTCATTATTTCGAGGTTGTTGGTATTAAAAATCGGGCATCATCGCGCCGAAATATGCCCAAAAAGATGAAAAACACCTCTAAAAAATTTTAAAAATTCATTGTGTTGTTGTAATAATGTAATATGTTCATCAAATTATTACTTTTAAAAATATTTTGTTTACATCTGTTATAAATAATACAATAAGTCCAGATATTAATGTAAACGTAGAACTCTTACTTATTTTTTCTCCGGTGCATTTTTTTCACAAAACTAAGTCACTTCTGAAGAGTACCAGCCTACTTAACAAAAATTATCCGCTGTAAAAGTTAATTTTAAAGGCACTTTGATGACCTTAAATGTAAAAAATTACTCTAGAAATTGGGCATGAAATTAAATGCATGTGAACACCCACCATCATGATAATTGTATATTTTTTTGGCACAAATCTTATGTTTAGGGAGCATTTAACAGACTAAAAAATTTATTTTGTTTATTATACGAGTATTTCTTCCAAAGTGATCTCTCTCAAATTAATGGATTTATTGAGGTTTGAAATTTAAAATACTGAATTTCTTTAAACTAATAATTTTTACAGCGGGTCATTTTTTTTAGTAGGCTAGTAATACTCTTCAGAAGTAATTTAAGAGCTTATTTTGTAGCTTTTAAACATGTTTGGTAAAAAGCCCTATTCCATACATATGGATGCGTGTAAATTTAACCCAGAATGAACAATTGCTAAAACAAACCTTAATTGAAATTTGCTTATGATGCTAATCAATAATGCAAACAATTATGGCATAATAATAATAATAATAATAATACTGATGATAACGTAATACTCAACGATACAAAGTATGTACCATATATATACATGAATTACTTTCACTGTTAGCGTCACTTTGTGTCTTAATTTGATTTTGAAAATCTCTTTTCAGTGTAAGACAAGCATTAGTAAGCAACAAGTCCTTAACTAAATGTATTTCAAGAGTTTTTTTATGTTATTGATTTTCATTTTTATCGTAACTCATTGTAATTCACGGACCTATGAACTAAATGATCCACCGCCTATATGCTCAGCATATGAAATGTTAATTGTGAATACAAAGCAATGTGTTTCGCGTTGTCCTTTACGTTGTATAAATGACATTTGTTTTGAAGATGGTGAATGTCCTTGTGCAAATTCGTACATGACTTCCTTTGAGGGTCTTGTGTGTGCCCAAACGTGTTTACCAGGTTGTTTACAAGCCAGCCGGTGGTTATTGTGCGACAACCGAGGTGAAAATTAAAATTAATTTGTAAAAAAATTAATTTGTTCTTAATAAGGCAAATTCTTTATTTTTTCTTTTATGTTCGTGCTAAAGGTATTTGTATTTTTGTATTTTGTATTTTGTATATTTATAAAAAAGAAAATATTTACCTTTTTGTGTTTGCCTATTATGAGACAAACGTTTCCAAAATTTTTTTTTTCTTTTTTGTAAAAAAAATTAATTTGTTCACAATAAGGCAAATTCTTCTATTTTTATTTTTGAATATTCAATTTAAATTTTATACATTGTTATAAATGTTAATTAAATAAATTTTTTAAAATAATAAGGAAAAATTTCACATAACGAAATAACGATATAATTCTTTAATTGGGAATCTTGTATAGCTCTGCAAAAAATATTCTTTCAATCTCATAGCGCCGTTCTTTGGTCATTTCACGCATCTTGGATGTTACAAATAAACCGAAAAGCGCTATTTGGTCCAACTTTTGGTCTTTTTTATAAAATTCTATTTCCTCAATTTTGGTGTTTTCTTCTTTTTTAAATTTTTTTTCCAATTTCATTTGGACATCTTCATTTGTTGCTACTGGTTCCACTTTAACCGCAAAAACGTCATCATTCGAAATTGATACAATTTCTGTATTATTTGATGGTTCGCAGGGTACACACGTTAAATTGGATAGAATTTTCGTAGACGCTTCTGTTTTTTTTTCTTCTATTTTGTTTTCCAACATCACCAGTGAATTTTCAGGTATATACACTGGTTCCATTTGATCCACTACATCATTCGCAATAGATACAATTTCTGTATTATTTGATGGTTTGCAGGGTACACACGTTAAATTGGATAGAATTTTCGTAGATGCTTCTGTTTTTTTTTTTTCTTCTATTTTGTTTTCCAACATCACCAGTGAATTTTCAGGTACATACACTGGTTCAATTTGATCCACAACATCATTCGGAATTGATTCAATTTCGGAATGAGTTGGTGGTTCGCTTGGTACACAAGTATGTGTAATTGTATTCCCTACAACTTATGTCACATAACCTAAAATTTTAGGAGTCGCTTTTGTAACATCAGGGAGAATCTCCCGTGGTTGAAAAATTATTTCATTTCTTAAAATAGTAGGTTGGGTGTTTTGTTGAATATTTTCTATTATATTAGTTGCAGGGTTATCTTCAACTAAAAAATCTAAAAAAAATATATATTAAATATATTGAAGTTAGTTGTGTTTTTAAAAATATTAAAATATTTAATTTACTGAAATTTTCTTGAATTTCCTCAGTTATATTTAAAGTGCTACTAATTCTCCTTCTTTTAATTATGTGAGAACATGAAGCTTCATTATTTTTATTAATTTCCGTTATTTGTTTTTTTTTTGGAAGAGCCTAGCGAAATGAATTTGCCAATAGGAATTACAATTGCAGAGAGTGTTAAAAAAAGTTTTTTTTTAAAAATAACTTACTTTTGCGTTTTAAATTAGCCATAAATGGTTTCAAAAAATTCATTTCGTTGTAGTAATGAAGAGCTGGAATATGACTCTTATCTTCAGTGCACTTTAATAATTCACGCTTATATGATTTCTTCAGCGAGTTAATTTTCATTTGGGCGTAATTCTTTGGTGGTTCCGGCAAATATTCCTTAATTTTCATTTCTAATGTTTTGTAAGCTTCATCGCGTTTAATTGTATTGAAGTAATCATAAATATTATAATTCCACAAACATTCTAAATTTTTATACATTCGTATAAATTGAATAACCCAATGTGGAGGGAAAGTTAATCTCGTTCTTTTCCAATCCATTTTTAAAAAATTTTTAACAAAATTTTTCGTAAATTCGAAAATTCTTAACCATAAAAAATTATTTTTGTTAAATTTTACAAATGTCAATAGAGCAGAAAACAGTACGAAATAATGGAAAATATTCATTATGTGGCAACGTTAATATATGAAGCTGTCAAGTTGACAGTATAACAGTTTCATTTTGTAAAAAGGTGGGACCTTCTATTATTGGCGCTATTTGCTTTTATGTTAAACAAAATATCACAATAAGGAAATTTTGTGTTATAAGTGAAGTGAGTGGAATTAAATTGAAAAAAATAAAAAAAGAAATAAATAACGAAGTTGTCCATAGTGATAAATGTATATGAAAAAATCCCTAAGGCATTCACTAATATACAATATTGGATATTGCTGCTGAAGGTGTCACCAAACAACAATTAAAAAAGTCGTAACTATATATTGTAAAAATTTTTATATTTTATAACTATTTCTTAGTAAATATTATAATAATTATAACATTATTATTTTATATTTATAACGTAAAGTATAGATAAATTATATATATGTATGTGTTGTAGCTTTTAGTGCAATTTTAATAAAATAAAAAGCAAAAATTAAAAATCTGTTAATGTAGAAAAACAAGTTGAAACGAAAATCCTTTAAAATAATACATTTAAGGCTTGAAATCGCGTAGATTATTAACATATAGTTTTTTGTAAAAATAAATAACATTATCAAATAGAATAACATGGACAATTTGTTAATAAGTAAACTGACAAAAGAAAAACGTAAGGTGAAAGTTTTACAATTAAGAGTTAAGAAACTCCAAAAAAAAATCAGAAATGCCATTGTACCTAGTGCAAACGCAAGTAGGGAATCTGTTGCTTTTGCTAAGATGTTTGTGCAAAGCAAGCGAGCACGGTACAATGAGGCCCAAAGAGATATTTCAATCAATCTCAAACATTTGTCGCCTAAGACTTATAATTTCATGACAGAAAATCTTAAATTTAAATGGAGATTCATGTATAATTGTCTCAGTTAAAACATTATTATTAGATAGCTCACTTTTTGTATCCTTAAAAAACAAATATAAATTTTATTGTCAATTAGTATTTAAAACATACTTGTATATGTGAATGTATATAAAGCGATATAATATATTTAACTTTGGTTGTTTTTACCTGAACATCTTCTTCAACGAGAGGACACACTAAATTATTATCCATTTCATATGCAGCTTCCCCAATACAATTTTTACTTGCAAAATTTTCAATCAGCGATAGATCATTAATTTCGAAGGTATCTAAAGTATCGTCAATCTGCTTGCGTTCATTTCTCGACTTCCAATCCTCCACTTTACGTTTGCCGGACTCCTGAGCTATGTGTGCATTCATTTGTTTCAAATGTTCAGCATATATTTAATTATAAATATAATATATTTATAATATATTTAATTATAAATATATAATTGCAATAACTATAATTAATTCTGTATAATATATAATTGCAATAACTATAATTAATTCAGTATCTTCAATAACCTGCTTACTTGCATCCAAATAACTTAGGTTTGTTTGCTATGACGCCAATAAAATAAAAGTGATGTCAAATCTTACAATTTAAAAAAAAATTAACAAAAAAAATGCTAAATTTTCAAGAAGCCGCCTACTTGCATACAAATAACGGATGTTTGTTCCATAAGATATGATGCCAATTAAATAAAAGTTATGTCAAATCTTAGAAAAATAAAATCGCCAAATATGTCTCAATTTTTATTTTTAATTTGTATTTCAAAATGATTGAACTGCATTTTGATGGTATTAAGATGCTATTACACAAAATGTTTTTTTACATATGTACTGTAATTTTTTTATCCATATGAAATTCCTAATGTCTGTTACATACGATTCATAATTTTTGCTATCACACGTGCATATGTATTTCCGTATGACATAATCTCTAAATGTAAACATCAGCTGATTTAATTTGTGAATTTACAACAATTTATTGTTAAAAAAAAGTTATATATTTTTTAATTGTTAATTAATACAAAAGCTGCGTTCACACTACGTGTTTTGCTTGTGTCTTTCTCAGTTTTTTAGCACATGTAATTTGTACACATACTGTGAACCCTTTCAAACATTGTTTATGTACAACACATTTTGCAAGACATATTTAAAGTTTTCAATTAGAGCAGGTTCTATTTTGGCAAGACAAACATATGAAAATACAACACAGCTTGTGGCGAAAGAAAAAAGAGTAAATTATAAAGATTAATATAGAAAGAAAAATAAATTGTTTAATATTAATTAACAATTTAAAAATATATAAAATATATAACTTTATTTTAAACAATAAATTTTGTAAATTCACAAATTAAATCAGCTGTTGTTTACATTTAGAGGTTATGTCATTCGGAAATACATATGTACGTTTGAACGCAAAAATTATGAATCGTATGTAAAACGCTAATTTTGACACACACACGGAATTACGTATGAATCGTAAAACTGAATTTACATATGGAAAATACACATAGTGTAAACACACCTTAAACAATTTATTTTTTTTTTTAATATTAATCTTTAAAATTTACTCTGTTTTTCTTTCGCCACAAGCAGTGTTGTATTTTCATACGTTTGTCATACCAAAATATAAGTTGTTCTAATTGAAATATGTATAAGTGACTTTCCTCATGTATTGTACATAAACAATGTTTCATATGTAACACACAATGTGTACAACTTTTGTTGTGGGAAAATTTGACAGTACATATGTAAAAAAAACATCATGTAATAGCACCTTTAAATTTTTTTGTATAAATTCAAAGTGACTTGGCAACATTTTTTTTTTTTTATGGCATCAATTTCAAACCTCCGTTACTTCAATTCAAGTTGGCTTGCTGAAAGTTGCATGTTTATACGTGTTCTTCAATTTGTTTCAATTAAATATATTAAATATTGTGTCATATTAAACCTCCGCTATTTGTATTGAAGTAGGCTGCTTTCTGAAACTGCAGTAATTTATAAGCGTTTTTCAAGTTATTGACAATTACATATATTTTTTGAGGTAAGTTAAACAAATTTCTTTTCCCCATTTTTTACATTTTTATTAATTTTAAATGTGTATTCATCTAGTTGACACAAAATGGAAGATGGAATTGGTCACCGCGTCACATTGACACATTTTATAAATCCTCATCTATTTTGGTATATAATTAACAAAGAAATACGACAACAATATTTAAACGTGAGTATAATGGAACAGCAATTAAAAGAGCTGTACAGAAATGAGCCATCGATACATTCAAATTTTCGGCCAAATGCGGGTGATAAGGTTATAATTAATTATCTTCCTTCGAATAAATATATACGAGCGGTTGTAATATCGAAAGCAGATTTTTTTATAGAAGAAGAATACATCGTGTGGGCTTTAGATTATGGATTTCCCTTGATTACTAAAAAATAATATTTGCATAATATGCCAGCAACATTTGCCGGCAAATTGGTTAAAATCTATCATGGCGGTATTGCCAATATACAGGCGTCCAAACTTATTTTCAAAAACAAACAAAACAAATTGATTAAGATAAAACAGAATCAATGGCAACAGACACCTTGCGATATGGTGCAAAATATGTTACAAAATGCCTCTTCAATAAAATTTATGAATCTATATAAAAGGTGCGATAGACATCAATGGGGTGATTTAATTGTTATTAATCCCAAAGGTCATAAATTTAATGTTCGGGAATATTTACTACAGACTTTTTTTGCCGTGGAAGTTAATGACTTGGATTTTTATTTAAATTGCGTTCAACTTAATTCTATTAACATTTTACCATTTTTAATTTTTCGTTTTTTATTTTTCGTTTTTCATTTTTAATTTTTCATTTTTCATTTTTTATGTTTCATTTTTCAATTTTCATTTTTCAGTTTTAATTTTTCGTTTTTCATTTTTTAATTTTCAATTTTTATTTTTCATTTTTCGTTTTTCATTTTTAATTTTTCGTTTTTTATTTTTCGTTTTTGATTTTTAATTTTTAATTTTTAATTTTTTATTTTTAATTTTTAATTTTTAATTTTTAATTTTTAATTTTTAATTTTTAATTTTTAATTTTTAATTTTTAATTTTTAATTTTTAATTTTTAGTTTTTAATTTTTAATTTTTAATTTTTAGTTTTTGGTTTTTAATTTTTAATTTTTAATTATTAATTTTTAATTTTTAGTTTTTAATTTTTAATTTTTCATTTTTATTTTTCATTTTTTAATTTTCATTTTTTATTTTTAATTTTAAATTTTAATTTTTTATTTTCAAACAGGTTATTACATATCATATTTTTTTCACTAATACAATCATAAATCACACTGATTTTGTCTTACTGCTCATATGTTACGCTGTTTTTGTGATTGTACTGTGAAATTGAAATTAACCCCCCTGCGCGTATAGATGTTTACACATCAAAAATCCACACCACTGTGCAGAGGGTATATATAGGTTTGTCATTCCGTTTTTAACGCATGCATTTTCTTATAACAACTCGAGTGGAAATAGATATGTCCGTCTGTCTATTGAAATCACGCTCATTCACAAAATAGACCATTTACGTAGGCAAAGTTATGATAATACTGTTTGTCATTATTTCGAGGTTGTTGGTATTAAAAATCGGGCATCATCGCGCCGAAATATGTCCAAAAAGATGAAAAACACCTCTAAAAAATTTTAAAAATTCATTGTGTTGTTGTAATAATGTAATATGTTCATCAAATTATTACTTTTAAAAATATTTTGTTTACATTTGTTATAAATAA
Organism: Cordilura impudica; assembly: GCA_963682025.1. Taxonomy (NCBI): domain Eukaryota; kingdom Metazoa; phylum Arthropoda; class Insecta; order Diptera; family Scathophagidae; genus Cordilura; species Cordilura impudica. The sequence continues at coordinate 3,847,039 of OY821521.1, forward strand.
TACAATAAGTCCAGATATTAATGTAAACGTAGAACTCTTACTTATTTTTTCTCCGATGCATTTTTTTCACAAAACTAAGTCACTTCTGAAGAGTACCAGCCTACTTAACAAAAATTATCCGCTGTAAAAGTTAATTCTAAAGGCACTTTGATGACCTTAAATGTAAAAAATTACTCTAGAAATTGGGCATGAAATTAAATGCATGTGAACACCCACCATCATGATAATTGTATATTTTTTTGGCACAAATCTCATGTTTAGGGAGCATTTAACAGACTAAAAAATTTATTTTGTTTATTATACAAGTATTTCTTCCAAAGTGATCTCTCTCAAATTAATGGATTTATTGAGGTTTGAAATTTAAAATACTGAATTTCTTTAAACTAATAATTTTTACAGCGGGTCATTTTTTTTAGTAGGCTAGTAATACTCTTCAGAAGTAATTTAAGAGCTTATTTTGTAGCTTTTAAACATGTTTGGTAAAAAGCCCTATTCCATACATATGGATGCGTGTAAATTTAACCCAGAATGAACAATTGCTAAAACAAACCTTAATTGAAACTTGCTTATGATGCTAATCAATAATGCAAACAATTATGGCATAATAATAATAATAATACTGATGATAACGTAATACTCAACGATACAAAGTATGTACCATATATATACATGAATTACTTTCACTGTTAGCGTCACTTTGTGTCTTAATTTGATTTTGAAAATCTCTTTTCAGTGTAAGACAAGCATTAGTAAGCAACAAGTCCTTAACTAAATGTATTTCAAGAGTTTTTTTATGTTATTGATTTTCATTTTTATCGTAACTCATTGTAATTCACGGACCTACGAACTAAATGATCCACCGCCTATATGCTCAGCATATGAAATGTTAATTGTGAATACAAAGCAATGTGTTTCGCGTTGTCCTTTACGTTGTATAAATGACATTTGTTTTGAAGATGGTGAATGTCCTTGTGCAAATTCGTACATGACTTCCTTTGAGGGTCTTGTGTGTGCCCAAACGTGTTTACCAGGTTGTTTACAAGCCAGCCGGTGGTTATTGTGCGACAACCGAGGTGAAAATTAAAATTAATTTGTAAAAAAATTAATTTGTTCTTAATAAGGCAAATTCTTTATTTTTTCTTTTATGTTCGTGCTAAAGGTATTTGTATTTTTGTATTTTGTATTTTGTATATTTATAAAAAAGAAAATATTTACCTTTTTGTGTTTGCCTATTATGAGACAAACGTTTCCAAAATTTTTTTTTTCTTTTTTGTAAAAAAAATTAATTTGTTCACAATAAGGCAAATTCTTCTATTTTTATTTTTGAATATTCAATTTAAATTTTATACATTGTTATAAATGTTAATTAAATAAATTTTTTAAAATAATAAGGAAAAATTTCACATAACGAAATAACGATATAATTCTTTAATTGGGAATCTTGTATAGCTCTGCAAAAAATATTCTTTCAATCTCATAGCGCCGTTCTTTGGTCATTTCACGCATCTTGGATGTTACAAATAAACCGAAAAGCGCTATTTGGTCCAACTTTTGGTCTTTTTTATAAAATTCTATTTCCTCAATTTTGGTGTTTTCTTCTTTTTTAAATTTTTTTTCCAATTTCATTTGGACATCTTCATTTGTTGCTACTGGTTCCACTTTAACCGCAAAAACGTCATCATTCGAAATTGATACAATTTCTGTATTATTTGATGGTTCGCAGGGTACACACGTTAAATTGGATAGAATTTTCGTAGACGCTTCTGTTTTTTTTTCTTCTATTTTGTTTTCCAACATCACCAGTGAATTTTCAGGTATATACACTGGTTCCATTTGATCCACTACATCATTCGCAATAGATACAATTTCTGTATTATTTGATGGTTTGCAGGGTACACACGTTAAATTGGATAGAATTTTCGTAGATGCTTCTGTTTTTTTTTTCTTCTATTTTGTTTTCCAACATCACCAGTGAATTTTCAGGTACATACACTGGTTCAATTTGATCCACAACATCATTCGGAATTGATTCAATTTCGGAATGAGTTGGTGGTTCGCTTGGTACACAAGTATGTGTAATTGTATTCCCTACAACTTATGTCACATAACCTAAAATTTTAGGAGTCGCTTTTGTAACATCAGGGAGAATCTCCCGTGGTTGAAAAATTATTTCATTTCTTAAAATAGTAGGTTGGGTGTTTTGTTGAATATTTTCTATTATATTAGTTGCAGGGTTATCTTCAACTAAAAAATCTAAAAAAAATATATATTAAATATATTGAAGTTAGTTGTGTTTTTAAAAATATTAAAATATTTAATTTACTGAAATTTTCTTGAATTTCCTCAGTTATATTTAAAGTGCTACTAATTCTCCTTCTTTTAATTATGTGAGAACATGAAGCTTCATTATTTTTATTAATTTCCGTTATTTGTTTTTTTTTTGGAAGAGCCTAGCGAAATGAATTTGCCAATAGGAATTACAATTGCAGAGAGTGTTAAAAAAAGTTTTTTTTTAAAAATAACTTACTTTTGCGTTTTAAATTAGCCATAAATGGTTTCAAAAAATTCATTTCGTTGTAGTAATGAAGAGCTGGAATATGACTCTTATCTTCAGTGCACTTTAATAATTCACGCTTATATGATTTCTTCAGCGAGTTAATTTTCATTTGGGCGTAATTCTTTGGTGGTTCCGGCAAATATTCCTTAATTTTCATTTCTAATGTTTTGTAAGCTTCATCGCGTTTAATTGTATTGAAGTAATCATAAATATTATAATTCCACAAACATTCTAAATTTTTATACATTCGTATAAATTGAATAACCCAATGTGGAGGGAAAGTTAATCTCGTTCTTTTCCAATCCATTTTTAAAAAATTTTTAACAAAATTTTTCGTAAATTCGAAAATTCTTAACCATAAAAAATTATTTTTGTTAAATTTTACAAATGTCAATAGAGCAGAAAACAGTACGAAATAATGGAAAATATTCATTATGTGGCAACGTTAATATATGAAGCTGTCAAGTTGACAGTATAACAGTTTCATTTTGTAAAAAGGTGGGACCTTCTATTATTGGCGCTATTTGCTTTTATGTTAAACAAAATATCACAATAAGAAGGAAATTTTGTGTTATAAGTGAAGTGAGTGGAATTAAATTGAAAAAAATAAAAAAGAAATAAATAACGAAGTTGTCCATAGTGATAAATGTATATGAAAAAATCCCTAAGGCATTCACTAATATACAATATTGGATATTGCTGCTGAAGGTGTCACCAAACAACAATTAAAAAAGTCGTAACTATATATTGTAAAAATTTTTATATTTTATAACTATTTCTTAGTAAATATTATAATAATTATAACATTATTATTTTATATTTATAACGTAAAGTATAGATAAATTATATATATGTATGTGTTGTAGCTTTTAGTGCAATTTTAATAAAATAAAAAGCAAAAATTAAAAATCTGTTAATGTAGAAAAACAAGTTGAAACGAAAATCCTTTAAAATAATACATTTAAGGCTTGAAATCGCGTAGATTATTAACATATAGTTTTTTGTAAAAATAAATAACATTATCAAATAGAATAACATGGACAATTTGTTAATAAGTAAACTGACAAAAGAAAAACGTAAGGTGAAAGTTTTACAATTAAGAGTTAAGAAACTCCAAAAAAAAAATCAGAAATGCCATTGTACCTAGTGCAAACGCAAGTAGGGAATCTGTTGCTTTTGCTAAGATGATTGTGCAAAGCAAGCGAGCACGGTACAATGAGGCCCAAAGAGATATTTCAATCAATCTCAAACATTTGTCGCCTAAGACTTATAATTTCATGACAGAAAATCTTAAATTTAAATGGAGATTCATGTATAATTGTCTCAGTTAAAACATTATTATTAGATAGCTCACTTTTTGTATCCTTAAAAAACAAATATAAATTTTATTGTCAATTAGTATTTAAAACATACTTGTATATGTGAATGTATATAAAGCGATATAATATATTTAACTTTGGTTGTTTTTACCTGAACATCTTCTTCAACGAGAGGACACACTAAATTATTATCCATTTCATATGCAGCTTCCCCAATACAATTTTTACTTGCAAAATTTTCAATCAGCGATAGATCATTAATTTCGAAGGTATCTAAAGTATCGTCAATCTACTTGCGTTCATTTCTCGACTTCCAATCCTCCACTTTACGTTTGCCGGACTCCTGAGCTATGTGTGCATTCATTTGTTTCAAATGTTCAGCATATATTTAATTATAAATATAATATATTTATAATATATTTAATTATAAATATATAATTGCAATAACTATAATTAATTCTGTATAATATATAATTGCAATAACTATAATTAATTCAGTATCTTCAATAACCTGCTTACTTGCATCCAAATAACTTAGGTTTGTTTGCTATGACGCCAATAAAATAAAAGTGATGTCAAATCTTACAATTTAAAAAAAAATTAACAAAAAAAATGCTAAATTTTCAAGAAGCCGCCTACTTGCATACAAATAACGGATGTTTGTTCCATATGATATGATGCCAATTAAATAAAAGTTATGTCAAATCTTAGAAAAATAAAATCGCCAAATATGTCTCAATTTTTATTTTTAATTTGTATTTCAAAATGATTGAACTGCATTTTGATGGTATTAAGATGCTATTACACAAAATGTTTTTTTACATATGTACTGTAATTTTTTTATCCATATGAAATTCCTAATGTCTGTTACATACGATTCATAATTTTTGCTATCACACGTGCATATGTATTTCCGTATGACATAATCTCTAAATGTAAACATCAGCTGATTTAATTTGTGAATTTACAACAATTTATTGTTAAAAAAAAGTTATATATTTTTTAATTGTTAATTAATACAAAAGCTGCGTTCACACTACGTGTTTTGCTTGTGTCTTTCTCAGTTTTTTAGCACATGTAATTTGTACACATACTGTGAACCCTTTCAAACATTGTTTATGTACAACACATTTTGCAAGACATATTTAAAGTTTTCAATTAGAGCAGGTTCTATTTTGGCAAGACAAACATATGAAAATACAACACAGCTTGTGGCGAAAGAAAAAAGAGTAAATTATAAAGATTAATATAGAAAGAAAAATAAATTGTTTAATATTAATTAACAATTTAAAAATATATAAAATATATAACTTTATTTTAAACAATAAATTTTGTAAATTCACAAATTAAATCAGCTGTTGTTTACATTTAGAGGTTATGTCATTCGGAAATACATATGTACGTTTGAACGCAAAAATTATGAATCGTATGTAAAACGCTAATTTTGACACACACACGGAATTACGTATGAATCGTAAAACTGAATTTACATATGGAAAATACACATAGTGTAAACACACCTTAAACAATTTATTTTTTTTTTTAATATTAATCTTTAAAATTTACTCTGTTTTTCTTTCGCCACAAGCAGTGTTGTATTTTCATACGTTTGTCATACCAAAATATAAGTTGTTCTAATTGAAATATGTATAAGTGACTTTCCTCATGTATTGTACATAAACAATGTTTCATATATGTAACACACAATGTGTACAACTTTTGTTGTGGGAAAATTTGACAGTACATATGTAAAAAAAACATCATGTAATAGCACCTTTAAATTTTTTTGTATAAATTCAAAGTGACTTGGCAACATTTTTTTTTTTTTTTATGGCATCAATTTCAAACCTCCGTTACTTCAATTCAAGTTGGCTTGCTGAAAGTTGCATGTTTATACGTGTTCTTCAATTTGTTTCAATTAAATATATTAAATATTGTGTCATATTAAACCTCCGCTATTTGTATTGAAGTAGGCTGCTTTCTGAAACTGCAGTAATTTATAAGCGTTTTTCAAGTTATTGACAATTACATATATTTTTTGAGGTAAGTTAAACAAATTTCTTTTCCCCATTTTTTACATTTTTATTAATTTTAAATGTGTATTCATCTAGTTGACACAAAATGGAAGATGGAATTGGTCACCGCGTCACATTGACACATTTTATAAATCCTCATCTATTTTGGTATATAATTAACAAAGAAATACGACAACAATATTTAAACGTGAGTATAATGGAACAGCAATTAAAAGAGCTGTACAGAAATGAGCCATCGATACATTCAAATTTTCGGCCAAATGCGGATGATAAGGTTATAATTAATTATCTTCCTTCGAATAAATATATACGAGCGGTTGTAATATCGAAAGCAGATTTTTTTATAGAAGAAGAATACATCGTGTGGGCTATAGATTATGGATTTCCCTTGATTACTAAAAAATAATATTTGCATAATATGCCAGCAACATTTGCCGGCAAATTGGTTAAAATCTATCATGGCGGTATTGCCAATATACAGGCGTCCAAACTTATTTTCAAAAACAAACAAAACAAATTGATTAAGATAAAACAGAATCAATGGCAACAGACACCTTGCGATATGGTGCAAAATATGTTACAAAATGCCTCTTCAATAAAATTTATGAATCTATATAAAAGGTGCGATAGACATCAATGGGGTGATTTAATTGTTATTAATCCCAAAGGTCATAAATTTAATGTTCGGGAATATTTACTACAGACTTTTTTTGCCGTGGAAGTTAATGACTTGGATTTTTATTTAAATTGCGTCCAACTTAATTCTATTAACATTTTACCATTTTTAATTTTTCGTTTTTTATTTTTCGTTTTTCATTTTTAATTTTTCATTTTTCATTTTTTATGTTTCATTTTTCAATTTTCATTTTTCAGTTTTAATTTTTCGTTTTTCATTTTTTAATTTTCAATTTTTATTTTTCATTTTTCGTTTTTCATTTTTAATTTTTAATTTTTCGTTTTTTATTTTTCGTTTTTATTTTTCATTTTTGATTTTTCATTTTTGATTTTTAATTTTTAATTTTTAATTTTTAATTTTTAATTTTTAATTTTTAATTTTTAATTTTTAATTTTTAATTTTTAATTTTTAATGTTTAGTTTTTAATTTTTAATTTTTAATTTTTAGTTTTTGGTTTTTAATTTTTAATTTTTAATTTTTAATTATTAATTTTTAATTTTTAGTTTTTAATTTTTAATTTTTCATTTTTATTTTTCATTTTTTAATTTTCATTTTTTATTTTTAATTTTAAATTTTAATTTTTAATTTTTTATTTTCAAACAGGTTATTACATATCATATTTTTTTCACTAATACAATCATAAATCACACTGATTTTGTCTTACTGCTCATATGTTACGCTGTTTTTGTGATTGTACTGTGAAATTGAAATTAACCCCCCTGCGCGTATAGATGTTTACACATCAAAAATCCACACCACTGTGCAGAGGGTATATATAGGTTTGTCATTCCGTTTTTAACGCATGCATTTTCTTATAACAACTCGAGTGGAAATAGATATGTCCGTCTGTCTATTGAAATCACGCTCATTCACAAAATAGACCATTTACGTAGGCAAAGTTATGATAATACTGTTTGTCATTATTTCGAGGTTGTTGGTATTAAAAATCGGGCATCATCGCGCCGAAATATGTCCAAAAAGATGAAAAACACCTCTAAAAAATTTTAAAAATTCATTGTGTTGTTGTAATAATGTAATATGTTCATCAAATTATTACTTTTAAAAATATTTTGTTTACATTTGTTATAAATAATACAATAAGTCCAGATATTAATGTAAACGTAGAACTCTTACTTATTTTTTCTCCGATGCATTTTTTTCACAAAACTAAGTCACTTCTGAAGAGTACCAGCCTACTTAACAAAAATTATCCGCTGTAAAAGTTAATTCTAAAGGCACTTTGATGACCTTAAATGTAAAAAATTACTCTAGAAATTGGGCATGAAATTAAATGCATGTGAACACCCACCATCATGATAATTGTATATTTTTTTGGCACAAATCTCATGTTTAGGGAGCATTTAACAGACTAAAAAATTTATTTTGTTTATTATACAAGTATTTCTTCCAAAGTGATCTCTCTCAAATTAATGGATTTATTGAGGTTTGAAATTTAAAATACTGAATTTCTTTAAACTAATAATTTTTACAGCGGGTCATTTTTTTTAGTAGGCTAGTAATACTCTTCAGAAGTAATTTAAGAGCTTATTTTGTAGCTTTTAAACATGTTTGGTAAAAAGCCCTATTCCATACATATGGATGCGTGTAAATTTAACCCAGAATGAACAATTGCTAAAACAAACCTTAATTGAAACTTGCTTATGATGCTAATCAATAATGCAAACAATTATGGCATAATAATAATAATAATAATAATACTGATGATAACGTAATACTCAACGATACAAAGTATGTACCATATATATACATGAATTACTTTCACTGTTAGCGTCACTTTGTGTCTTAATTTGATTTTGAAAATCTCTTTTCAGTGTAAGACAAGCATTAGTAAGCAACAAGTCCTTAACTAAATGTATTTCAAGAGTTTTTTTATGTTATTGATTTTCATTTTTATCGTAACTCATTGTAATTCACGGACCTATGAACTAAATGATCCACCGCCTATATGCTCAGCATATGAAATGTTAATTGTGAATACAAAGCAATGTGTTTCGCGTTGTCCTTTACGTTGTATAAATGACATTTGTTTTGAAGATGGTGAATGTCCTTGTGCAAATTCGTACATGACTTCCTTTGAGGGTCTTGTGTGTGCCCAAACGTGTTTACCAGGTTGTTTACAAGCCAGCCGGTGGTTATTGTGCGACAACCGAGGTGAAAATTAAAATTAATTTGTAAAAAAATTAATTTGTTCTTAATAAGGCAAATTCTTTATTTTTTCTTTTATGTTCGTGCTAAAGGTATTTGTATTTTTGTATTTTGTATTTTGTATATTTATAAAAAAGAAAATATTTACCTTTTTGTGTTTGCCTATTATGAGACAAACGTTTCCAAAATTTTTTTTTTCTTTTTTGTAAAAAAAATTAATTTGTTCACAATAAGGCAAATTCTTCTATTTTTATTTTTGAATATTCAATTTAAATTTTATACATTGTTATAAATGTTAATTAAATAAATTTTTTAAAATAATAAGGAAAAATTTCACATAACGAAATAACGATATAATTCTTTAATTGGGAATCTTGTATAGCTCTGCAAAAAATATTCTTTCAATCTCATAGCGCCGTTCTTTGGTCATTTCACGCATCTTGGATGTTACAAATAAACCGAAAAGCGCTATTTGGTCCAACTTTTGGTCTTTTTTATAAAATTCTATTTCCTCAATTTTGGTGTTTTCTTCTTTTTTAAATTTTTTTTCCAATTTCATTTGGACATCTTCATTTGTTGCTACTGGTTCCACTTTAACCGCAAAAACGTCATCATTCGAAATTGATACAATTTCTGTATTATTTGATGGTTCGCAGGGTACACACGTTAAATTGGATAGAATTTTCGTAGACGCTTCTGTTTTTTTTTCTTCTATTTTGTTTTCCAACATCACCAGTGAATTTTCAGGTATATACACTGGTTCCATTTGATCCACTACATCATTCGCAATAGATACAATTTCTGTATTATTTGATGGTTTGCAGGGTACACACGTTAAATTGGATAGAATTTTCGTAGATGCTTCTGTTTTTTTTTTCTTCTATTTTGTTTTCCAACATCACCAGTGAATTTTCAGGTACATACACTGGTTCAATTTGATCCACAACATCATTCGGAATTGATTCAATTTCGGAATGAGTTGGTGGTTCGCTTGGTACACAAGTATGTGTAATTGTATTCCCTACAACTTATGTCACATAACCTAAAATTTTAGGAGTCGCTTTTGTAACATCAGGGAGAATCTCCCGTGGTTGAAAAATTATTTCATTTCTTAAAATAGTAGGTTGGGTGTTTTGTTGAATATTTTCTATTATATTAGTTGCAGGGTTATCTTCAACTAAAAAATCTAAAAAAAATATATATTAAATATATTGAAGTTAGTTGTGTTTTTAAAAATATTAAAATATTTAATTTACTGAAATTTTCTTGAATTTCCTCAGTTATATTTAAAGTGCTACTAATTCTCCTTCTTTTAATTATGTGAGAACATGAAGCTTCATTATTTTTATTAATTTCCGTTATTTGTTTTTTTTTTTGGAAGAGCCTAGCGAAATGAATTTGCCAATAGGAATTACAATTGCAGAGAGTGTTAAAAAAAGTTTTTTTTTAAAAATAACTTACTTTTGCGTTTTAAATTAGCCATAAATGGTTTCAAAAAATTCATTTCGTTGTAGTAATGAAGAGCTGGAATATGACTCTTATCTTCAGTGCACTTTAATAATTCACGCTTATATGATTTCTTCGGCGAGTTAATTTTCATTTGGGCGTAATTCTTTGGTGGTTCCGGCAAATATTCCTTAATTTTCATTTCTAATGTTTTGTAAGCTTCATCGCGTTTAATTGTATTGAAGTAATCATAAATATTATAATTCCACAAACATTCTAAATTTTTATACATTCGTATAAATTGAATAACCCAATGTGGAGGGAAAGTTAATCTCGTTCTTTTCCAATCCATTTTTAAAAAATTTTTAACAAAATTTTTCGTAAATTCGAAAATTCTTAACCATAAAAAATTATTTTTGTTAAATTTTACAAATGTCAATAGAGCAGAAAACAGTACGAAATAATGGAAAATATTCATTATGTGGCAACGTTAATATATGAAGCTGTCAAGTTGACAGTATAACAGTTTCATTTTGTAAAAAGGTGGGACCTTCTATTATTGGCGCTATTTGCTTTTATGTTAAACAAAATATCACAATAAGAAGGAAATTTTGTGTTATAAGTGAAGTGAGTGGAATTAAATTGAAAAAAATAAAAAAGAAATAAATAACGAAGTTGTCCATAGTGATAAATGTATATGAAAAAATCCCTAAGGCATTCACTAATATACAATATTGGATATTGCTGCTGAAGGTGTCACCAAACAACAATTAAAAAAGTCGTAACTATATATTGTAAAAATTTTTATATTTTATAACTATTTCTTAGTAAATATTATAATAATTATAACATTATTATTTTATATTTATAACGTAAAGTATAGATAAATTATATATATGTATGTGTTGTAGCTTTTAGTGCAATTTTAATAAAATAAAAAGCAAAAATTAAAAATCTGTTAATGTAGAAAAACAAGTTGAAACGAAAATCCTTTAAAATAATACATTTAAGGCTTGAAATCGCGTAGATTATTAACATATAGTTTTTTGTAAAAATAAATAACATTATCAAATAGAATAACATGGACAATTTGTTAATAAGTAAACTGACAAAAGAAAAACGTAAGGTGAAAGTTTTACAATTAAGAGTTAAGAAACTCCAAAAAAAAAATCAGAAATGCCATTGTACCTAGTGCAAACGCAAGTAGGGAATCTGTTGCTTTTGCTAAGATGATTGTGCAAAGCAAGCGAGCACGGTACAATGAGGCCCAAAGAGATATTTCAATCAATCTCAAACATTTGTCGCCTAAGACTTATAATTTCATGACAGAAAATCTTAAATTTAAATGGAGATTCATGTATAATTGTCTCAGTTAAAACATTATTATTAGATAGCTCACTTTTTGTATCCTTAAAAAACAAATATAAATTTTATTGTCAATTAGTATTTAAAACATACTTGTATATGTGAATGTATATAAAGCGATATAATATATTTAACTTTGGTTGTTTTTACCTGAACATCTTCTTCAACGAGAGGACACACTAAATTATTATCCATTTCATATGCAGCTTCCCCAATACAATTTTTACTTGCAAAATTTTCAATCAGCGATAGATCATTAATTTCGAAGGTATCTAAAGTATCGTCAATCTGCTTGCGTTCATTTCTCGACTTCCAATCCTCCACTTTACGTTTGCCGGACTCCTGAGCTATGTGTGCATTCATTTGTTTCAAATGTTCAGCATATATTTAATTATAAATATAATATATTTATAATATATTTAATTATAAATATATAATTGCAATAACTATAATTAATTCTGTATAATATATAATTGCAATAACTATAATTAATTCAGTATCTTCAATAACCTGCTTACTTGCATCCAAATAACTTAGGTTTGTTTGCTATGACGCCAATAAAATAAAAGTGATGTCAAATCTTACAATTTAAAAAAAAATTAACAAAAAAAATGCTAAATTTTCAAGAAGCCGCCTACTTGCATACAAATAACGGATGTTTGTTCCATATGATATGATGCCAATTAAATAAAAGTTATGTCAAATCTTAGAAAAATAAAATCGCCAAATATGTCTCAATTTTTATTTTTAATTTGTATTTCAAAATGATTGAACTGCATTTTGATGGTATTAAGATGCTATTACACAAAATGTTTTTTTACATATGTACTGTAATTTTTTTATCCATATGAAATTCCTAATGTCTGTTACATACGATTCATAATTTTTGCTATCACACGTGCATATGTATTTCCGTATGACATAATCTCTAAATGTAAACATCAGCTGATTTAATTTGTGAATTTACAACAATTTATTGTTAAAAAAAAGTTATATATTTTTTAATTGTTAATTAATACAAAAGCTGCGTTCACACTACGTGTTTTGCTTGTGTCTTTCTCAGTTTTTTAGCACATGTAATTTGTACACATACTGTGAACCCTTTCAAACATTGTTTATGTACAACACATTTTGCAAGACATATTTAAAGTTTTCAATTAGAGCAGGTTCTATTTTGGCAAGACAAACATATGAAAATACAACACAGCTTGTGGCGAAAGAAAAAAGAGTAAATTATAAAGATTAATATAGAAAGAAAAATAAATTGTTTAATATTAATTAACAATTTAAAAATATATAAAATATATAACTTTATTTTAAACAATAAATTTTGTAAATTCACAAATTAAATCAGCTGTTGTTTACATTTAGAGGTTATGTCATTCGGAAATACATATGTACGTTTGAACGCAAAAATTATGAATCGTATGTAAAACGCTAATTTTGACACACACACGGAATTACGTATGAATCGTAAAACTGAATTTACATATGGAAAATACACATAGTGTAAACACACCTTAAACAATTTATTTTTTTTTTAATATTAATCTTTAAAATTTACTCTGTTTTTCTTTCGCCACAAGCAGTGTTGTATTTTCATACGTTTGTCATACCAAAATATAAGTTGTTCTAATTGAAATATGTATAAGTGACTTTCCTCATGTATTGTACATAAACAATGTTTCATATATGTAACACACAATGTGTACAACTTTTGTTGTGGGAAAATTTGACAGTACATATGTAAAAAAAACATCATGTAATAGCACCTTTAAATTTTTTTGTATAAATTCAAAGTGACTTGGCAACATTTTTTTTTTTTTTTTATGGCATCAATTTCAAACCTCCGTTACTTCAATTCAAGTTGGCTTGCTGAAAGTTGCATGTTTATACGTGTTCTTCAATTTGTTTCAATTAAATATATTAAATATTGTGTCATATTAAACCTCCGCTATTTGTATTGAAGTAGGCTGCTTTCTGAAACTGCAGTAATTTATAAGCGTTTTTCAAGTTATTGACAATTACATATATTTTTTGAGGTAAGTTAAACAAATTTCTTTTCCCCATTTTTTACATTTTTATTAATTTTAAATGTGTATTCATCTAGTTGACACAAAATGGAAGATGGAATTGGTCACCGCGTCACATTGACACATTTTATAAATCCTCATCTATTTTGGTATATAATTAACAAAGAAATACGACAACAATATTTAAACGTGAGTATAATGGAACAGCAATTAAAAGAGCTGTACAGAAATGAGCCATCGATACATTCAAATTTTCGGCCAAATGCGGATGATAAGGTTATAATTAATTATCTTCCTTCGAATAAATATATACGAGCGGTTGTAATATCGAAAGCAGATTTTTTTATAGAAGAAGAATACATCGTGTGGGCTATAGATTATGGATTTCCCTTGATTACTAAAAAATAATATTTGCATAATATGCCAGCAACATTTGCCGGCAAATTGGTTAAAATCTATCATGGCGGTATTGCCAATATACAGGCGTCCAAACTTATTTTCAAAAACAAACAAAACAAATTGATTAAGATAAAACAGAATCAATGGCAACAGACACCTTGCGATATGGTGCAAAATATGTTACAAAATGCCTCTTCAATAAAATTTATGAATCTATATAAAAGGTGCGTTAGACATCAATGGGGTGATTTAATTGTTATTAATCCCAAAGGTCATAAATTTAATGTTCGGGAATATTTACTACAGACTTTTTTTGCCGTGGAAGTTAATGACTTGGATTTTTATTTAAATTGCGTTCAACTTAATTCTATTAACATTTTACCATGGATGTCGAACAATGGAAGTATTAACTTCAAATACAACGCGATTAAAGGTAATTATATTGAATACTTGAAACAATATAATAAGAAAACACAGATAGTTCACAAGTCCGCCAAACGTCGGCCAAGAAATGAATGTAAAAAGATTGCCGATATTTCATATCCATTACAAAGTAATGAGGACACTATCATAGAAGATGAAAAATTTTATGATTGTGTTTCTGAAATAAAAGATGTATGCTTCATTGATTACTTACATGCAACATTTGACTGTCTTGCCAATCAGCTGAAATGTATAATAAATTACTTTGTCCTTCGTTTAAAATGATGTTGAAGTGTAAGCAAAAGTTAAATATATTATAAATGTATTATAAACAATATAGTATATTATAAATATATATTATATTATTAAAGTTAAAATGAAATAAATTATATAAGTTTTATAAGTTTTATGAATAAAATGTTAATTAAATTTTTTAATTTGTGGATTTTTTCTTTAATATAGTGGATGAAGACTTAACAAAAGTAAAGTACAATAATAATTTTCAAATTTTTCAATTATATATTCTTCCTTTATTTATGATTTTTAACAAATTTGATACTTACATATGAGATATTATCTTTACATAGATATTGCAACAAATAATATATAGGATCTAAAGACATTAAATAGTTTTTATTTCAATTTTTTATGATTTAAAAAAAATTTTATATGATTTCATATATTCAAATACTATCTGAAAATATTTATGTGCCTATAGGAGATTTATTAAAAATAATGGAACTCTTATTAGCATAGAATTTTAAAATTTGATGACTTTTTAATTTTACGTTACTTCTCAATAGCTGTATGCATTGATGAAATTGAGTCATTTTTGAATTTATTTATAATTGAGACATATTCCAAAAATTTTAAAAACAAGATAGAATTTTAAAATTTTGGTGACCCTGTTGATGGAGTAACTTAAATACAAAAAACAAGATCGAATTTTAAATATATAGCTTAAGTAGCATGACGGAATTTCAATGGCCCTGGGAATATACATTTCCACCATTCTGTATATAGTGTATGTACAATCTTTAATTCAAGTAATAAGTCAGCCCCATGAAGAAACACGCCACCAACAAGTAAATGTTTGGTCAGATCTTTTTCTTAAATACCTCAAACATATGAACAAATTGACGATAAATGTTAATGAAAGTACATTACCTTTGTATCATAATCAAACTCTAAAAAGACTATTGTCTCCAGCTATGAAGTTTAAAACATATAATAGATGTTGAAGAAAATAATTAAATTAAATTTTATTAAATAGTATACTTTTTTTTAATTTTTCTACTTCATAAATTTTGATTAACTTGAAAAGTTTTATTTGAACCAAAAATGGTTGGGTGAAGTTTACAAATTCAATACATGAATTTGTTTAAAATTCTAATTATTGGGCATAAACATTTGAAAAATATTTTAAAATTTTCTTTATTAAAATTAAGGAGAATGTAGATAATGTTAAGCAGATAATTGTGATGTATGTAGTTATTTTACTTTAATTCGCCGTACCTTCGCCTAATTTTAAATATACATTTTTCAGTTTTTTTTTATATAATTATATTGAATTTTCTACAAACAAATGGGTAGTTATGGTGTTAAGTTTTTCTAAGAAATTTTTGGGCATAAAAAGTAAAGAAAAATAAAGGTATAATGAACTTTTATTTTAAAAGAATGATAATGGAAAAGGAAAACATTGAAGTTTCAAAACGTTTTTTTTATTAAAAAACATCTGGCATTGTTTTGTTCAAACTGTTATAATATAACAACTCTGAGTTGCTGCACCATTTAAGTTTTCCTATATGCCAACACTTTGTTAATAGATGTACTTTATTTGTTTATAAAAAAAATGGATAATTTAGTAAGTTTGAATAAATTATATTGATTTCCAACTAAAAAATTAATTCCAATTATTTTCTTAAAGTCGTTCAAGTTGGATGATATACTAAATGAAGTAAATAAACTTCATTTAACAACTTTAAAGCATGCGTCCGGCCGGTCGCTATATGGTTGTTCTTCTTTTTTATAAATATACAAAATAGAAAAATTTTCCTTAAGCACGAACATAAGTTAAAACAAAAAATATAAGAATTTGCCTTATTAAGAACAAATAAATTTTTTTACAAAAAAAGAAAAGACAAAATTTGGAAACACGAACATAAGTTAAAACAAAAAATTGAAGAATTTACCTTATGAAGAACAAATTAATGTTTTTACAAAAAAAGAAAAGAAAAAATTTTCCTTAAGCACGAACATAAGTTAAAACAAAAAATATAAGAATTTGCCTTATTAAGAACAAATAAATTTTTTTACAAAAAAAGAAAAGAC
Source organism: Cordilura impudica (assembly GCA_963682025.1). Lineage (NCBI taxonomy): Eukaryota > Metazoa > Arthropoda > Insecta > Diptera > Scathophagidae > Cordilura > Cordilura impudica. Next base: position 3,863,790 of record OY821521.1, read on the forward strand.
AAAATTTGGAAACACGAACATAACTCAAAACAAAAAATAGAAGAATTTGCCTTATTAAGAACAAATAAATTTTTTTACAAAAAAAGAAAAGACAAAATTTGGAAACACGAACATAAGTTAAAACAAAAAATAGAAGAATTTGCCTTATTAAGAACAAATTAATGTTTTTACAAAAAAAGAAAAGACAAAATTTGGAAACACGAACATAAGTTTAAACAAAAAATAGAAGAATTTGCCTTATTAAGAACAAATTAATGTTTTTACGAAAAAAGAAAAGACAAAATTTGGAAACACGAACATAACTCAAAACAAAAAATAGAAGAATTTGCCTTATTAAGAACAAATAAATTTTTTTACAAAAAAAGAAAAGACAAAATTTGGAAACACGAACATAAGTTAAAACAAAAAATAGAAGAATTTGCCTTATTAAGAACAAATTAATGTTTTTACAAAAAAAGAAAAGACAAAATTTGGAAACACGAACATAAGTTAAAACAAAAAATAGAAGAATTTGCCTTATTGTGAATAAATTAATTTTTTTACAAAAAAGAAAAGAAAAAATTTGGAAACGTTTGTCGTCTCATAATAGCCAAACACAAACATGAAGAAAGAAAAAAAGGTACAATATTTTCTTGATTAAAATATAAAAGAAACAAAAGTTAATTCATAAAATATAAAATGGTTGTTCAAACGCCGGTTGCCGCATTTGACGCTGGTCTTTTACGTTTATTTGTTTTTTTAGTTTTATCCGCTCCTTTCAATGAAAATAGAAATAAAATTTAAAAAAATTACATTTAAAAATTCGCAATTATTCTTACTTTTGATACTGATATGTGGGATCCATTGTTTTTTAGTAGCACTTTACATTTAATTTTTTAGAAATTTTTGGTTACATTAACAATAATCTATTTAAAGTTTATTCACTTTCTTCTTTTTATGTTATTTACATATTGTAAAAAAAAAAACAGCTGCTGTGTTGTTCTTGACCCATTCATCGACAGCCTGATAAGCGTTTAGCTTCCTTTAAAGACATTTTCGAATTGAAGTTTGTTAGTTTAAACTTGCCTCTAATCGACCCAAATAACCAACACAAAACGACCTTTTTCGATCCTATTGCCAGAAAATGTAAAAAACATTCATTTTTAAGAGACAGGTGTCGAGGGTAAATAATACGGACAAGTTGAGAAAAAAACAAAACATAACTTTCTTGTTCCTAGGCGATGTCTTTATTATTGTAGGGTGATCTAGATGGTCGGATGATGCCATCTTTTAAAAGGTTACGAATTTCCTTATTCACAAAATCTGCTACACCCATTGGGTAGGGATAAAGCTTGGAATATATAGGATCTTCGTTTTCTGTGCGAATGGTTGCAACAATATTTGTGTTGAAGGGTAGTGCCCCATCAGGTTCAGCAAAGACACCCATTCTGCCCTTAATCATTTTTTGAAAATTTTCAGATATTCCCTGGGGTACTTCAATCTTTTCCACACTTGTGAAATTTACATTTTTGCATTCAAGAAAGTGAATGGGTTCTGACCTAGTATTGGTTTCCAGCTTCTTATTTTTAAAATCCAGTTTCGAATTCGTGTCGGTTAGTAAATTAAGTCCGATTATTCCATCGAACGTTGTGAGATTGGGCAGAATGAAAAAAATCGCGTTACTGTTGAAAAGATTTACAATGCATTTTTGTTCAATTGCATTAAAGCCATGAAGCGACTTTACTAAAAACGGTTGATCTACCCGTTTTACGTGTTTTAACTCCTGTAATGGATTAATATAATTTTTTGACGCACCGGTGTCTATCAGCAATTTAATAACCCTCCCTACTATTGTTCCTTCTATGTACGTGAGCAGGGAGTCATGACTAACAAATTAATTTGGTCATGTTCCGAAAATTCACATTCAATGTTCTCAACTTCATCTGCTTCAGTCTGATAGTCAGAATCCCCCCGATCAAATGTATTTTCATTTTGCACCAAGTGATTAATTCTTTGGTGTTTGGCTACTTGGCCTTTTTGCTGCCCGATTCACGTTATTTTGTGGTTGGGGTTGCCCCCGATTATAAAATTGTTGGGGCTGTTTGAACCGCGATGATGAGTCAACATCCATGGGTTCCGCCTCTTGTTTTTGTTGATGTTTAGTACCAGGTTCCTGGCGCTTGTTAAAATAAGGATTTTTTTCCTGTTGGGTATTATTCTTATCCCTATTAAAATTTTTGTTATTTATTTGGTGTTTTTGTTTATTAGCAAAGATATAACGCTCATGATTTGACTCAACTTCTTGAGCCAATGCCAAGGCAGATGGAAGGTCTTTCGGTCTTGCCGAGAAAAGCACATCACTCAAAGATTTTTTTGTACCAGATATAAACACCCGTAAAGCGTCCATCCTATATTTCTCATTCAGAGATGCGGCCATATGACATTATCGTTTTATTGATAAGAAGCGTGAGCTTTCTTTCCACTTCATCATAATATTGGAGAAGTGTCATATTTCCCTGTCGAAGTGTGGACAATTCTTGTTCTATCAAATATATAGGTCGCTTGTCAGCGTAAGTGAAATCTAGCCTATTTATAATAGCTTTAAAATTTAAAGGGGTATCGAAGGAAGCCAATACCATGTCAGCCGGTCCTCTTATTTTATTTCTTATAATGCCAAGGGCTTGGTAATGAGTAGAACTACCTACATGATTTTCATATACTTTGTATGCGGTGTGAGCCGCCTTCCTCCATGAGACCTTCTAGGGTCTCTTTGCAAACCGCCCCCTCCCTGATTTGCGCTTCTTCATATGTTTCTATTTCAGGTGCACTAACAGTCAGACTGGTTATTCTCTGTTTTATTTCTTCTATCCTAATATCAAACAGTCTCTCCTGCAATACAAGAGCACTGCTAACAGCGCTTTCTACAATGGTTTTTAATTGATCAGGTGTTATAGCCATTTCAACAAAATATCGATTTCACTGTTCATAATACTATCGATAATCACACAAAGATTGCCAGTTTTTTATTATTCTATTTTACTTTTATTTTACACCAAAACACAAATATAATAAGCACTCTACTTACATGTTATCAATGTCAAGTTCTTATCTAATATCCGTTGGTGTCGTTGCTCCTTTAGTTTTTCCCTTTAGGTTGAAGTTGCCAGTGGTCTCCTACAGCTACAAATTTGTTGGGTTTTCCTTTGTAACCTTGAGTTGTAGTTAATTGGTGGTTCGATTGTTTGTTGGGCGCTAATTATAAGTATCTAACTAATTCAGGATCTCAGAATTAACTATTACACACACGACGTCTCATTAATGGTATTATTGAAATTTATTTATTTGTCTTTTCTTACAAAAATAACATTTTGTTAATCTTACGTCTTAATCACAACTAACTACTCAAAACCAAAAACCAACTTATTATAATGAACAGCCATACACCCGATTTATGCAATGTCAGCGTCTGGCTTGTATTTTTCAACATAATTCATTTATTATTATTTCGCAATGCATGAGTATACTGCTGTAGAAGCAGATTCATGTTGTTGGTTTTTTGTATTCTTGTGAACACTCGCTTGACTCGTGTTAACTTATATTAGTGAAATCAAACGAAATCTGACGAAACAAAAACAAAATCGTTAGATATGCTAACTATGAATCACTTCCGACCGAAATTGTTCTTTTATGAAATTTGAGTTCAATAGTTAAATATTTTAGGCATCTTCCGGACTTGAAACCCCGGTTTTATTACTTCTTTTTTTACAAAGTTAAGTGAACATGCTCATGCCCTTCTCTTTAGATCTTATAAATCCGAAATTGAAGAAGATAGATTGTAAATGCCAGATTATCTATATATATAAAATATATGTATGTATGTATTTTCCGTATGGACTCCAAAATGAGTGGACCAATCTTGATGAAATTTTCAGGCGGGTGACACTGTGAAGTCTGATTTTTGGTCTGTCAGCAAAGGGGCGTGGCTATCTGCTAAAACTTTCGGGGGAGTTCGTGCTTTACTTTTGTCCGACACTGTGTATTAAAATTTAGCTAGTTAATCTTATATATAAAATTCTTCTGTCGCAGTGTTTGTGGTAAAATTCCGCTGAAACGGCTCGACCGATTCTCATGAAATTTTGTGCGCATATTGGGTAAGTCTGAGAATCGAACAACGTATATTTTTTTTGTTAGGGCCACTGGGAGGGGTACCCCCATACAAAGTGAACTTTTAAAATCAGATATCTGGAGTACTATGATAGCCATAAGTGCCACTCCCACTTGAGATATCAAAAAAAAAATACCTGTTGTCCGTTTCTGAGACCTACCCAATATCCACACAAAATTTCATGAGAATCGGTCAAGCAGTTTCGGAGGAGTTCAATTACAGAGACCGCGACACGAGAATTTTATATATAAGAAGTTAAACTTCTCATATTTTGTTTTTTTTTTTTTTTTTATTTAGTGCGATTTGACTGCAATTCAGAATGTATGTATGTTTTATCATAGGAAATTTTTGTATGTATAAATGGACCCGATAGATGGCGCTGGGGTAAAGTCATTTCGAATATTCTTATTTACGGTGCGATTTTACTGAAACTAAGAATGTACATATATGTATGTTAGATGATGCCAAAAGTTTTTTTGTTGGACCCGGTAGATGGCGCTGGCGTTCGAAAAATAATGAGTTGTCAAATTTATTTATATTTTATAAGTTCCAAAATTCACAAACGTTTTTATATATAAGATATTCTAACTAAAAAGGAAGGAAAAATTGCATTGGCTATTGCTTTGTCCGGAATAGCCGCAACATTATTGCATGGTGGTCGTATAGCTCATTCAACACTCAAATCATCGTTAAAAAAAACATTCCGGTATGGCAAAAGTTCGGCAAAAATGCAATATTATTATTTGGGATGAATATAACATGGCTTATAAACATTCCTTAGAAGCACTACATAGAACTTTAAAAGATTTGAAAGGCAATGAAAGACTTTTTGGTGGAGCTCTCATTTTATTATCCATGATCCAACTGCTGACCAGTTTTCAAAACAACTACTTGGTTAAGTGAAAGAACTATTTAAACCGCAAAAATTTCGATGTCGATAATATTAATGTTATTATTCAGGATGTTAGATGATGCTAACAATTTTTTGTTGGATCCGGTAGATGGCGCTGGCGTTCAAAAAATAATGAGTTGTCAAATTTATTTAAATTTTATAAGTTAAAAAATTCACAAAAGTTTTTATATATAAACATTCTAACCAAAAAGGAAGGAAAAATTGCATTGGCTATTGCTTTGTCCGGAATAGCCGCAACATTATTGCATTATTGAAAATCACCGTTAAAAAACATTCCGGTATGGCAAAAGTTCTGCATAAGTGCAATATTATTTGGGATGAATATAACATGGCTTACAAACATTCCTTAGAAGCACTACATAGAACTTTAAAAGATTTGAAAGGCAATGAACTTTTTGGTGGAGCTCTCATTTTATTATCCATGATCCAACGGTTGACCAGTTTTCAAAACAACTACTTGGTTAAATGAAAGAACTATTTAAGCCGCAAAAAATTTCGATGTCGATAATATTAATATTAATAATATTAATATTAATTATTATTCAGGACATGATTGATTCCGAAAGTGTTATTTCAAATCTATGGATAGTGTTGTTGAAAAAAATGAAGCAGTGAATTCTCCAACAGAGTTTTTGAATTCACTTGATGTGCCAGGTCTATCGCCACATATATTAAAATTAAAAGTTAGTTCTCCAATAATTTTGCTACGTAACCTCAACGCTCCGAGACTATGTAATGGAACCAGGTTAATTGTTGAGAGAATAATGCCCAATGTTATTGAGGCTACAATTTTCGAAGGAAAATTTTAAGAAGAACATGTTTTGCTGCCAAAAATTCCTATGATTCCTACCGACACACCGATAATATTCAAAAGATTACAATTTCCGATCAGATTGGGCTTTGCCATGACCATTAATAAATCTCAAGGACAATCATTGCAAATATGTGGTTTGGACCTCGAAAACAGTTGTTGTTCCCACGAGCAACTATATGTGGCATGTTCCCGTGTCGGAAAGCCAGTAAATTTTTAAATTAGTTCTCAAAAACATAAATATCCAAAATAATAAACGAACAGCAATTTGTAAGAATTATAGAAACATTGAAAGTGAAGAAGTGAAACTCTTAATGAAATAAAGAAATATACCTTAATTAGAAGAATTTATTTTATTTAACATGCAGAAATATTCATTGAAACTATTGCTTTTGAAAATAAACACTTATGAAAGAAATTGGCAGGTACACATATTTTTGGCAGGAACCGGTTTTAAAAGATGTAAATTAATGAAACCTAGTTATTGAATATTTACTTACTTCTTCTATCGTTTATTTCCTCAGAATTATAACTTGAAATTTTTGCACAAAAATATAATTGTAGTATTTTTGCTTTATTTACCACAAAACTCAATCATATTTTTCTTGCTTGCGAATTCTTACTGACAAAAATATATCCAGTAAAAACTAGCAAGTTTTCAAAAAATGAGCTGTCACTTTACGCTCTCATTTTTTCTCTTTTACTGGGTTTTTGAAGTAAACGAACGGGATCCAGTAAATTTTGTGATAATTTGTACAAATTGTTATAAATTTATCGCATAAACGAACAGAGCTAGAAGTTCATAACGAAAACTGATGAATCTAATAGAAAATCTGTTAAAGAGAAAATTCTACCTAACCATCTCATAATGTATAGAAAGCGTGTTTTTTTTTGTAAAATAAACAAGAAATTATCAAACTAAAAATAAATAAAATAATGTGGTAGTATTGACATCGAAATAAGCTCATCGATTGTTTGTTTATAAATACTGTTATTGTTTATAGCACCGAGAACCAACCGGCAAACCTTTCAATTAAGAGTTTTTCACTTTTCTCTAGCAAAAATTTGGTAAATCCATATATTATACGCAGTGTTGCCACCAGCGTTGGGATAAGCAATGTTGTCACCCACGAGACACCGAAATTATCCAAAATCGCTCGAAGTTACACAACCAAACAAATTTTTTTTTAACAAAAAGCAAAAAAAAATAAAATTTTTAGAAATAAAAATAATTGAGTGTGCAAATTTTCAATGAGGACATATTTCTTTGAGTGAATGAAATAACAGTCAAAGGTGAGTTAGGATAAAACTAAGGTTTTAGATATTATCGTGATAAATTAATTTTATTCTTAACAAAAACAAAAAAAATTATTATTCAATTATACTTTAAATTAATTTGTTCAAAGCAATTTGCACAAACATTTCGATTATGTTCTATTGTACAGGAACCGCTTTTAAAATTTCTAAAAATGTTTCCATTTCATTTTTTTTTTTAGATTAAATTTTAATAATAAAATATTTTTTATCGTTTTGTTTTTAATAGAAAAGATGGTGCTTACATAAATCCCGGAGGGTTATGCTGAGTACACACGATGGAACATCAACAGGAACATCGTCATGTTCCACTTAATGTTCCATCGTGTGTAGCAATGTTTCCTGTCAAAATCCATGTTTCAACATTGGTTCCTCAAATATCAAATTATTTTGATATTTTATGTTTCCAAACTCAATGTTCCATCGTATGTATCGATGTTTACTGTGTTTGCTCTCTTATTTCAATGAGGGCAGTCGTGCTGTAATGTTGTTTTGTATATCGGAGTAAAGAAAATAAAAGAGAGACGAAAATTGCGAAAATTTAACATAATGAAAATTTGAATTTTATAAATAATAATGAATAGTGAGTGATAATGAAAATATCAGGAATTTTATAAATTAATATAAAAATTTATAAATTAATATATTTTTTAAATTTTTAAAAATTTTATAGCTAAATATAAAATTTATTTTCTTCCGCGTATATTTGTTTAGTAGTAGTATATTCAATAAACACACAGAACTGATGTTTCGTTGTTGGTTCCATCGTCTGTATTAAAAAATGGAAACATGTTTTTTCGCATATTTCTCTTAATGTTACATCGTGTGCACGCAGCATAAGATTCATAAGTTTATTTTAGGATGAAACAAAAAAAAAACCAAAATTATCCAAAGAATTAGAATTTATCTCGATTTTATGTAATTATCTAAAAAGTGGCAACATTGGAAGTACGTGACAAAAATATATCGAAGAGGCTGTCCTACGGACAAAAAATAAGTGTGACATGTTAATAAATGCCATAGCTTATATACACACACACAATTTTAAATTAAGAGAGCACGATTGATTATATACAAATGCCGAAATTAAATACATGTTTGTGTAAATAAATTAAATTATATTCAGTTATGTATTAAAACTGAAATTTGTACACATTATTCGAAGCCTGACACTTGTTGAAAATATTTTAAAATTACTGTAATGGAGGTATCTCTTACAGATAAACCGGTATTTTCAAACTAAAACAACTGTTTGGCCACTTAAGTCATTGTCCTGATAGACATGTCCACTAGGAATTGAAAAGACCCATATTAAACAGCATAAGATGCATATTTATAAGTTGAAAAATAAAAATTAAGTTACGTACGTTATAAATATTTACAATTTGCTTTAGTTTATTCACACGTGCCGCTCTTTGTATTAAAAACGTCAATTGTATATTTATGTACATAAGTACATATTTTGTATAAAACTTGAAAGAAATCGTATTTGTACCTATGAACATGTATATGCATGTGGTTATATAATGATTCCTTACCTAAATACTTAACCAAAAACTCTCCCTTTCAATTCTCTTATCATTTCTCCAGCGAATACAAGAAAACATAATAAAAAAAAAAAACAAATAACAAACACTTGAGCAATACCACCAAGCCAAATCAACCATATTTAGCTCTACGTACCACAAATATCTACTAAAAACAAATTTAGTTGAAGTTTAACTCTCCAAAGGTTCACATCTGGTTTTTGCGAATAAATTTGCCATCGCTATAAACAGGAATTGTACAATAAAAAACTATTTCATATAGGCAGAGAATATAAAAACCCTGTATATTTTTTAGTTTTTGGTATACAAAAACGAAAAATGTGTAACCTAAGGGTAAGTTTCATTTTTTAAAACTTCAAGTGTCACCTTTCCAAAAAGAAATATAACAATATCGGCTCTCACAATTTGTAGATTTGTTGTTGTTGTCACCGGATTTTCGTGAATATTATTTTTGTATAATTATGTAATCCTTTATTAAGGGCCACAATTAAGAACCATATCTAAATATATCTGAAAGTAGTTCATCATGTTTTAAATGGCACTGTTGTTTCTTGTCATACTTAATGCAATAATTTACAATGTAAAAAATCAGTCTTTAACCCTATAAGAGACGACCACCATGTATAGCAGACGGGTCATTGTAACAGTTTAAAAAAATACAATAAACCTTATCAAGTTATATGAATATATTTTTAATCTTATTTTGAAAAGAATTTCACTTGAGGATTTTGGAAAGCCAAAAAACTAACTTAAAAAATATTAAGTAAGTTACATGTTTATTTACAGAAAGTAGGAACTTATATACCCTTATATATTTGTCATTTAGAGTATAAAATAAAAAAGTTTTGTGAAAGGTATATAATTAAATAATTTTATAATTTACTCATTGAGTAACATCATATTTGGAACGATTTGGATGCAGTTAATTTGACATGCGATGTATCTGCATTGTATATTGTTTTACACAAAATGCAAACAAAAACCTAAAAATGAATCTGGTTTTATTTTACAAAAAAAAAAAACAATATTTGTTGCGCAGTTTATTAAAATCGAAAATTGGTAACAACAACAACTACGTTTCAACTTCTTGCATATCAAATGTTAAGACTTTAAATTATATATAAGTCCATCCATACAGCAGCACATTGCGCCGCGTGCTCTTGTCTACGAATATTATTTAACATTATATTTGTGTTTATTTAAACAACAAAAGTTCTGTACTTGTTAAAGTATATAAGTAATTCGCAGGGGGGATTTTACTAACAAGAAAGATGATAAATGTTTGATTAAAAATTTCAATATGGAGGCATTATTTATTAACAATCTCTAACCAAATTTCATAAGATGTTTTAACCCAATTTGCACTTTTTTAATTTTTTGGTCCCTTAATATGTGAATGTGTTTTTTTTTTTTTATTTATTTACAGAAGGCGTCTTCAGCTTTGCATAAACTTTTTGTTTATGGGGGTTTAAAATATGGTCAACCTAGTCATTCTATATTGGCAAATAATGGAAATGGTTATGCCAAATTCTGGTGCCGTGCTACCACAACTGAAAAATTGCCATTGGTCATAGCTACACGTTATAATATACCTTTTTTACTTAATAAACCAGGGCTCGGTTATTATGTAACTGGTGAAATTTATGAAATTGATGAGAAAATGTTGAAAAATTTGGATAATCTAGAAGACTGTCAAGATATTTATATCAGAGAAATGCGTGATATGAATATTGGTGTTGGGGAAGGGTAAGAAGTGATACTGTAAATTTCTGCATAAATAATAATTATATAACATTGTCGCTTTTATGCCAATTTCAGCACTGTTCCTTGTTGGGTTTATTTGTTGCAAAAATATCCTGACAAATTATTAACTTTGCCATTCCTCTCCAAATATGAAAATGGTCCGACTCATCCTTACGTCATGCGTAATAAACGTCATCATAAACATCCCCCCAATGAGGATCTTTCATACACCACTGCCAAAGCTTAAATTAAAAAAGCTGTTGTGATTTTAAATGACAACTTAAAAAAACTACATTCTTTTCCAGTTTTTATTATATACATATATTAATATTTACGATTTTGCTTTTTTAGTTTTTGAATTATTCCAATTTTTGTGATCTTTTTGTACACAGAATCAAAGTTTTTGTATAGAGGATATATGTTTTAAGAGGTTTCTCAAAACCTTACAATAAAGTAATTTATGTTATAATTAACTTTTTTGCAGTTTTCTTCAATGAAACATTCAATTCGCTGCAAATATCACAGAAGCCTCTTTGAAATACCATTATTCAGATTAATCTCCGAACAGCGCTTACGAATGTTTAATCACTGATGAAGGCCCAATGCCTGAAACCAGTCTGACTCAGAACACAGAGTAGGTATGATTTTTACAAGTATATGCTTTCTTATTTGTCACACATCATTGAAAACAAATTAAAATTTGCATATTAGTTATAGTATTATTTGCAATCTGTCTGAATTCCATTATTGCAGAAAAAATATTATTAAAATTTTTTAGAAACAACACCTATTTAAATATTAACCAATTGAAATATTCGAATGAAATATATTTTAGGACAAACTAATGCAAGGACTTTTCTGTTTGCGAGTCAGTTGCAGGCCACATTTCAAGTAAATACTAAATTTGTAAAATTTTAAGCTAAATTTTATTAAAAATTCAGATAAATAAAAGTTATTTATTTTAATTGAAATATATTTTATTTTTTTTTAGCAATATGACATTGTAACTTATTAACAAGTTGCAAAATATTTGCTGTTATATTTGTGGTTGCTAAACATTAAATTTAATGTAAGTTACCATCTGCAAGGCGAGCACATTGCTTGAATTTGTTGATATTCATAATAGAGAAAGTTTGTTCACATATATATGTGTGGAACCAAATAAAGAAGCAATATATTATGCAACATTTTCAGAAAAATTTGGATACGAATCTTTTGGTAAACATTTATAAAAACTAGTATAACCCAACTCTCGAAATTCGAGTGGCAATTTCTATGAAATATTCTTTCATTCAATTTTTTTCTTTCAATATTTTTTAATCTATATATATTTTATTTATTTATAACACATTTATGAATATTAAAATGTTTACTCGTCAATTTTATCAATTCACAACTCAACACAGGGCGTGTGATATACAATATAAATCATTCGCATTAACAGAGTATAACGACTTGTTATAAATTTTTTATTTAATTTAATATATTTTTAAGACAGATTAAACATAAATTTTATCATTTTCAGCTTCTCCTCCATATGAACTATAACTATGCCAATTTTCACACTCTTCCGTGCCCGCATATTGCTTAAAAATTGAACTAAAAATTTACCTTCACGTATTAATATATAGAAGATTATGTATCAAGAATGAAAAAAGCACAAGCTGAAATAGAAAATTTGCGAAAAACATTAGCATTTGTTAAATGTATTGTTTGAACAAAAAAAAAGCATTTTGCACAATTATTATCTATCAGATGGGAATGGGCAAATATATGTATAAAAAACTATAACTTTTCAATTACTAAATATTTTTTTTATTATAGACTCGTCATATAAATTTGTTGCACAAAAATAGAATTGAAGTACTTTTGCTTTATATTATGGCAAGCGAGAAATAAAATATAAACTCCATAGCTATTTCTTTCAATAATCTCTAGTTTAAATTTTCTTACATTGAAGTAAATATTTTAAAATACATATATCTAAGATTATAACTGATTTTAGTGTAAGAACTGGAAAAGAATTGTCGGAAAAATTTGATACCACATCTGAATGACCAAACGTATATTATTTGAAAGGTATTTCTTTTTAGCCGTTTTGTAGATTTACAGATTTTTTAATTTTTTTCTCTGTTTTGAGTAAATTGCATTTAAATTTGCTACTAACACATACATAAAATCATATTGTATAATTTTTGTATTGCTATGTGTGTGTTTAATAAATTTGTTAATGTGTTTGTAATAAAAATGAGTTTATTTTTATTGTGTTGATTTGTGAATTGGCCATAATTGATAAGCATACTTTTAGGGTCTTTATATAATGGAAAAATAAAATTTCCTAGAATTTTCACTCGAATTTCGAGGGCTGGAATCTGCTAGTTGTTATTAATACAATTTATTGCACAACACAAAATTGTTCAACACAAGTCTGACTTGTTCAGAAGATCAAATTGAAATAATAAAATATGTATCCAAAATGATGATGAATATTTATTACTATAACACTTACACGTAGTGTTATTATATTATCAAAATTATATTATGTTATTATATTATGTTATTATATTATCAAAATATGAAGTAAAATTGGCGCAATTTTATAATTTCTAATTTTTTCCTTTGTTTTGAGTAAATTGCATTTAAAGTTGCTACTAACACATACATAAAATCATATTGTATAATTATACCCTATACCACTATGTGGTTTGGGTATAATGACTTTGTGCTGCTGTTTGTAACAACCAAAAATATTTGACCTAGACCCATCTTTAATTATACCGATCGAATCAGAATCACTTTCTGAGTTGATTTAACAATGTCCGTCCGTCCGTCCGTCCGTCCGTCTGTGTGTCCATGTAAAGCTTGTAATCAAACTGCAGGTCGCAAATATGAATATATTTTGATGAAATTTGGTATGTGAGCTTTTATCGGCCATGGGATGAACGCTATTGAAATTGGTGAGAATCGGTCCATGTTCAGACCTAGCCCCCATACAAATTACCCATATGAAATCGACATAAATTGCCATAAGATCCAAATTGTCATATAGATCTTACTCAAATTGGGTTTGTATGCGTTCATTACATCCACTAATGAGTAGTCCAAAAATGATCCCGGCTTAAGTCTCGTTTAGGTGCACCTCTCCGATCCGTTCCAAATTTTCACCACTCGGTCCACTTCTTAATGCGATTCCAGCAAAATATTTTTTTTTTGGCGGAACCCCATATTTCCCGAGTTATAGACCTCCAAAGTTTTGACATTGATTTCGATATAACTTGAACAATTCCAATCGGACTTTAGCAATATATATATCATATGAAAGCTTATTGAAGTACCTTTAATTTGATATCAAAAAGTTCGAAATCCATTAACCCATTATGGACCAAAATAATTTTCTTTCTTTTTAGGATGCAGTTTTTTGTAAATAATTCATTTTATTTCAATAAAACGCTATTACAACAACAAAATATATGTTAATTAGTACATTCATAGGATTAACAGCTTTTATTTCAGATATTGTTTGACCTTTTAACCCTTTGTAATCCGGAGATATTAGGGGTACAACTTTGTATTTTTTATTGCACAAATAACAAAAAACCATAACACTAAAAACAACACTTTCTTACAAAATTCGATTTTACAATTCTAACTAGAAATGGAAATTTTTTTTGCTACATACATATTTTGTCCTCTTAACCCCTCCAGGACCGAAGATATTATTGACTTTTAATGAGACTATTATGAAAATTTTGTTGGAAAATTCCCTTGCGACGTACGCAGAAAAACTTTATTCAGCGAAGCCACCTGCCGTGTCCTACTGGAGGAGAAAACCCTTAAGCGCGGCCGCAGGCCGCCACGCAGAAAAACTTTTGTATGCAAAGCCAGATTTCAATACTTAACTTTAGTGTCTCCGGGAAGACATAAGACAAGATAAAGCTATCATGGCCTTATCTCACATGGTATTAAAGCATCCCCTCATTTCTTCTCCGCCCTATTATGAAAATTTTGTTGGGAAATTCCCTTGTGACGTACGCAGAAAAACTTTATTCAGCGAAGCCACCTGCCGTGTCCTACTGGATGAGAAAACCCTTAAGCGCGGCCGCAGGCCGCCACGCAGAAAAACTTTAGTATGCGAAGCCAGATTTCAGTACTTAACTTTAGTGTCTCCGGGAAGACATAAGACAAGATAAAGCCATCATGGCCTTATCTCACATGCTATTAAAGCATACCCTCATTTCTTCTCCAACTTTAACTCCTAATATATCCAGCATTTTAAGAGTCAAAAAGTCATAATAGACACCAAAAAATAGCTTGTGATCCCTACTTTTATTGTAAATGTGCAAATACATACCTTATATACGTAATTTCGTCTGATAATTATAGCTTTTCACAAAAAACTCTTTACCAAAAATGCACAATCTTGAATAGGTTCACAATGGGTTAAAGGATTTCGAACTTTTTTACTTTGAAATAAAGGCAATTTAATAAGCTTTCAAATCATACATATATTGCTCAAATCCGATAAGAATTATTCACGTTATATCGAAATCAATGTCAAAACTTTGGAGGTCCATAACTCGGAAAATATGGGTTTCCGCCAAAAAAAAAATTTTTTTTCTAAATCACCTCAAATACCCCTATTTCCAAAAAAAAAAAAAAATCGGGGTGGTGCACCTAAACGAGACTTGTTCCAAAATGAGTTTATTTTTTTTTGTGTTGATTTGTGAATTGGCTATAATTGATAAGCATACTTTAGGGTCTTTATATAATGGAAAAATAAAATTTCCTAGAATTTGCACTCGAATTTCGAGGGCTGGAATCTGCTAGTTATTATTAATACTATTTATTGTACAACACAAAATTGTTCAACACATGTCTGACTTGTTCAGAAGATCAAATTGAAGTAATAAAATATGTATCCAAAATGATGATGAATATTTATTACTATAACACTTACACGTAGTGTTATTATATTATCAAAATTATATTATGTTATTATATTATGTTATTATATTATCAAAATATGAAGTAAAATTGGCGCAATTTTATAATTTCTAATTTTTTCCTTTGTTTTGAGTAAATTGCATTTAAAGTTGCTACTAACACATACATAAAATCATATTGTATAATTTTTGTATTGCTATGTGTGTGTTTAATAAATTTGGTAATGTGTTTGTAATAAAAATGAGTTTATTTTTTTTTGTGTTGATTTGTGAATTGGCTATAATTGATAAGCATACTTTAGGGTCTTTATATAATGGAAAAATAAAATTTCCTAGAATTTGCACTCGAATTTCGAGGGCTGGAATCTGCTAGTTATTATTAATACTATTTATTGTACAACACAAAATTGTTCAACACATGTCTGACTTGTTCAGAAGATCAAATTGAAGTAATAAAATATGTATCCAGAAAGATGAGTCGCCCTGTTGTCCATTTTGACGTTACCCAACACTAATGCCGCAAATTTTCAGCTGTTTACTTTGTTTTGGCGCGAAAATAGCTAACGCACTTTTAATTGGCTTTAAAACTTAGGAACAAAATAAGAGAATAAAATCTGCTGAAATTGCAGAAACGGGTGACAAAAGAAAAAGTTATAATAGTTAATAACAAAAATTTGCTTGTATTGACAATTTTTAGAAATTAGTTCAATAAAAGAAAATGGTTTTAAAACAATTTGAAAAGTCAAGTGCCCCTATAGTTAAATGGATTGGAGCAAACAATCCGCAAGTAAGTGTTGCGCATTTACAACATAAAAACGTGTATTTCTATGGCAAGTGTATAATCGGAGCTTTAACTTTGAGCATCGGTGATTTCGTTTTAATTTCCAATGCGGATGCTTCAGATCCTGAATCTATAGAGGGTTGTGACATTGCAAAAATTTTATATCTTTATGAGTTAAGAGAAATGAGTGATCGTGATCCTTATCGCGCCTTTGTTCAATGGTATTCACGTCCCGAGTGTATTCCTCATAAGCATTTTGATAACGACGAAATTTGTATAGATTTTAGCAGTGAATTGGTTGAAGAACATCGTCCCTACGACGCTGACATATCATTGGAGACAGTTTATCGTAAATGTAGTGTTATTTGTGGTTCTTCGAAGACATCAGCTGCAGGTTTATTGCAAAATTTCAATGCTAACACAAAAAGCTGCCCGATGTTTGTGTGTCGTTATAAATTCATTAAAGTAAAGAACTCTTATCGTTTAGTTCCCTTGCAATTTTCCAATGAAGAAGTTACAACGGGCCATGGCAGAGCAGAATCGTTAGACACAAAAGAAGCTTCAGCAAAAAAACTTAGACGTTCTTCGGTTGTTGCAGGTGAAGAAACAATCAAACGCAAAGCATCGTTGAGTACGTCAAATGCAGTAGAATTTGTTGACCTAAATTATTTTAATACCGAAAATAAAGTGTCACCGATTAAAATCATAGGAGGACGTAGTGTTGTACGTTTATCAAATAAAAAGAAAACACCTAGTTGCAAGACAAATGGCGAGGATGAAATTAATGCCAATTACTTGCCTGCATCGCCTTTGGCAGAACAAAATATCAAGGTTACTCCTCGTTCCAGAGCTGCTGCTGCAAAAAGGAATCTTAATTTAACCTTAGATAATGATGCTGCAGATACAACTGTCGATTCAGATTGTCTTAACTATTCCATAGTAAAGGGAACACCGGATCCTCATCATCCACCAAATGATATGAAAATAAAATTAAGGTTATCTGAGAGGTAAGGAATGCCAGACCTCATTAACACAATATTGATATAATAATTATTAAAACATTTGTTTGTAGACGTCGTTCCACACGTTTAGCGTCATTGGATGTAGATCCGTTAGCCATACAACTAGATCAAGAAGTATCAGTTAAATGTACCACACATAATGACACTGATATTTATCATACGCCTGCTAAAAAACTGAAGGACACATCAGAAGGAACACCCTCAAATAGAAGAAAAAGTATATTAAAGTCAGCCACCACAAGAATGGGTAAGTAATTAATTAACAAAAGTTAACAAGTTACAAGATTATTTTAAATTTCTATAACACAGCCGAAGGTACTCCAAAGAGAAGCATACAACTTTCCAACATTGTAGAGAAACGTGTTTTCAAAGATAATGAAATAATAAGTACTCCCAAACGTGCTAAAGCTAGAAAATCTCTTATAACAACCGTATCTGTAGATGGTGATGAAGATGATGAAGTCATTGTTGAACATATGCCAACGAAAAAATTAACACAAAAAACTCCTACAAAGGGAAGAAGTATTACAAAATCTAACAGCACCACTGAAACACCCAGCACCCCTCGTACACCATCAGAAAAACTTAAAATGATACGGTCTGGTGAAATTAAACCGACATTGGAAAAGCGCGAATATTTAACTGGTTCAGGAAAGGGTAAATCTGAATTACAAATTGCCCGTGAACGTTTACATGTTTCAGTTGTACCCAAATCTTTGCCTTGTCGTGAAAAGGAGTTTGAGAATATCTGCACATTCCTCGAGGGAAAAATCCAAGATCAATGTGGTGGATGTATGTATGTGTCCGGTGTTCCTGGCACAGGAAAAACAGCCACTGTTACCGGTGTAATTAGAAATTTACAGAGGAAGGTAGAAAATGATGAATTGCCTGGATTTGACTTTTTAGAAATAAATGGTATGCGTTTAACAGAACCCAGGCAGGCATATGTTCACATATACAAACAACTAACTGGTAAAACAGTGTCCTGGGAACATGCTCACTCTTTGCTGGATAAGCGCTTTACTACTCCAGCACCTAGAAGAGTTACCACTGTTTTATTGGTAGACGAACTGGATATTCTGTGTAATCGAAGACAAGATGTAGTCTATAATCTTTTGGATTGGCCTACAAAATCTGCCGCACGTTTAGTGGTAGTTACAATCGCTAATACTATGGACTTGCCAGAACGTTTACTAATGGGCAAAGTTACATCGCGTCTCGGCTTGACACGTTTAACTTTCCAGCCCTATACACATAAACAATTGCAAGAAATTGTGATGGGACGTTTAAGTGGTTCGGAGGCTTTTAAAGGAGATGCTGTACAATTGGTAGCGAGGTAAATAATATTTAATACAATGTCTTTTCCTTTAATTAATCCAAAGTAAAAAAAATTTTTCAAATTCGATTGATTTCATTAATTCGTAAAAATTTACACCTTTTTGTAAATTCATAATTGTTTACATTTTGATTTAAGTGAAAATGATTTTAAAATCGACAACGGTGTGATGAATTTCGATCGATTTCATTTTCCACTTTTGACAAGTTGTAGTGAAAATTGTAATATAACAATCAAACATTTATGAAAATTATAAGTAAATATTTACAAAATCATAAAATGTCGATTATTTTGGCAGCATCCTATTTGTTACTAGAAGAGGATAATAAAAAAGAAAAGAAAAAGGAAACATTTACGTGACAACTCGGATCCACAGAACAAAATGGAATTTGAAATCGACACTATAAAATGAAAAATATAAACGCATCACAACTTTAATTGAATTTAAATCGTTTTAGTGTCTAAATCGATTTCCATCACATACCTGAATGAAACTAATTTATGTGCATTATGAAAATTTTATTTGAAAGCCTTATCTTTTCGAATCGAATTACACAGTATCGCCACAATTTCTATACATTATTCTATTGTATTAAAAAAAATATCAATTGAAATTCCAAAAATTATATTTAAAACTTAACAAAAGAATAATGAATGACATTTTAAAGAAGTTAGGAATGCACTTATAAACTTTTGATTACTTTTAACTCCAACTTCAGGATCTATTCAAAAAAATGTGACACTTTATTTTGTTATTTGCCATTAAATCGAAAATGTTATGTGATGAAAACATTTTCATATACACATTAACCATAATAGAACGTACCACCAATATATACCTTGATTGAAAACTTGGGTCACTATACTAGATTCATCTTAATGAAGTCTCATATAGTATTTGTTTTTTTTTTTGTCACAGAAAAGTGGCCGCAGTTTCTGGTGATGCGAGACGAGCTTTAGATATTTGCCGTCGTGCTACTGAAATAGCGGACGCTGCTGCTACCAAAGTTGGTCCAAGTGGTATACAATGTGTTAATATGTTGCATGTTCAACAAGCTTTAGCAGAAATGATTGCCAGTGCTAAAGTCCAGGCCATAAAAAATTGTTCCCGGCTAGAACAGATTTCCCTACAAGCAGTTGTGTCAGAAGTCAACCGAACAGGTGTAGAAGAAACTTCATTTATGGGTGTTTACGCCCAAGTAGAATCCATAGCCGCTTTCATGGGAGCTCCAATACCAAATCCTGGTAATATTTAAAATTTAACCCTTTAAATGATTTTCTATTTATTTTATTTTTTTTTTTTATTTTTATATAGGACGTGCATTGCGTATATGTTCAAAACTGGGCGCCGAACGTCTATTGATCTGCGAGCACTCACGTAATGATATATTCCAAAAAATATTACTTAATGTCAGCATGGATGATATCCACTACGCTTTAAAAGTTAATAACTAATATCAACACATCATTGCAGATTTCAATTCTCAAAGGTTTGAATAGTTCTAGTTATTAGTTACAATATTCTCTTTATAAGTATTGTTAATTTGTTTTATATTGATAATTTTATTTATTTTATTTTAATTGTATTGAATTTCATTAACTTCCTTCAATTAGACTTATTGATTTTATTAACTGAACTCAATATGGATTTTTTTTTTTTGTTTTGTGTCATTCATTTTGATTTTAAAATAGCCTAAAGTACAAATTTGTTACAATAAAATTTAAATAAAATACTAAAAGATGAAAACATTCATAAAATGCTTTTGGCGCAAATACTGAATATATAAATAAATGATAACGAAAGCATAACAACAGACACCAATATACGGAGACAGGCATAATTGTGGTAGCTGTAAACAAACTGATTACTAAGTATAAATCTTCTTCCGTACTTTCCAACAATGCAACATTGGAAATTTGTTCCTTTTCCTGACGCATAGGTAATGTGTTTCTTTGTGTCACAAACATATGCCACATTAGGTAGAGATATGCATTGATAGGAGCACTATAAGTATTTAAAGTTATTAAGGAGCCCACTATGAAAGGATTATAGGATGATAATCCAATATAACCAGGATTTAAATCAATAGTGGTTAAACTATTTGAGTTTCCCTGAAAATAAAACAAAAACATTATTATAAAAACTATTAATCTGTATGAACGTACAAATCATTCAATGCTCACTTGAAAAAAGTAAAACATATTTGCTATGAAAATAGTTATCACAGTTTTTAGAACCAATACATAACATCGATTATAAACATGCTTGTCTTTTAAGTATAAATTATCACAGAGTTGATATGATTTCTCCAAAGTGAATACCAAGGCAGGTAATAGTATCACATTGTGTGGTTTGTGGAGCAGTGCTGATATTAGCAGGCAACAGGTTAAATTAGTTTTTAATAATTCAACTAAATTTCCTTGAGTGTCATAGCCATAATTTTTTCGCTTACAGATAATATCACGGTAGTGTATAACAGCTGTCACCGCAACACTTGCCCAAAAGACGATCAAAACTAAAGAAGAGAATTCCTTAATTTGACGATACAGGAACACACAGACCAATGCTATAAGGCTCATAAACATCTCCAAAGCTGAATTGTATTTTCTGAGAAGCCACAGTAATAAACATAAAGCTAAAATAGCAAGAAAGTATGAATAAAACTGACTAAATGAGTGTTGGTTAACAGATTTGTCATAACGATATTTAATTATATTTTTTTCAAAAAAATTAGTAATTTGCAATTTAAAAAAAAAAAATTTATTTTATTAGGATACTACTCACTCACCTGCTGTAAATAAAAGCGTTAAATATACATAATTTTCTTTTCTTGCTAAAATATCACCAATATCTACTAAATTACGCCATTTGTCACCAGTCTGATTCAGACGCCGACAACCAATAATAACGAGCATGACAATTGTGATACAACGCATATTCCAAACTTGATGCCATAACTTTTGTTTAGAACTTCCATTACGCCATGATAGTTTTACATTATTGTAAAAATTTTGCAAAGTTAAAAATATCAGCAAAGATGGTGTCAAATAATACCAAGTTTGATGTTCTTCTTCAATTAGAGACGAAGACCCCAAAGAAATCGTATGGCACAAAAAGAATGCTAGCAAAACTGAAGGAATAGTCAATTTAAAATTAACTTTTCGTTTGTTTGTTAAAGGAGGAATTACAATATGGAATAGAAACTTGAATATGTCCCAAGTAAAATAAATGCTGATGGCTATGGGTATGGTGAGTAACATTGAGTTCACAATGCGTTTTGTGCTTATAAAACCAAAAATATGAGCAAACATATTTATACTGCCCGCTGCACAAATACATATTGCCAAAGATTTCCATGATAACCTTTTTGGAGCAGTTGCACCTGAAGTTGTCTCAAATAAAACATTCATTAGTAAATTCAATGCAGTCTAAAAAATTGACGAAGAAAAATGTATATTTAAATATGCGAATTAAATTTAACTGCAATTACTAACTACCCTTACCAATGTGGTTAAGATTAATGCTATAATTATCAACTGATTATCATATCTGACTAGTGAATCTGATAGTAGTTGTGAAATTTTTTTTGCTAAACGTATATAATTTTGTTTAGCTTTTTCATAGGATAGAGAGCTTTTTACTTGACTAGTTATAAAATGTTTATGGGACATTTTAGCATCTGTAAACCAAGGAAAGTAATCTGTGTTTGGCGAAAAAGAACAACCATTAAGTTAAGTTTATGGCAAGATATATAATGTACATTAGGTTACCTTCCAATTGCACTTGTTTAAAATCAAATTTAGTTTTCAACTTTTCCATTAAATGTAATGTATTATAATAATAAAAATACAATTGATCTTCTTTGGAAAAGTTTTCGAAAAAGTCGGGTATTAAACAACCAATAGAGGTTTGAGGTATTTCAACATCCAATAAAACCGCCAAAGTAGCAGTCATATCAATTTGATTATATTCACTTTGAAGACTATGCATATTTGTTAACAATAATTGATATGCTGTTAAAAATGTTTGTAAGAACGTACCTCTTTTGTTTAGAACAATTTTGTTTAAATACCATTAAAGGCACATATAATTCCTCTTTATCACTTCCACCATGGCTACCACCAGTACGCATTCCATGATCTCCGGTTACTAATAGTAATTGATGTTTAAAACCCTTAAACAAAAATGTACATATATACATACATATGTTCATACAATATATCTATCATAAAAGAGAATAAAAATTTACCACACTTTTTGTTATATATTTAATAACATCATCCATTTCAAGTAGTTTTTTGAAAATATTATCACTGTGAGACCCTTCCACATGTCCAATATGATCCAAACCCAAATAATGCAGCACCATTAAATGCCAATCATTTAAGTTTAGTTCTTTCTTGAGTGTTAGAGTTACATTTTTATCTCCCTGAAATAAATTAAAAAAGCTAAGATCAGTTTAAATAAAGAAAACGACAAATTATCAATAATTCTTTTCAAAAATTGTTTATGAAATCAAGTTACTGCATTGTTGGCAAGAGCTTGTTAAAAACGCCTAGCATTTTTGAATTGAAGTTTTTGATGAAATATTAGATGAAATCTGTGATAACAACTATGATATAATAATATGTGGAGACTTTAATATAGATTGGTCGCAAAATGTTTTTTATAAGAATAGAATTGAAAGCAGTTTAAATGATAATGGATTGAAACAAATCGTAAACAATTATGATTGAAACAAATCGTAAACAATTATACACGGGTAACAAAACATTCCAATACTATAATTGATTATGTTATAACAAATAGCCATAATGTGACGGTAGAAAATATTTGCAATAATAATATAGCAGATCTCGAATCTTTGTACATAAATATTGAAAATAAATACATTAGTCAAAAGGAAACAAATATTAAGGCTCAAGATATATTTAAATATAATAAGAATTTATTCAACAGACAATTATATGCAATATTAAAGTATAACATAGATAATGGTGTAAATGAAAACGCAGTAGTGTTGGATAAATCTCTTGAAGAAGTGATCAAAAAATTTACTAATAAGAAGACAATACAACATACAAATGGTGCAAATAAGTGGTTTAATAATGAACTTCGTGTACTAAAAAGAGAAAAAATTATAAAACAGCAAATCGCAAGGTATGAGAACACTGACGAAGCGTGGTCAAATTATAGATCGATAAGAAATGTATATAAAGTAAAAATTGAAAATGAGAAAAACAAATACATAAATAATAAAATAAATAACGCAAAAGATCAAAAACAAATGTGGAAAGAAATAAAAAACCTAGTATTTAAAAAGAAACAACCTGTGATAAAAAATGTGATATTTAACCATATAGAATATAATGATAACAATCAGATAGCTAGGCATTTTAATAATTATTTTGTCAGTAGTATTAAATCAATAAGAGAATCGATTGAGAAAGTGCAATACGTTAACAACATAAAACCAATAACACACAAATTCAAATTTCGCGCAATAACGAATTTAGAACTTAGGGCCATAATAATGCAACTATATAATAAACCAGACCATAACAAACAATCGAGAAAAATTATAATTGATAATTGGAACATAACGGGGAATATTTTGCTAAGTATAATAAATAATTCTTTAAAATATGGAGAATTTCCGGAAAATTGGAAGGAAACAATGATAACACCAATTGAGAAGATAGCAAACACAAAGAAATGTGAAGAATATCGTCCGATAAATACATTAAAAACGTGTGAAAAGATTTTAGAAAAAGTGGTAAAAATACAATTAGAAAATTATATTGAGAAATACTCGTTGCTATCAAAATATCAATCTGGGTTCAGAAAAAAATTTTCGTGTGAAACCGCAGTTAATTATGTGATAAATCGGTGGAAGGAAATAGAAAAACATAATAAAATAATGGCAATTTTTTTGGACTTTAAAAGAGCATTTGAGACCATAGACAGGGAAATAATGTTAAAGAAACTTTATATGTACGGAGTACAGAACACCGAGCTAAAATGGTTTAAATCATATTTAACGAATAGGAAACAAATTACAAAGGTTAATGGTATAAAATCCATTTCAATTGAAAATGAGTTCGGTGTTCCGCAGGGATCAATATTGGGTGCACTATTATTTAGTATATATATAAATGATATGCCCAACATGTGAAATGTGAAATTATTTTATATGCGGATGATACTCTCATATACACGGAAGGAGATAACGAGAACCAATGCCAAAACAATATGACGCAGGATATAAAGAATATTAATATATGGTTAAAAATGAATAAACTGAAACTAAATGAACAGAAAACAAAAATAATAGAAATAAATATGACTAGCAATACAAACTTTATAATAAATGGTGAAATAATAGAAAAAGTGAGACAAATAAAATACCTTGGTTTCATTATTGATAAAGAACTAAAATTCAACGATCACATAGAGTATATTTGTAAGAAAATCGGTAAAAAAATTGGTTGTTTCAAAAGAATTAGGAATAAAATATCACCAATGACAGCAATAAATATATATAATACCATGATAAAACCACACTTAGAATATGGTTCGACAATTATATATACATGTTGTAGAGCAGCACAACTGGACAGACTACAAAAATTGCAAAATAAGGCAATGCGGACAATTCTAAGATGCAACAGGTATACACCAATAGCTATAATGTTAGATGCACTCAAGTGGATGAGTATAAAGCAAAGATTGGAATTAAATACTTTAATGTTTATACAAAAAATAAGAAATGGTAATGCGCCAGAATATTTAAGCGAGCAACTAAATTATGTAGGAGATGTACAGCCGTATAGACTAAGAAATGCTGAAAATTTTAGAATATAACGAGTCGCCACAACGGCAATGCAGCGATCACTTTTCTACAAAGGACTTCAATTATATAACTTAATTCCAAATAATATAAAAAATGAGAGAAATGAATGTGTCTTTAGAAGAGAATGTGTAAAATTTATAAGAAATAATGTGTTTTTATAGAGCTAAAATTGAAAATTAAACTACTTATGAAATATGTAAACATTGTGAACATTAAAAGTATTAAAAATACTGATAAATAAAATTAATAAATAATTCCAAAAACATAGGTTATACAGCTTATGCTACAACAGAGCTTATCCCGTGGTTCGTACCAGGGATGAGTAACCTCTAGCATATGCGGACCTATGCAGGGTGGATTTATTATTATTATTATAAAAAATTCATTTTTTATTAATTTTATGAAACTAAAGCAAAATCTACATTTTATTCAGCAAATACCGCAATTTTTAATACAAAACCTCTATAAAAATTACTAGTCCAAGATAATTACAATGAAAATTTTAATGTAGCCTTTACAATAGCTAGAATATGCTATTAAATGTACTAAAATTTATAACACTCTATACTCATTTTCAAATTCAGAATAGTGAAATATTTTAAGTAAATCTTACTATATTAAAAGTGTTTATTTTGACTATGAAAGAATTAAGCAATCTGATTTGACAAAAACCTTTTCGACACATCTATGTATTACTGTTGGAAACCTTTAAATTAGTAGATGAAACTGTCTTACCTCATAAAAGTCGTTAACAAAGAACGAATCCGAGTTTACTTTTTTCCTTAAAAATTGATTAGGAAATAATTGACTCCATGTATGATCACCAGCAAATACAGATTTTTTCCCACTTGCCACCAAGCGATGCAAAAGAGAATCATCAAGTTTGGATGTATGGCCCAAATTTAAAATAATATCAATAAAATTGGAAATAGTACCAGTGGTCATACTTTTTAAACGAGGCATAGTAACGGTTGGTATGTTAACTTTAATTTCCAAATGATTACACGCCTCTTCAAAAGAGAAAGGCATATTTGTGGAACTCGGAAAATCAGTACGCAAAGCATCAATTATCAGTAAAATTATTTGATCATATTTAACAGATGGTGGTTGAAGGCTAAAAACAAATTCTATGT
The DNA here is from genome assembly GCA_963682025.1 of Cordilura impudica. NCBI lineage: Eukaryota > Metazoa > Arthropoda > Insecta > Diptera > Scathophagidae > Cordilura > Cordilura impudica. Next base: position 3,890,331 of record OY821521.1, read on the forward strand.
TACAGATGCAATCCTAACAATTCTTATCTTTAAACTTACTTTGTATCATCCAACGCTGTTGGTTTAACATTCTTATAATGATAATCGTATGTGCCAATGACATTTTGGGATGCCGGAAAGAAACCAAATAAAAATAGGAAGGAACCTGCCACGAAGATTGTAAGCATGCAAAATAAATAACCGAATGGATGATTTTTATCCATTTTATTTACAGACATTAGATTTCTTAAAATATACTTCTTTTACCGGCGTACAATATATAGTTGGCAATTCGTTGATGTTTTCTAGTGATGACATAAAATATTGAAAACAAAAGAACGATGGCAACACTGTGCTAGTTGCACGCGTCTGCAATAATTGCGCAACTTTTTTTTTTTTTTGGTAAAAAAGCGCTCTTCATCGCTCTTCAACATATGCAAGAAAGAGATAACATAGATGTACTCTTGCAGCTCTAAGAGTCACTGAAATTTGGGGGGTCACCGCGTGCAAGTCTCCAAGAGACAAAGAAGAGAAGAAGAAAATTTGTAGATATTCTACAAATTGTAGAATATCTATAAAAGAAGATATCTAGAAGAAGAAAATTTGTTTGTACACGGCACTTTAATAAAGTGTTTTAAAAGTGCTATTTATTATAAATTCAGCCATATGGCTAAAAATTTCATCTTTAATGTATATCTATTTTTATTTTTCTTAAGGCCTAGTAAGCCACACGTTACCGTAACCAACCGTGTCAGCTGTATTTTTCTGTTACGTGAAAAGCATTTAGAGCAGTTACCGAACTCAACTATCACGTAACCGGAACGTCCCAATCTGTTGAAAATAGATTTTTGCTACGTCTGCACGTGACATTTGTGAACAGCAGCCCTCAAAATTCGAGTGCAAATTCTAGGAAATTTTATTTTTTCAATAAATAAAGACCCTAAAGGTATGCTAATCAATTATAACCAATTCACAAATCAACACAAAAAAAACAAACTCATTTTTATTACAAACATTAACAAATTTAACAAACACACACATAGCATTGTATAGTTTTATATATGTGTTAGTAGCAACTTTAAATGCAATTTACTCAAAATAAAGGAAGAAATTAAAAAATCTGTAAATCTGCAAAATGGCTAAAAAGAAATACCTTTCAAATAATATAACTTCGGTCTAAATCGGGATAAAACGGTAGAACAAAACATCGGTCAAAATTCTTGTTAGACAAATTATCGAATTATTTTAACCAATTGGAAAACACCTCAATTGCCGCCGTCGCTTTAAAAATAAATTGACTTCGTTCTCCGTCGGATGCAAGTGTCAAATAGTTTTTTTTTTTTCAAAATAAGAAAATCTTGTACATATTTTGTTTGTTTCTCAGTCTTTAAGACTAGTAAAATGATTCTTTGTGGAAATATTTTTCTTGATGAGTTAAATAAAACATTTAGTCTAAAATGTGTACTGTGCAAAAAGAAATCCAAACGTTATACAGATTTTGTTAACCACATTCGAAAAAAACATAAAGAACTTGAGGAAAAAGAAGCCACACCACCTCGACCCATCGTTGAGAAAATTAAAAATGAAGAAGACAGTCATCATCTTAGTGATGATGAAGAAAAACCAAACGTTGAAGCGGAGGTTGAAATTAAAAATGAAATGGAAGTGGATGATTTGGAACAGTTTACAGATGACATTAAATATGATGTTCATGATGTAGAGGTGAAATATGAAAAATATCCAATTGTTTGATTTTGTTTAGATGAACTATCTATCATTTGTTCTTTATAGTCGTTTGTTGATCCCATATTGGCAATGGAGGAAAGAGATAGTTTAGATGCTTTGGATGCTTTTGATTCTGATGTAAAAGATGAAGAGTATGCTCCCGAAGAACCAGATAATGATTCCGATGACGAAGATTACCAAGATGAAGATGGAAAGGCCGATGAATCCGATTCAGACACAGAAGTAACTAAACTTACTGTTCCTACGGATAAAGTACGTTGTAGCATTTTGTACAAAATATTTTACATACTTTGTAATTTTAATGGTATTCTTTTACTTTTCAGTTCACACCCACATTCTACCGGAAAAAACGATTTGTTAATGATTTCATAGACTTGTACAAGAGTCAGCCAGTTTTATGGGATATTAATGATACAATGTTTAAAAATACAAAAGCCCAAAAAGAAGCGGAAATGGCCATTATAACGGGAATGCAAAAGTTTAATATATATTTAAAGGCATCTTCTCTGAAAAGTGCTATTAACAAGATCCATAAATACTGTAACATCATAAAAACAGATATAGAAAATGGTGATGATAAAAAAGTTACTACTGTAGCTAAGGGGTATTACGAGAGATGTGATTTTTTAAAAGATTTATTGGAAATGAAAAACTCCCAAGAAGATGACAACAAAAATGTAAGTAGAAAAATATTTATAATCCCTTTGTGAACCAGAAATCATGTTTGTGAGCAGAATTTATCAAAAAAAAAAAAAAAAATCTGTATTATCCAAAATAATACCTATTTTAATAATTATTAAGTACTTCATTAAACAAAATTTTTTGCAGAAATGGATAAGATTTTATAATATTTTTGGTTAAAGTGAAATGATCATAATTTGTTTACTCATGTTTTTTGAATCTCAAAGGGATATGAAAAAAATTTTTTCATCTAAATCAAATTCCAATTGTCATCTCGCGTATTAAAACAATGTCCCGAAACACGCGAAAGTTTTTGCGATCGAGTGAAAATACCATGCCGGAACGTTGGATTGCAATTAATATGATATCATATTTCATTCCACCTTTCCCTTGCGCTTTCTTTACGGCGATAAAGTTTTTAAACAGTGAAAAATAATTGTTCTTTTTTGTTTTTTTATTTTCTTAAAACAAAAAGAATCCATTAATACTCAAAAAATGGGATGATAAAACATGTAAATTCATCGATAATTATGCCACATATCCCCTGTTATACGATGCAAATCATCCATTATATGGGAATGTTGAGGAGAAACAAAAGGCTCTAGTTGAACTTAGCAATGTATTGTTAAGTCAGCACACCATTGACTTCAATGATGAAGATATGACTAATGCCATTGAACAATTACATTGTTGGTATTATAAATCAAAACAACATAAAGGAAAACTAATTAACAACTTGAATAGAGATGAAAAGAAATATTTCAAAAAGTGCAAATTTTTGCCAGCAGATCGATTTAAGCAAAAATGGTTCTGTGAAATATGCAATAAAAACTTCCTTGTGGAACACAATTTCAAGGTCCACCTGTTTAAATGCCATCAAATAGGAGACTTGCCATTTCAATGTGACCAATGTGAAAAGAAATGTGATTCAAAATCTACTTTACAAATTCACGTACAACGAGTACATGTTGGTAAACAATATCCTTGTGAATTCTGTGGTAGAAAATTTGCAATACCGTCTGAGTTAAAAGTTCACACTCTGATACATACCGCTGAAAAACCTCATGTGTGCGAACAATGTGGCAAATCGTTTAGATTAAAAACTCAATTGGGTTACCATTTTACAGCCATACATACAAAGATACGTGCTTTCAAATGTACCATGTGCCCCAAAGATTTCCTTAAAAAACGTGACTTAAACGATCATATAAAATCTCATCTTAATATACGTGATAAGATTTGTGAAACTTGTGGCAAAGGTTTTTCTAATTGTCATTCATTAATACGCCATCGTCAAATACATTCGGAAGTGAAAAAATATGCCTGCAAATTGTGCGATGCTAAATTTCATCAATTTGTTGGTCTTAATGGTCATATGAAACGATCTCATAATATTGTGAGAAAAGATCCTTAAACAACTTGTTTCTGTATTAAATCTCAAGCTTCTAGAAATATGATACTTTTTTGTATATAGATTATTAACTAATAAATATGCTTTTAAAGAAAGTCAACGATTTATTTATTTTTTATATGAATTAGTTAGTTTTTCATCCGAAGCCATAACCGGAAAAGTTGGTTCCGGCCGAAATCGGGACTGAAGCTTTTTTCTTACTTGAGCTTTTTGATTATAGATACTTTTTTAAATTTTCATATGGACTGCAACCCCGTATCCATAAATATTCGATCTCCTTCGAGTTAAAGTATTAGTTCTATTTCAAAAAACTTTCCTTTGATGCTTAGAATCATACTGTAAACGCTGTTAGTTGTGACTTAATTTAAGGGCTCATCAGCAGCAATTCTGATTTAAACTTTATTTAAATTTTTTTTTAATCTTGGATCAAGCAAAGTGATTATTAAAAAAGATGTCTACACAAATTGAAATTTTTACAGAAACCGTTTAGCGCCTCTTCTCTGCAGCACCTTTTTTTAATCAAGTTTTAATACTAACAATTAATAGTATTACTGATGATACTGAAGTACTATCGGTCACTAAATCGATAGTCTCCTCTAAAGCCATTACCATATCAAATCGTATTCTTCATATAATAAATCTTTAATACCACCTTTTCCAACAGAAAATAAAGCACACATACAAGTGAGTAAATGAAAACCATTTACTGAATGATTTTTATATGTCTGCTTTAAAAATGGATTTGGCACCACTATGGTGTAAGTTTCTGAAAATTTTCTTTTTCACTCCCTTTATTTTAAAAAACTTTGCATCGATTTTTAGCCCTGTTCCCGTGATCCAATCGAGCTGAAAGTTTGCAGGCAGACACATGGCCACGATAAAAATTATTTAACAAATTTTCGTTTAAAAATTTAATTATAGTATAATTGTGGATTTTTCGAAATTTTAACGGTTTTTTTTTAAAGTGGCAACCTAAAAGAAATGAAGTAATAAATCTTGATTTTTATGAGTTCGTTTTTTATGCCCTCCACACCACTGTGCAGAGGGCATATATCAGTTTGTCAATCCGTTTGTAACTCATCGAAATAAATTCCGGAGACTCCATAAACTATATATATTTTTGATGCTTATAAAAGGAGAAGCCGATCAAGCGATGTCCATCTGTCTGTCTGTCTGTTGAAAACACGCTCATTCACAAAAGTAATCATATACCTGGGTAAAGAAACGATAATATTATTTGCCATTATTTGCACCAGGTTGGTGTTTAAAATAGGGTAAATCGGGCGTCGTTGTGCTATATGATCTAAAATTTGTAGACTCCTCTAAAAAAAACCCAGTGTGTCTTGTGATATTTGAGTGGTTGAACATGTACAACAATATTTACAGTTGCAAAAGAAGCAAAAGATGAAAATCGAAAATATGAAGAAAAAATATAATACCTAAAAAATTCAAACAAAAAGTACCTTTTTTTAAAAATAACCTTTTTTGGAAAATTAAAATGTGTTATAAAGTACCTCTTTTTTAAAAAAGTACCCTTTTTAAAAATTAAAAATTAAAATTGAAAAATTAAAAAGAACCAAAATAAAAAATTAAAATTCAAAAATAAATAATAAAAATTAAAAGTTAGAAATTAAAATTAAATACTAAACATCAAAAATTTAAAAAGATTTAGTTTATAAATAAATTATAAAATGGCTTTTCCTTTAACAAGCTAGCTTTTGTAAAATAGTAACTTTTCGAAAAATGCTCTTCTCTTAAAAAAAAATGTCCATTTTTAAACAAGTAAATTTTCTTAATAAAAGTTCTTTTTCCTTTTCCTAAAAAGTAGAAAATATTTTCTTAAAAAGTACATTCCTTCAAAAAAGTACCTTTTCTAAAAAAATTATTTTCTTTAAAAAGTATCTTTTTTTAATAAACAGCATTTTCTTGAAAAGTAGCTTCTCCTGGAAAAGTACCTTTTCTTAAAAAGTGTATTTTCTTAAAAATGTAAATTTTCATAAAAAGGTATTTTCATCATTTTCCATCGGGCTTTTTTATACCGTCCACACTATTGCACACTACTGCAATTTTAAATCTAGCTTTTTTATCTTTAAGTGTTGACAACCTGGTTATGACACTGTTTAGAACACAGGTGGAGGGCATCAAAGATTCGAATATAACACTTGTTTTTTTTTTTTTTTATTGCACCGTGCATTACAAGTTAATTATTTCTTAAGAGGTTTTTTGACATATTTTAATTAAAAAAGTTCTCAGCGTTAATTTTTGTTCTTTTTTTTCAAAAAGTATAATTTCACCTAGCAATCCGACAGCGTCTTTTTTCACAAACTTCAAATTAAAACAAGTGAGAAAATTATAGTCGGTCTAGACCGACTATACGATACCCTATACCATGCGGTTACAAACCCTATCTCTTAGGCCCAACTAACTGGACATAGAAATTAAGCAAAAACCAAATTTGAGTGGGATTTTTATTAATTTTTTTGGCTGCAGATATGAAAAAGTTCATATCGGATGATATATCTATATGGGGACTAGGTCCAAAAATGGACCGATCCTGATCATGTTTGGTAAAGTCTCTTGTACTTTGCAAAAATATATACAAACAAAATTTGAGAAGAATCAGTGCAATATTTTTGTTTTTTAATAGATTTAAGTGAAGATCGGGAAGCAGCTCTATATGGGGCCAAAGGGATCATTTTTGGACCACTCATTAATGGATGTAATGAACGCATACAAACCCAATTTTAGTAAGATCTATATGACAATTTGGATCTTATTAGAATTTATGTCGATATCATAGGGGTAATTTGTATGGGGGCTAGGTCTGAACATGGACCGATTCTCACCAATTTCAATAGCGTTCATCCCATGGCCGATAAAAGCTTATATACCAAATTTCATCAAAATATATTCATATTTGCGACCTGCAGTTTGATTACAAGGTTTACATGGACACACAGACGGACGGACGGACGGACGGACGGACGGACGGACGGACGGACATTGTTAAATCAACTCAGAAAGTGATTCTGATTCGATCGGTATAATTAAAGATGGGTCTAGGTCAAATATTTTTGGTTGTTACAAACAGCAGCACAAAGTCATTATACCCAAACCACATAGTGGTATAGGGTATAAAAACAAATCCGTGCATTAAAAGAAAGCAAGTGGAATGAAACATAAAAAATTATAAAACATAACATTAATATTACAGTATTTATAAATTGTATTTAGTTGCAATTTTTTGTATTTTGTTGCAAGTTTCAGTTTTGGAAAATATTCGGCCGAATGTGACCGAACATTGATTTTTGGTCGAAACCGAATATCGGTTGAATTCTAGTAGTTACTATTAAATTCAATATCGCAAGAGATTTGATACAACGACGTGTTTCAGAAACATATTTCAAAGTATGCTACGACTGTAGCAAATTTTCATTAACTGCTTGTTTCAGTTAATTGGAAAAGGCATTTTAAATTGTTTTAATCGCCGCTCAATTCCTAATATATGAAAAATAATTGTTTTATTTTTGTTATCTTTATTTTCTTAAAACAAAATAGAAACCATTAACCCTGAATCAATGGGATGATAAAACATCAAAATTCATCGAAACATATGCTAAGTTTCCTATATTATACGATGGGGATCATCCGTTACAAAATAATTTTGATGAGATACAAAAAACTATGATTGAATTTACAAATACACTATTAAGTGAGCATAATATTGATCTTAAAGACGGCCACCTATCAAATGCCATTGAACAATTAAAATCTTGGTTCTACATTGCCAAGCAACGTTACGGCAAGCCATATGATAAATTGAATAAGGACGAAGAGGAATATTTCAAAAAATGTAAATTTATGCCAGCAAAACGATTAAAGCTCAAGTTCACTTGTAAAATATGCAATAAAAATTTCAATATGGAGCACAATTATAGGGGCCATATGTATAAATATCATCAAGTAGGAGAATTACCTTTTGAATGTAACCAATGTGGAAAGAAATTCGATGCGAAAACTACTGTGCAAATGCACATACAAAGAATGCACCGTATAAGAAATTTTTCCTGTAATGTTTGTTTTAAGCTATTTGCCCTGCCGTCAGAACTGAAATTTCATTACATGGTACATACTGCCGAAAAGCCACATGTGTGTGAGCTGTGTGGTAAAGCGTTTCGAATAAAGACGCAATTGCGCTACCATGTTACTGCTATTCACACGAAAATTCGGGCTTACAAATGCACCATGTGTCCAAAGGATTTCCTAAAAAAACGCGATTTAACTGATCATGTAAAAACTCATTTGAATATCCGCGATAAAATTTGTGAAACATGTGGTAAAGGCTTTTCTAATAGCCATTCGTTAATAAGACATCGTCAAATACATTCGGAAGTTAAAAGATATGCTTGTAAATTATGCGATGCTAAATTTCATCAATTTGTTGGACTAAATGGTCACATGAAACGAACTCATAATATTGTGAAGAAAGATCCTTAAATAATTACTTTTATTTGATCTCATCGCTTTTCTAGAATAACTGTAACTTAAATTAGTCATAATCAGAAAATAAATCATTTTAAACAACAACAAAAAATTCTGTTATTTGTTAAAGAAGTTTTATATTTATAACTTTTTTTTTTTAATGAACTCTACTATTATAACATATTTTTGTTTTTAGCGCATACGTATTAAGACATAATCCGGTGTCTTAAATTATGAAAAGTAATTGTTTTTTTTTGTCTTTTTTATTTCCTAAAAACGAAACAGAAACCATTAGAACTGAGTCATTGGGATGGCAGCACCTCGAAATTGATCGATACTTATGCAAAATTTTCTATTCTATACGATGAAAAATATGCACTTTATGGTAAATTTGAAGATAAAAGACAAGCCATGACCGAATTTTACAATCTATTATTAAGTCAGAATTCAGCATTTGAAAGATGAAATTCTATCCGATGCGATAGTTACCTAACCAAATGTCGTAAAGAGAAATCAAACACCAAATTAAAAAAAATACGAAGCGAATTATTTAGAAATGTGTAGATTTTTGCCAGAAAAACGATTGTCCGCAATATTTGCAAAAAAAAAAAAAAATTTATTCAGATACTAGTGCCAGGTGTCATATGTATAAAGAGCATAATATTGGCGAATTACCATTTCTTTGTAAGCAATGTGGAAAACGATTTCTAAAAGCATCTTGTGTACAATATCATGTACAAAGAGTACTTGAAAAAAAGAAAAAAGTGTACGTGAAAAACGTTTACATGCTAAATTTGTGAAAAATCATTTGCTTTTCCATCCGAACTGAGGACTCATACATACTGCTGAGAAAAAAGCATGTGTGTGAACTATGTGGAAAAGGTTTTAGACTGAGATACAATTTGAATGTTCATGTTAGAATTATGCACACCAAGATACGAGCTTTCAAATGTAACATGTGTTCAAAGGATTTCCTAAAGAAACGTGACTTAACCGAACATGTAAATGCTCATTTAAATATACGCGACAAGATATGTGAAACTTGTGGTAACGGCAAGGACCATATATAATAAGGAAACATACTAGTAATTTTTACGATTTCGTGGATGGCCATTCACATAGTTTACAATAGTGTGTGTGTGTGTTTAGAATAAGCATTGTAATTTTGTATTCATTCTCATAATATTAAAATAAAAAAAATATATAAATTCGACGTTGTGTCTACAAAATTTTTTTTACATCCATGTTTTAATTTAAAAATTTTGAATTGTTAGACACCTTCCGAATTTGCCACTGTCATTCCACTGTTTGTGGAATATGGCAAAGACATCGTCCGTCATTAATGTCTTGAATAATGAAAAATATATATGGATATATTTTTAATTTGCTTTCTTTATTTTTTTAAAACAATATAGAAACCATTAACACTGAACCAATTGAATGATACCACCTCCAAATTCATCGAAACTTATGCTAAATTTCCTATTCTTTATGATGGAAAACATCCACAGTATGGTAAATTTGAAGATAAACAAAACGCTATGATCGAATTTCAGAATACATTATTAAGTCAGCACAACACAGAGTTAAGCAAAGACATCTTGTGTGATGCCATAGAACAGTTGCAGATGTGGTATTATCTTACCAAACGTCGTAAGGACAAACCAGATACTAAACTAAACACAGACGAAGATAATTATTTTAAAATGTGTAACTTTTTACCATCAAAACGATTAAAAGTAAAGATCGTCTGCAATATTTGCAATAAACAGTTTTACACAGATCATATTTTCAAATGTCATCTCTTTAAAGACCATCAAATAGGAGATTTACCATTTCCTTGTGACCAATGCGAAAAGAAATTTGTATCAAAATCTGCTGTGCAATGCCATGTACAAAGAGTTCATTGCGAAAAGAAATATCCATGTGAATTTTGTGGAAAATCATTTGCAATACCATCCGAACTGAGAACACATACTCTGATACATACTGCTGAGAAACCCCATGTTTGTGAATTGTGTGGTAAAGGTTTTAGATTAAGGAACAATTTGGGTCTTCATGTAACACGTATGCATACCAAAGTGCGTGCTTTTAAATGTACAATGTGTCCAAAAGATTTCCTGAAAAATGTCGATTTGAAAGATCATATCAAAACACATTTGAATATCCGCGATAAAATATGTGAGACATGTGGTAAAGGATTTACGAATTGCCATTCCTTAATTCGACATCGGCAAATACACTCGGAGATCAAGAAATTTGCCTGTAAATTGTGTGACGCTAGATTTCATCAATTTGTTGGTCTAAATGGTCACATGAAACGAACTCATAATATTGTGAAGAAAGATCCTTAAATAATTACTTTTATTTGATCTCATCGCTTTTCTAGAATAACTGTAACTTAAATTAGTCATAATCAGAAAATAAATCATTTTAAACAACAAAAAAAAAATTCTGTTATTTTTTAAAGAAGTTTTATATTTATAACGTTTTTTTTTTTAATGAACTCTACTATTATAAGATATTTTTTTTTTAGTGTATACGTATTGAGACATATTCCGGTTTTAGTGTCTTAAATTATGAAAAGTAATTGTTTTATTTTTGTCTTTTTTATTTCCTAAAACAAAACAGAAACCATTAGAACTGAGTCATTGGGATGGCAGCACCTCTAAATTCATCGATACTTATGGAAAATTTTCTATTCTATACAATGAAAAACATCCACTTTATGGTAAATTTGAAGATAAAATGCAAGCCATGAACGAATTGTACAATGTATTACTAAGTCAGCACAACATAGATTTGAAAGATGAAATTCTGTACGATGCGATAGAACAGTTACAAGTGTGGTATTACCTAACCAAACGTCGTAAAGAGAAAACAGACTCTAAATTGAAAAAAGACGAAGCGAAGTATTTCGAAATGTGTAGTTTTTTGCCAGAAAAACGATTGAAAGTTAAGATTATCTGTAATATTTGCAATAAAAAATTTTATACAGATAACAATGCCAGATGTCATATGTTTAAAGAGCATAGTATAGGCGAATTACCATTTCCTTGTGAGCAATGTGGAAAACGATTTTCATCACAATCTTCTGTACAATGTCATGTACAAAGAGTACATAGTGAAAAAAAGTTTGCATGTGAATTTTGTGAAAAATCATTTGCTATTCCATCCGAACTGAGGACTCATACTCTAATACATACTGCTGAGAAGCCACATGTGTGTGAATTATGTGGTAAAGGATTTAGACTGAGATACAATTTGAATGTTCATGTTACAGCTATACACACCAAGATAAGAGCTTTCAAATGTAACATGTGTCCCAAGGATTTCCTAAAGAAACGTGACTTAACCGACCATGTGAAGGCTCATTTAAATATACGCGACAAAATATGTGAAACTTGTGGCAAAGGTTTTTCCAGTCTCCATTCGTTGATACGACACCGTCAAATACATTCGGAAATCAAGAAATTTGCCTGTAAATTATGCGATGCTAAATTTCATCAATTTGTCGGGCTTAATGGTCACATGAAACGAACTCATAATATTGTGAAGAAGGATCTGTAAATTAACGAAAATATACTTGTAATTTGTAAGATTTCGCTTTAAAAATGGCACTTGTGGGTGGCCGTTCAATTAGTTTACAATAATGTGTGTGTTTAGAATAAGCATTTGATTTTGTATTCATTCTCATAATATTAAAATAAAAAAAAAAAACATAAATTCGACGTTGTCTACAAAATTATTCTCAAAACTATTTTGTAATTTAAAAATTTCGAATTCTTAGACACGTTCCGAATTTGCCACCGTCATTCCACTGTTTGTGTCTTCAATAATAAAAGAATATATATGTACATATCTATCTATAATATTAATAGGCTAGGCGATTTCTTGTGACCGATGTTTTGTTCTACCGTTTTATCCCGATTTTTACCAAACGTATATTTTTAGCCGTTTTGCATTTAAAGTTGCTACTAACACATATATAAAATTTTACGTATGCTATGTGTGTTTCATTAAATTTGTTAATGTGTTTGTTAATGAGTTTGTTATCGTCATTCACAATAATAATAAACCATAAAAGTGCTGGTTTGTGAATTGGCTAAGTTGAAAAATAAAGCTGACAGAAATTGCACTCTGTTGGTAGATAAAATCTGGCAACATTTTCGCAATGCACTTATGTTCAACTCTTAATCTTTTACATTATCTCTACCCCTACTACTAGTTTTTTACTTCCTGTTCACATCTTTGTCACTTTGGAATAAAGACTCTTTTTCTTGTACACATTACAAATAAACCGGCTTTGTATTTAATCATCACAACTCACAACAGGTTATGGGACCAGATTGTGTTTATTAAAAAGTACAAGAACTGTTTAAAGAGTGATTAATAGTATTTTAGATTTTTCCTACGTTTTTGTGCACAATAAATCTACTTGGTCGCAGTGCAGGAGAAGATAGCACTCAACCCATTGGTTCATTTTTTACGTTTCACAATTGCACAAAATGCCAACGCTACGATACGATACGATTACATTTTAACAACTTGTGGCTAACTAGGCCTTCGTTCCGTTAGTTTAAGTGTGCTAGTTGAACATTGAAAAGCAAAACTAATCGTAACAGCTGATCGGAAAAATTATTGTGGTTCTTTTATAATACCGTATTTTTTTATTTATTTAATAATAAAAAATAATATTGCAAAAATTTTTATAGACCTTAATATGAGATCTATTCCTTTAAGACTTGGAAGATTTTTAAGGCAAAATGAACTGATTTTCAGCAGGCGTTGTGTCTATAGAACAGACCAATTAAGGAATACGTCGTCATGCATTGTGGCGCCTATAAAATTGTACAGATCATATTGTTCTGCACAAACTGCTGCAAATTTAGACAGTGACAAACCTCACTGTAATATTGGTACAATCGGTCATGTGGACCATGGAAAAACTACTTTAACGGCGGCTATTACAAAAGTATTATCCAAAAAAGGTTTAGCTGATTTTATTTCGTATGATCAAATTGATAGGGCACCCGAAGAAAAAGCCAGAGGAATTACTATTAATGCCTGTCATATTGGTTATGCTTCGACAAACAGAACATATGCTCATACGGATTGTCCGGGACATGCTGATTATATAAAGGTATGTTTAAAAGAAATATACCAACAAAATACTTGATTGATATATGTATACTTTTACATTATAAAGAATATGATATCTGGTGCTTCACAAATGGATGGTGCAATTTTAGTTGTTGCTGCCACTGATGGCCAAATGCCACAAACTAGGGAACATTTACTGCTTGCTAAACAAGTAGGCATACAAAAAATTATAGTATTTATAAATAAGGCAGATTTGGTGGACCAAGAAGTTCTCGAATTGGTGGAAATAGAAATGCGTGAAATGTTAACCGATTTCGGATTCGATGGTCTCAACAGCCCGGTTATATGTGGATCTGCTTTGTTGGCATTACAAGAAGATACTTCGACTTTTGGGGTGCCATCCATTGAAAAACTAGTAGATTCTATTGACTCCTATGTTCCAACACCAAAACGCGACTTCGATTCACCATTTATATTGCCCATTGATAATGCTTTTACTGTGTCGGGACGGGGTACTGTAGTAGTGGGTACAATTAAACGTGGTACAATAAATAAAAATGCAGATTGTGCCCTATTGGGTTTTAATCAAAATATTAAAACATCTGTGGGGGATATCCAAATATTTCGGAATAGTGTACCAAAGGTAAATTTTAACTTGAAAAAGAAAAAATAAATTTAAACGACATTAGTTTTTTTACTTCTTTTGAAAGGCCGTAGCTGGTGAAAATGTAGGTGCTCTATTGCGTGGCGTTAAAATATCCAACGTAGAGCGTGGAATGTTGTTATGTGCCCAAGGTTCAGAAGATATATCTAATCATTTTGTTGGATCCATGTACTTGTTGTCTCGTGGTGAAGGTGGTCGGACTAAACCAATGCTGTCCAAATACATTCAACAATTATTTAGCGTTACTTGGAATGTCCCAGCACGCATAGATATGAGTATGTTTAAAGAACTTAAAAAAATAACTACAGATAATCACATTATGTGTTTTGTTTAAAATACTTTTAGTTCCTTCAGATAGTATGTTAATGCCTGGTGAACACTGTAATGTTCGTTTAACCTTATTACGGAAAATGGTTATGACTGTTGGTCAAGCTTTTACGATACGTGAAAATGGTGCCACTGTAGCAACAGGTATGATTTTAGAACGTAAACCTTCAATAGATTTACCAAAAAATAAATTATCTAAAGCAATTGTTAATTACGACTAAGAAAAACAAAATAAATTCTTTAATAAATTTATATTTTTGTTATTCCAAGTCTTAAACGAAATTCAGCTTTTTGTATTGTGTTCTTCATTATATTGGGACGATAAAAGTTAAGCTGTTATCAATTTTTTCAACAAATAAATAAAATATACGAAAATACAGTTTCGTTTTATGCGACAGTAAATAAAAGGCACATAAAAGTTTTTTTTTTTAATGATATTTGTTTAATTTAACTACATTGAACTACTATACTAAATACATTTTAATACAATGAGTTAACATATCCAAAAATCTCATAAATCCTAGTTGTTTTCCATACTGAAAAGTTCTTAGAAAAACATTATTTAATTTCACAGCAAGTTATCAAATTCATTTACATCATCGTACAATTATTGTCAGTAAATAAGTTAAGTAAATAAGAATTAATTTAGAATTTATATTTTAGTTTAAAATATATTGAGAAAATGAGACAAATCCACTTTTTCTATGGAAAACTTTTCAAAGATTCTTGAAATAAATTTAATATTTTTTTAATATACATATGTAATCATAATTTTTATTATTTTTTTTTTTTTTTTTGTAAAAGATCAATTAATATTATATGTATATAAAGTTCATAGTTTACTTCTAAATCTATGTGGTATATAAAAGTAATTGGAATACTATATTTTTCTTGTAGCAATGAAAAATCAAGAATCACTTTAAAAACAAACAACAACAAAACTGTTTAATGTATAAATGGCAAAAATAACAGAGCATTTTTTTAGATATAAAAAAATAAACAACCATAGGCAAGTTTTAGGTTAAATAGGAACAACAGAATAAGAGGAATGGTAACAATTTCATACATATATATATTCTTTATAATTTTTACAATAATCAATAGAAAGCCATCATTTCCAATTTACTTCAAAAGCAACAATTATTTTCCTAAAGTTTATATTTTTATAATTTTATTTTAAAATAATATAAAAAATCGAAATGGAATGGATTCTGCTAAGCTCAAAATGTTTGAAACGTCTTTTTGAGTAGAAGTATAGTAATATATAATAGAAGTAATAGAAGTTTTAGTAATATATAATATTTTGTAAATAATATATATTGTTTTGTTTTCACAAATTCACATTTAAAGCAGGTATACAGGTATTGTTTTTAATTATTCAGGCAACAGTGGGTTTCAATATATTGTTTGTTGTTTTCGAGTTGAACTCGTTTTAAACAAAAAACATTTTAAATACATTATTTGATAAATTTTAATTAATAAAAAAGTATTTTTTTTTTCATATTGGAAGCACTATTAACTAAGTAAACAAACAATAAATAATATTTTTAAACAAAAAAATGTAGGAGCATGTATATTTTTCGTTGCATAAATTAATTTAAATAAATAATACTAAAAAAACTAATAGGTGGCTTTAGGATGTTTTATGTTTAGGTGTTTTCTTTAGACTTTAATAGTTTTGTTATTTAGATTTTTTCCAATAACTCGTCTAAACCCAAGTGTTTAGGTATTTCAATGTCCTCCAACTTAATGTCGCTGTACTTGAAAACCACTTTAAACGGAAAAACGAATTGTTGATCCATAGTTAATTCATCATTTTTAAGCTTAAATGAAATAAAAAAAAAAAAAAATAATAATAATAATATTGTGTGTATGCAATATTATATATATTTGTTCAACAAAAAAAATGTACTTACCATAGGACGAGCATAAAGTTTTTCGGTTAATTTTTCAAGGAAAGTATTGGTAATTTCACCTTCACAATCATCCAACTTATAGGACTTCATAACCTTGAATAAAGAAACAAACATTTGATTTATGTAATTCTAATATTATAATTTCATATCCTAGAAATTTACCTTCAAAACTTGAGCTGCATTGAGGTTTGTACATAGATCGCATATACTTTGTACATCCTTGTCACTCTTACGTGATTGTAATAATTGGGAAACTTGATTAAGTGGCGCCAAAGGTTCCAAAACTTCATTGGACTGAGAATTTAAAAATAAAAGGGACATGAAATTTGTTTGAAATTTTTCCTAAAAAGAAATTCTTGTCCTACGTACCATTTTCTTATCTCTCACCCATTCCTCAATGTGACCCAAGTTATATCGTATTATCATACCAGTTTCCCACATACACTTGTCGCTCCTGAACATTAGACAATTCATGGCTATAGCGCATATGAAGTACATCAATTGAGTGAATATTTGCTCAGAATAGCAGCGATCTAAACCGAAATGTAGAAATTGTTTGAAAAAATGTTCCAGTTGACTGATCAACTGTTTCCAAGCGGCCACTTTGTCATGATCGGGCGATAAAGAACCATCAATGGACACAGAGCGAACACCAGCTTTTTGATGACCCCTTTGTATCTCATCACTATCGAGAATAGCTTCTACAATATAACTGTCCAGAAGACATTGAATTTGCTTCACCAATGCTTCATGTAATTTTGTTATAATTTCCAAAATAACACGACGATATTCCTTTAAATTGAAATTTTTCAATTGTTGTTCATTTTGTTTCTCCGTATTGAATTTGATATATTCATCAATGTCACCGTATTGTTTGAGAAGGTTCAGAAGTCTAGAATTTAAATTAGTGATGAAAAAATCAAAACAAATAAAAAAAAAAAAACTGAAATGCAAAGAACTTACGTTATGGAATTGACCAACCACAAAATTCGATGCTCTGTTACGTGGGGATTGCGGTGTATCTTTTTGATTTGTTTAACGAATTTGCTCAATAATTCTCGTACATCTTCGTCGACATTGATGAGATCCGTATAACTAAAGAAAGTTTTTTTTTTTTTTTTTTTGAAATAAAATTGAAATTAATTGAAAGAATTTTGCTGGCTGATCATTTAAGGTAAAAAAATTCAACTGTTATCTGCAACTTACCGTATACACATGAATAAGACATAGGCTGGAAAACCCGGTAGCAGACCAATGGCAACACGTGGCGTCATATCGTTAACTAAACGATGGAATATTTTATCAAGATCTTCGCTACGGTATTTCATTAAACCTATTGAAGATATTTAAAAAAAAATATTTTAAATTGTTTCTTTTGAATAGGTAGATAGATAATTTGTAATTATTACCTTGATATATTTTAGGTTTTTGCTTTCCAACTGAAACCTTTGAATTCCGATTGCTACTACTACGACTACTACTAATGATGTGATCCTCTTTCGATGGACCTGATATTCCATGTTCTTGCAATTTCAATGTTAACGTATCACTACGATGTTTTAAGGAGTCATATTTCTTTAGGAATATATTCAGTTCTTCTTGCACCTGAGAGTATTGCAGGAGAGTTTTCTTGAGTTCATGTTTCAAATAGCGATTACTTTGTTGTAAAGCATCTGGATCTTTGGTATCAATTTGTTGGTCATCTAAGCCATTATTTAACAGATCTTGCAACTGATTATTTTCTTGACGCAATTCGTCTAATTGTTTACTAAGTTCAACAAAATGAGCATTATTCTCTTCGGTGAGAGCTTTTAATTCGGATTCCAATTGTTTATTAACTAACTTCTGGGCTTGGTAAGCATCCTTTAAATCATTATCTTGTAAACTATTGAAGTCTGAAGTACGTGAAATCAAACTGTCACTTCCCATAGATTTCAGGGATTGCGTTTGCTGCTGCAACACTGACTTTAATTGTATGCACTCATCGCGACGTCTCTTGAGCTCTTCTTGTAAAGCATTGTGCTGGGCTTCAAGTTCTTGCATTTCAGCTCCGTTACGTATACTCTGTCTGAGTAGATCATAATCATGACGAAGTTTTTCATTCTCTACTTCCAGTTCCGAGACCCTTAATGAATCTTCAGTTGGTCGATTTTGACTGATGGCCTTTTCCAATCTGCCTCTAAGGCTTCTGTTATGCTTCGATGCGTCTTCTAACAGATTGCGTAATTTGATAATAATCAAAGTGTTGTCACTTTTTGGTGTAGAAGTCAGCTCTAAACTGCGGAATGTTTCGGGGGACACTTGACTCTGATCAATTGTGCCGATGGAATGATTATATTTGTGTTCTAGAGTATTTTTAGCGGAACTATAGCCGATATCGTCATCATAATGACTAGAGGCATTACTGATGGAACGGTGGTGCGTTAACGAAACGAATTCTCCACCACCCAACTGGCGTGACAGACGTCTTAGTTCCTCCTTGAGATGATAATTTTCATTTTCTAAGATCTCCTTATCCCTGAGAACCTCCTGGTAGGCATCATGTATTTCGTTGGTATCTCTTTCGGAAATTAAACGTTCCCGTTGTGTTATGTCACTTGTTGTTTCGGAACTTTTAGCTTTTTCGCGCATTTCATCCATTTCATTGCGTAGTTGATCATTTTCTGCTAGCCACACTTCTTTGAGCTTAGACCATTTTTCTTGATTATTGACATTTTCCACTACTAACTGCATTTTTTCATCCCTTTCCGCTTCCAATTGTTTTGCGATAGCGACGATGTTGTCATCTTTTTCGGCCAATAACAACTTCAAGTTTTTAACTTCGTTCTCCAGAGTCTTTTTCATTTCCAATTTCATTTTCAGAACAGAAATTTCACTATTCTTGTGTTTGAGATTTCCATTTTCACGATTCAACTCATCAATACGTTGCTGCATGGAAATAATCTTGTTCTCCAAGCCATTGTACATCTTTTGAATATGAGAAATGGTCTTGGCTTCTGCTTTTAAACACTTAAATTGGCGCCTAGCCAAAAATCTTCGTACAGCCGACTGGCATACAACGATTTGATGTAGGCGTTTATGATATTCACGTCTAGCCAAATAACCACGTACGAAACGTTGTATCTGAGTGGCACGATAATGATCCATGGCTTCTTGGAATCTTTTACGTGCCAACATACCGCGAGCATATTGTTGAATACCGCAAATAGAACGTCGCAATCGAACAAACCGTCTTCTGCACAACCAACCTCTGGCATATTTGGAAATAATTATAGCCGCACGTTGTTCACGCATAACTTGTGCCCGTTGACGTGCCAAAAAGCCTCGAGCGAATCGTTGTATACCCAAAGCAGTACGTTGCAAACGTTGGAATCTTCGACGGTAAATAAATCGACGCACAACGCTCTGTATTATGGTAATGTATTTCTTTCTCAAGTTTGCTCTTATTTGTTCCAAATAAGCCACTTGGCCAGCTCTAAAGAATATCTGGTTATTACCAAATCGATATTTCTCTTCATCTGTTATCCATTTTTCCACAATGTTACGGCACGATGGTTTGAGATCATTTTTATTTACTCGTGAACGATGACACAGCAACTGATAACGCATATAGAAATCAATATATAACCAGCGGGAAGGAAAGCCAGCTGCAGAAATGCGTACGGTTTCTAAAACACCACAAGCACGTAATTGTTGTACAATTTTTGGAGCATCCCATTTAAAAGCCAACTTTTCTTCATTCGGCTAGAAAAAATCATTGAATTGAATCATTTTTCTTAAGTCATGACTTAAAAAAATTGCATGTAAT
This sequence comes from Cordilura impudica, assembly GCA_963682025.1. Lineage (NCBI taxonomy): Eukaryota > Metazoa > Arthropoda > Insecta > Diptera > Scathophagidae > Cordilura > Cordilura impudica. Next base: position 3,910,448 of record OY821521.1, read on the forward strand.
AGTATTTCGGAAAATATCAGTAACTGATATTTTATGTTTTAATAATAATGTCATTGAAGCAGATATATTATTAGCATTTCGGAAGTATCAGAAACTGATGAAGCAGAAAAATTATGTGAAAAACTTGAAAAATTTGGAAACAGATAATTTAAAAAAACCAGCCCATAAAAACAAAGATTTTATTATACTCCCTTTATTTTTTCAAGAATCAAAAAAAAAAAATTTTTTTTTTTTTTGCAAAAATAAATTTATTAAATCTTTTTTGTTACCGCCACGATTCTCAGCTCGATTGGATCACGGGAAATGGGTTAAAAATCAACCCAAAGTTTTGTCGACAAGCAGACACTACGAGTTAATATAAAGGGAGTAAAAAATATGTATATATAGGGTAAGAGTACCAGTAGTCGGCAGTTTACTTTTTTTCTCTCTTTTAAACTGGTGCCCTTACGTATGCGAACATGCTACTTTGCTGGCAACTAGTTATTACAATTCAGTAATTGATATTGTTACAAATTCACTAACTGTTTTCAAACACTTTTTGGCTAAATTTCAGTAATTTATGTATTTTCTAAAATGCATCGTTGTTGCCAGTGGTCGGCACTCATTGTCCTAAGTTCGGCATCTGATGACCCTACTGTCGGCATGACATTTTTTTTATTAAAGAAAGAATAACATTAACGTTTAAATTAAAGTTATTTACATTTTTCGTGTTTAATATGATTATGCAGGTACGAGAGACCAATTTTCATAATTAATTTTTAATAAAAACGAATAAAAACAATACAAAAAAAAATTATACCTATTTAATATTTTTATATGGCTTTGTAGGTAATTATGTGTAAGTGGAAATCATTAATTATATTAAATAAAAACTAAAAAATTTATACCTATTTAAAGGAATTTGAACTTATTAAAAATTAAATTTCAAAGCTAGGTAGTTACTAATTAAAAATTGTATTTGGTAGGCCAATAACTCCAACTGATTTTTGACACATTTGGTGTACTCAAAGTTATTAGGATTGAAAGGTTAGTAAGAACGATATGGAGAAGCGGACAAAATGTGGACTTCGTAAAAACTTTGTTATCATTTTCCGGCTTCAATTGCCAATCCCCTGCGGTTTTCTTGCATTCGAATTTTAATGGCAGGCAGGTTGCATTATGTATGTGGTGTTTGGAGGTAGTGCATACAAAATAATACCATTGTCTTCGCAAAACTGGCTTAACTCCAATGTCATGTGGGATTTATGGCCATCAACAAAGAACAGAAGGATATAAAATTTTCAAAAATAACGATTGTTTGTTTGGACAGAGTTGTATCTTCTGTAATTAATACGAAGTTAAAGCTGTATGGTATGAAAACTGATTCTTAACCACACTGCACTCTTAAAGTGCTGACCAAAAAGTGCAAGTACAAGTGTATGTGAGATAGACGCAGGTTCAAACCTCACGGCCGCCCTAAGTAGAAAAATTTCATATGGAAACAATCTATTCAATTATAACATAACAAATATCACAATGTTCAATAAATCGCTGATGAAGGCTGAAATGTCAGAAATCGGTCCAATTAAGAATACAGTGTAGTTATGAATTTTTGATATATATGCTTTCTTCTTCTCTACCACGCACCATTGAAACAAAATTAAAATTTGCATATTAATTACAGTGTTAATTGCAATATGTCTGAAAAATTACGTCAAATCTAACAAACAGAAGGGGTCGTTGGATGTTGAGTTCATTAAGCCAATTATGGACTCGAAAAATGTTTCGCACAGCATCCATACCGTTTCTGACTTTCCCAGAAACTTATTTTCTGGCAGGCTGTTATTACTTCTCTGGGTACACCGACTTTCCATTTGCTGAAAAAACCAACAACACTATAACTGTCTCTTTTTCATTTTCTTTCTGGATACACGTTCCTTTGGAGTGAAATCATTTCCAGTTTTAGGGCACATGCAAAGCTTGTCTCATCCCCATTAAATATTCGGAATGGATCATCTTATATCTCCAGAGCATTTTGCTCGCTGAGAAAGTTTCTTAAGTCTTCAAACCATTTTTTTATGTTTTGTTCAGTTATATCCCTCGTTCTTTCCTGATACCTTCCACTTCTCTTAATCCTAAGTTCCTATGCGGATGCAAAAAGCCTGAATACCACTTCCTTACAGGTATACCATTTAAAAATGTGGTGGTTCGCTGGTCGATATTGATATTTTTTCTACCCTCCACACCTCAGTGGCAGAGGGTATATAAGTTTGTCATTCCGAAATAAATTCCTGAGAACCAAAAAAATATATTTTCTTGATCCTTATAACAAGGCAACTTGATTTACCGATGACCGTCTGTCAGTATGTCTGTGGAAATCACGATCACTCCGTCAATATCTAAGCTAGACCGTTCGTTTTTGTATAAAATCGTTTATTAACATCCCAAAAGAGTTGCTATTAAAAATCGTCAAAATCGGTCAAAGGGTTCACGAGCTATGAATGAAACTTTGAAAAAACTCTTGAAAAAATAAAGTTTTTCAGTGTGTTTGTTGTTTTTCTTAAGATATGTTGTAATTCTTTTTTTATTGTTAAAGTCATTGCAGTTGTGTGTATATTAATACTGCACGTGTCACATTGGCCTAAGCAAGTTTTACCACATATTTTTTTTATCATTAAAATTCAATATTAAAAATTAATAAAAATAAAAAGTGGAAAATGGAAAATGAAAAATGAAATTGAAAAATGGAAAATGAAAATTGAAAAACTAAAAATGAAAAATGAAAAATGAAAAATAAAAATGAAAAGTGGAAAATGAAAATGAAAATGGAAAATTAAAAATTAAAAATGGAAAATTAAAAATGAAAAATTAAAAATGGATAATGAGAAATGGAAAATGGAACATGAAAATTAGAAAATGAAAAATGCAAAATCGAAAATGAAAAATGGAAAATGAAAAATGAAAAATGAAAAATGGAAAATGGAATATGGAAAATGAAAAATGCAAAATGGAAAATGAAAAATTAAAATTGAAAAATGGAAAATTAAAAATGGAACACGGAAAACGAAAAATTAAAAATGTAAAATGGAAAATTGAAAAATGAAAAATGGAAAATGAAAAATGGAAAATGGAAAATTTTAAATTAAAAATGGTAAATGAAAAATTAAAAATGGAAAGTGGAATATGGAAAATGAAAATATAAAAATATAAAAATGAAAAATGGAAAATGAAAAATTAAAATTGGAAAATGAAAAATCGAAAATGGAAAATGAAAAGTGGAAAATGAAAAATGGAAAATGAGAAATTAAAAACTAAAAATGAAAAATGGAAAACGAAAGAAGAAAATTGAAAAGTGAAAAATAGAAAATGATAAATTAAAAATGAAAATTGAAAATGAAAAAGGTGGAGGGTATCAAAGATTCGGCCCAGCCGAGTTTAACACTCTTACTTGTTTTAACTGTGTTTAGTAAGTTATAAGTTTTCAAAGCAAATCCACATGTTGCGAGCTCTTGGTACTATTTTACTAACCGTTTTTCTTCGGCACCCCGAAAATATTGGATCTGCAACCCTTTCTCCTAGGACCTCAAAATGTTATTCTGTTTTTGAATTTCCCATTAAATAAATGTAGTAATCAAAGCTGCTGCCGATTTCAGAACACTTTTTGTCCTGTACTCGGCAATACTCAATATAAACTGTGCCGACTACTGGGTAAACTCATTATAAATTAATTTTCTTTATAACCGATGGAAAGATAGCTGAGTAGAGTGACTCGCAGAAAAAAGTGCCCCCTAGAAATCTACATTGGTTTGTTTAATAACGATTCCCAAAATATTTTTGGTCCACCGTTAATCAATTCCCAGCTGGACCGTTTTTAAAAAAGGTATATTTTTTAGTTTATTGAAAATATTTTAATTTTTTTCAAGGTCAACATTCCAATATGGGTATGACATAATAGATTTTTTCAAGATGCGTTTAACGGTATACAGAAGATGCCCAAGCATGTTGCGATATTCAATAAAATATATTATTTTTGATGGGTTTAGTATTGAAATGAGTTAATTGAGTTAATCAAATTAACAAATTTTTAAACATTACTCGATTGAAAAAACCATAAATTTATATATTTTTTCTTAATATGTACTAGTTCGCGTTTTAACTAAAATCTAATGACGTGGAAGCAATGTGGTTAAACATGGGCAATATGGGTATCAAAATTTTTCTTTTCTCAATTTAATACATTTGTCACGATGCTCCGGAGTAAATTTAAACAAGAATATGGAGTTTATTAAATTTAGAAGTGAATTAGTCTAAATGACACCAGGATAAATTTCAGATCAAAAGCAAAAAAAAACACGAGACGTTTTCTTTAATGTCATGCTCTTTTCGCGTTAAAAAAAATTAATCATTCCAACTACATATGTATATATTCTTATAGTAATTTAATTGATATTCTATCTTCCTCTAAATTGAAATTTTGCTTAAAACTGAAATTTGAGCCTTATTCCATAGTTCCAAAATCTCATTTCTTGTTATTTTAAAATAATTGGATAGGCCAATCTTTTTATTTTGCGCTCTCATAAAAAACAAATGCCCTATTTTTGCGCACTTCGTTGGTAGTTTAGTTTTATCGAATTTTTGAGCAGAAAACATTTCATGTAGCCATCTTTTTAAATGAAATTTGTTTCTAAAATAATTTATGTACATTATTTCAATTTTTGTCAAACTCAAATGTCTCAAAATAAGTGCATGGCGCATAATTCAATTTTTGACATAAAGTTTATACAGGTAGAAAATAAATAAATTTATGTTATTTTCAATGTTGAATTTGAAAATATTTTCAAAAAACTAAAAAAATATAACTTTTTAAAAATGATCCAGCTCGGAATGGGTTAACGCTAGACCAGAAGAATTTCGGGAATCGTTATAAAACAAGCCAAGGTAGATTTTTAGGGGGCACTTTTTTCACTATTTTTCTCTCCATACAGAGGGAGTCGCTCTAAAATATATATATAACACAAAATAGCCCCTCTTGTCTAAAAATTCGTTTAGTTTGCTCTTAATAACTTAATAACGAGTAAAAACTATTATAAAAGAGAAGCAATAACAAAACAAATATTAGAGAACATTTTTCGCTAATTAATGACACATTGTGTCAATCCTTTTGATCCAAAAAAAGTAAATACCAATATGTAGAAATAACCACAACTTCTGAGCTCGTAGTTCTTTTTTTACATTTTCACTGATGAATTAAACATTGGGTTGTCATAGGCGCATCCGTTCCAATCAGCTTTTAGTTTGAAAAACACAATTATTCAGCCATGTGACGGATTTGGAAATGTCCTAATGAGCAAAAGAGTTTTTTGTTATTTGATTTTTTGTTTTTGGAAGCTAGTGAAAAAAACCACCTTATAAAGAAAGTAAGAAAATTATAGTCGGTCTACGCCGACTATGCGAAAGCGATACTTTATACCATACATTTAGAGAATTGGTCTTAGATCCAACTAATTGGGTATAGAAAATAAGTATAAACCAAATCTGAGTGGAATCTTTATTAATTTTTTGCCTGTTGTTTTAAAAAGTTCATATCGGATGCTATATTTATATGGGGACTAGGTCAAAAAATGGACCGATCCTGACCATATTTGGTGAAGTCACTCATTTTTTGCAAAAACATATACAAACCAAATTTGAGAAAAATCTGTGCAATATTTTTGATTTTGATAGGTTTAAGTGAAGATTGGGAAGCAGCTTTATATTGGGGCTATGAGTAAGAATTGTTCTATAAGGTTTATTTTTGGACTATTGATAAATGGATTTAATAAACACATACAGCCCCAGTTTGAACGAGATCTATATGATAATTTGAATCTTATGGCAACTTAAGTCGATCTCTTAGGGGTCATTTGTATGGGGACTGGGTCTGAACATACACAATAAAATCGTTCTAGTCAGAATTTGAACCACGGCATACTGTGTGCTAGCTCTGCACAAATGAATACATTATTATTATTTTTAATAATTTATATGAAATAATTCATATAAACAATGCTAATAAATACACTCTTAATTACATACATATGTCATTCTAATGCAATACAGGAAGTTATAACAAAGGGCGTTCTATTTCCAATAAAATTTAAATTTTCGAATAATTCGAACAAAATATGCTTCGAATATATGAAACCGACACTGTTGCTTTATTCAAAGCTTATCATTTGAAAAATTTCGACAATGGAATATTGTCAAATGCAACCTTGTTTTATCGTTTACTTAAGGTTTTTAGTTTTTAAATACATACCTAATTACAATCGTCACAGCGTAGTCGTATTTAATAGAAATTATTTTCATTAATTTGTTCAATAAATTATTCTTAGGCCACTGCTTGCTAAACGTTCAATATATATATTTGTGGTCACAAGTCTTAACCGGCTAAGTGTGTTTTCGAATATTTTCAGGATTTTTTTTTTTTTTTTTTTTTTTCAATTATATATTCTTCCTTTATTTACATATTTTAACAAATTTGATATTTACATATGAGATCTTATCTTAACATAGATATTGCAACAAATAATATATAGGATCTAAAGACATTAAATAGTTTTTATTTTATTTTTTAATGATTTTTAAAGGAAAATGGGAGGGAAAAAACCTTTATATGATTTAATAAATTCAAATACTATCTGAAAATATTTATATGCTTATAGAAGGTTTATTAGAAATAATAGACCTCTATAAGCATATAATTTTCAATTTGGTGATTTCTTTTTAATTTTACGTTACTTCTCTACATTCTCTTATCAGTGGGTAAGAGGAATTTTCAATTTTGGCAAAATAATTGTTGTTAATCCTTGTTATGAAATCTATAATTTTTCCATAACCTGTTTCTTCATGAAGAAGATTTGTAGAATACCTCCAGGGCTTTTTATTTATCATTTTAAGGCAGTTGGCAGCGTCACTCCAAATAGGACACGCGTATGTTAATATCGGCCTTATAACACTTTTGAAGAGTAGATTTTTGTTTTGGTGGTTTAGAAATGACCTTCTACTTAGTAGTGGCCATAATGCTTTAAATGATTTTATAGCTTTTTGGCATGTAGCCATAATATGTTGTTTAAATGTAAGCTTTTTGTCCAAGACAACTCCGAGATATTTGACATCGTTAAGTACATTTATGGTATTATTTCCAATAAGAAGATGACGTCTTGGCAGTCTTTTGGGAGATTTGTTGAATGGAAAAATTATTGCTTGGGTCTTGTTTGGATTAATTTTGATTTTCCATTTGTGGAAATATTTACTGCAATTTACAAGTCCCTTTTCCATTTTCTTCAGGAGTGCACTTGTAAGTTTGTTTGAAGAAATTAACGCAGTGTCATCTGCGTAATAGGCAATTTTCATATATTTTGGGACTTTAAAATCGGATGTATATATCGAGTAAAGCAATGGCGACAAGACTGATCCTTGAGGTAACCCTGAGGTAATGGTTTTTGGAGTTGATGTTCCATTATTAATTGCAACTTTAAAGCTTCTGTCGTGAATGAAATCTGAAATAAGTTTACATAGATATTTTGGTATATTTGCATCAAGAAGTTTAAATAAGAGGCCATTATGCCAAACGGTGTCAAACGCTTTTTCAATATCTAACAATATTACACCCGTTGAACGTTTATTGTTTTTATTGGTGATTATTTGATTTTTAATTCTGTTTATTTGGTGAGTAGTGCTATGTTCTTTTTTAAATCCAAATTGTTCTTTAGCAACAATAGAATTGGTCGTTACAAATTCACTAAGACGAGAATGTAGAATTTTTTCAAATATTTTACCAAAGTTACTTAATAGACTGATAGGTCTGTAGCTGTTTGGGTTATTTTTTGGCTTATTAGGTTTGTTGACAGCTATAACCTTAGCATTTTTGAAATGGTTTGGGAAATAGTTGAGTTTGATGCAGCTGTTAAATATTATAACCAGTAATTTTAGAGCTTTGAGTGGTAGTTTCTTTAAGAGAAGGTTGGGAATATTGTCAAAACCAGGGGATTTTGAGGGTTTTATTGATGAGACAATATTCATTACTTCTTCAAGAGATGTATAAATTGGAGATTCAGAACTGGGATTTTCCTTCTTAAAATTATTTACTGTTGTATTTATTAGTGTATCTGCCGAGTGGTTATAGTTCGAAGTGAGGTTATTTGCTTGGACAAATGTATTTGCCAGGACTTCAGCCTTGTCCTTATCACATGTTATTTTTGTATTTCCAACTTTGAATTGAGCGATTTGATTTTTTCCTTTTCCTCGCAAGTTCCTGCTTATTTTCCAAAACGATTTATCACCTGGTTTTAAATTGGATAATAATTGAGACCATTTCTTATTGCGCTCCGAATTAATACTTTTATCAATCATGTTAGTTAGAAACTTAGTACATTGATTATAAAAAGTTTGCTCGGCTATATTTGAAGATCTTTGGCTTTTTCTTTTAAAGCTTCTTCTTAGTTTTATATATTTCACAGTACTTTCTGGTAATGTGTAATTATTTTGTTGAGTTATTTTAGGTGTAGACACATCCCTTGCTTCGAAAACTACATTTATAAATTTTTGGATTTCCTGATCAATTACTGCCTTGGTATTGTATATATCGGAATATAACGTGATTTTATTGTCTAAAAAATTCATATAAATGTTCCAGTTGGTTGCACTATAATCATAATAATTGAGGTCAACCTGCAAGGCCATTGACCTTTTAAGTGTACATATAATGGGGCGATGGTCTGATGGTATTTCGTAATCCATTGTTTTTACGTCTATATTTAAAGCGGAGTTACTTAAAATAATATCGACTGTGGATGCTTCGCGATTGTGTTGATGGGGGAATAGGGTTGGACTATTAGGATAGTGAATAAAAAAATTGCTTAATTGCTGTAGGTTGTTAAGTGCGATTCCTGCAGTATTATTTGAACGACAATTCCATGAACAATGTTTGGCATTTAGGTCACCAAAAACTATATATTCTTTGGTGGAAGGTGTTAGGTTCAAGATATCAGCACAGAAGTTATGAGTATATCTTGGTGAATATAACGAAGATACAACAATAGGTCTATTATTTATAATAACTTCAATTGAGATGTTTTCGTTTGATGAGGTGTTTGAAATAAAGAGGTTTTTATGAGCGACAGATTTATGAATTAACAGAGCTACTCCTCCTCCTCTTGCATCTGTTCTGTCACTTCTATATAAATAATAATTTTTAAAATAGGGTCTATGATTTTCTGAAAAAAAAAGTTTCATTCAAAGACGCTATTTTAATATTTTCTCGTTCAATTAGTATCTCAAATTGTTTTAATTTAGAAAAGTTTGAAATGCTATTAGCATTCAAGTGAAGCATTTTGAATTCGTTTAAATTATTAGTATAATCCATGGGCGTATTTTACCATTGACATTACAACTTTGATTTGTTGTACTTTTGAGGTGCACCTATGCAAATCATCCATAGCTGTAGTGAAAATATCAAAAAGCTCATCAATGCTAAATAAATCGTTGTTTGTTTTTAGCTGGTTAGCATATGTAGCTTTGCTGTTATTATTGATGTTATTGTTACAATTTGTGTTGTTGTTACTGAAATTTGGGAAATCAACCTTTGATTGAAATGAAATATTTTGTTGTTGCCTGCTGTTGTTATGACTTTTGGAAGTTACTTTTGTTCTAGTTTCCAAATAGAGAGAACGTAACGGACAGTTGATGTCGTTTGCAGAGTGATCAGTTCTCTCTTTTCCATGTTTTTTGCAATTAAAGCATGTAAATACAGCTGGTCTTTTTTCATTTGTGTTAAACGGACACACACTTGTATGATGTTGTTCTGCACATATCCATGGCCATACATTAAGCAGTTCCAGCATTGAGTTGGTTTATTTCTGGATCTAGATTTGTATTTTTTCCAAGAAATTATGATATTGGAAATTGTCCTTACATTTTTTAAGGCAGTTGGGTTAAAATTTTTACGAACAAATTGAACTTTGTAAACAGCATTGTTGTTCGAACTGAATTTGGTGACTATTTCAGCCACCGAAGAAGGGGATAGGTTGTAGTTTTTTAACTCTTCGGTGATGTCCTCAGAGTTTATGCGGGGTAAACCGTGTAGAAAGGTTGTGTATAACCTATTATCTTTGGAGCCATATGAATGAAACTCCATTTTACTCTCTTTAAAAATTTGCTTATAGCATTCGTACAATTCTTTAGTTGGAGCAAATATTTTGGTACCAATTGAAGTACGTTTGAAAATACAATCTTTACCAAGTAGTTTTTGTATTTCTGTAAATGAGGCGTTAGCTTCTACAACTATAGGTGGAGGTTTGTGTTGTTTAATATCATTAATATTTGATGCAGGAGTTACGTCCATATCATTGAGGCCAGCAAGCAGGCTAAATCTGTTGCTGGAAGTTGACGCGATGTTTGGGTTAACAAAACCCGGAGGAAGTTTTGTCATCTTCTTGTTCACAAGCTTTCTTTTTGATGAAGATTTGGCCCCTCGGGCCATCGCTAAATTTTTATTCCTGTTATAAGCTGGATTGTCTACCACGTGAGTTCAAATGAGATCAAGAATAGGCAATTGCAAAAACAAAAATATACACTTGTTGTTAATTTTAAATAGTTGTACTCTAAGCGCTTTAATTATTTACACGACCGTTCGTAAAGAGAATTAGATTCGAACTGAATATTTTCAGGAGAGCCCTTTAAAGTTCAAAATCTTTACTGCAAATCAGGAGCCGGTTTTTTTCATTTAACTTTCTTGTCAAAAAAAATAAGTTCTTTATTTCTGTAGACAGAGGATATTAGGCTCTTATGACTTGTTGAACGAAAAAAAACTTGAAAAGATTAAGTTGAGAATGAGAAAAAATTTAATGCGCCTAAATAAATATAATTCGTTATTCTATGTCAACATTTTTAAGATTTGGGCTCTAATTCCCGCAGTCGTGATCGAAATAATTTCGTATCGGAGTTAATTTTGATAGTTCGAAATTTTCTGATGATAGCACTCGTTAAGAATCGAAACGATTTTATGTTTCAGTGTTATAAAAATGTTTAATTTTTCAACAACCACAAACAAATTTTCGAAGTGGAAATATATTTTAAAAACTAATTTTTTTTATTCCTCATCATCCGACTCTGATGCAAAGCAAGATTTGAATAAAATTAGAAAGAAAATTCGTGATTCCAACGACCCATTAAGTTTGTCAAATATTGAGTAAGTAAATTTTTTTTTTTTTAAATCAAACAAATGTTAAAATTATATAATTTTTTTTTTTTTTTTTGAAGTTTCAAAAAACGCTTTCGGTTATTAAAACCAGCATTAAATTATCTCCTTGAAGATTTGGATTTTGAAGGACATTTGTCTACTGGGGTTCCAACAAAAATTCAGTTGGCTGCAACATTATCCCTTTTGGCATCAAGCGGTTTTCAACACAATGTTGGAAATGATTTCTTAATTGGAATTAGCCAAAGCGCTTTTTGTAAAATAGTAAACAGAGTTTTGAAGGAAATGGAACGTAAGCTATCAGTATTTCTCCCCGAAATACTGATGAATGTAAAGAATACTTCATGAGAAAATACAAACTGCCAGGAGGTTTGTGAAATAAATACTTTTATATAAATACTTTTATAACTCTTTTTTATTGCTATTATTATTAGTTATTTGCCTTGTGCGCAATTTGGTAAAATACCTTTGGCCAAGTCCGAGTGCTCTGCCATAAACTCAGCAAGTGCCAGCTTTTGCGTTGAATTTATTTTTGTTATTTTTGACCTAATATTATTTATTTATATTCAATTAATAAAATTTACAAAAAATTAAAAAATATTGATTTACATTTTCTTTTTTATGCTTATTATGCTTTTCAAAAACTCGATAGATAATTTGCTATCGACTAAAATGTCGTACGGTTGCGTTTGAGTACTCGCTCGTTATCGAGTAACATCATTCGAAATTTCGATACTTTTTACTCGATAACGGCTGAGAGCATCCCAAAAGAAAAAATTTCGCACGTTCGAGTAGAATTTCGATCGCTATCGACTCCGAGAATTAGAGCTTTGATCTCACATGTCGAGTTAGGTTCTTATTCCCTACTGACAATTCATCGACTTATGGTACATTTTCACTTTGAATGCTTTTAATATAATACGAATTATAGTAGTTCTATAATCAAAATACAGAAATGTCGTTCTAAGATATTTTGTGAAAATATTTAATTCAAAAAGAGAGTTTCACAATTATAATTTACTTTTATTTAAATATCTTCTTCGCTCTTATACTCTGTAAAAAAGTAGAATAAGAAAACACTTAACTTGAGTTAGGTAATTAACGTCGAAAAATTATAAGGTAGGCTGTTATTCCAAAATAATCATTTAAAAAAAATCACTTAAGCTATAAGGATAATTGCCGTCCTAAAAAAGATACAAACATAAATTTATAGCAAATAGATTTAGACATGCTGAACACGATGACAATAACAACTCAATTTTGTCCTAAGTAAAGTTAGGCCGTGTGGCCACTGACATATTGAACGTGTAGCATGTAATATTGATGGATCACGGTCCACATTGCAGAGTACCCTAATTTTCTGAAATCAAAATTGATGGATTGCGAACCAAATATTTTGAATGTGTGACAGTGCCCTTTAACTTACATCGCGTGTACTTATTAAACATAAATACACAACAAAAACAAAAAAAGTTAATTGAAATATTGAATGAAAATATTGAATGAATAATTATTTTAATTGTTTTGAAATATTTTTTAGTGCTGTGTTTAATAGAGGAGATTATTGAAATTTGATAATTGACCAGTACTAATTAAATAATGTTTAATGTAACATAATATAAATAAATATTAAAATAAAAACATGTATCGCAGTATAATAAATCACACTCACCTTAATACAACGAACATAATGTGGTGTTGTAGCATGCAGAGTAGATATCAGAGAAGTTAGACTGTCACGGAATTGTGAGCCTACCGAACGACGGTGTTGTTTTGAAGGCATAACCTGTTGAAACGAAAAACTATTACTTTCAATAAAATAAATGTCACACGGTTCAACAACTGAAACATGCAAATGTTAGTCGTTTGATAATATATATATATATATATATATATATATATATGAATATCAGAATAAAACTGAAATATACCAAGCGACTTAGGAGTAAGTAAAGTTTATGAAATTATAAATTATATAGAAAAAATCTCACAATCTTTAAAACTAAAAAACAAGATTAAAAATATTAAAGCGGTTAAGAATTCAATTTTGTTGCGATGTATGTGTTATATGTTGTGTTAGAAAAGCACTGGTTACTTAATTTTTAACATGCATTGTTTTTTTAAAATGTTGTACTGAGGTTTAGTATGAACTGGCTGAGCTAATTCTAGATAAACAAAATTTACTGAGAAAAAAAAGAATCTCACTAAAAACTGCTATGGATTTAGAATTCGTATAGCAAGTTCATTCCATCAAGTACAGTAAAATTTATGTTAGTTTGAAACAATACAGATTTTAGAAAATACTAAAAATAAACTAACTCTTCTTCGAGTTTCTTGGGACACTGTGGCAGTGCTCTATACAGAGACGAAAACAATGAGAAATAACAGCCATGAAGTCATCATATATATAAATACATAAGAAAAAGAAAATAATTACTCAAAACAAAAAAAAAGGAGATAGTTCAATATAAATCATTATATATGTAAATAATAGACATTGTATATGTAAATAATAGACATTTAAAACAGACCTGTTTACGAGCAGCACTGATAACAACACGTCCACCCAGCGTGTGGGTCTTAGCAGCATCAGCACTCAAAGTATCAATTTCTTCCATTTCCATTAATTGTTTACACAAAGACATTTTCGATAGACGCATTACATTAACCAGTTCTTTAGAAACAGTATCACGATTTTTCTCCAAGAAACCGTTAACATCATATTCCACAGTATCAGAGAAATGTTTTATAAAGAAGCCTTTTGGGAGAACATACCAAACTTGAGTGGAATCTTTAAAAATACATATTCTAAGTACAATAACTTACTAGTATTGCCAAAACGAGGTTTTTCAAAATGAGCAAATTTCTGACATTTTTCCACTAGTTTACGGGCCCAACTTTCGTCCGAACCCCTTGGCATCTGTTTTTTTTTTTTTTTTTTTTTTAAAGAAAATTTTAATTTGTTTAGTAATCTTTATATGGAAAATTTGTATAACCTACTCTGCACTCTTCGTCTAATAAATCTAAAACACCCAATTTAGATTCTATCATATCTATGCAGGGTTGATTATCATAAAAATCAATCATTGTCCAGGCTATACCCTCCTTGAGATATTCTTCTTGTTCTAGCTTGAAAACATGTTGATTGAATTGTTGTTGTAGCTTTTCATTGGCATAGTTAATACAAAATTGTTCAAAAGAATTAATTTCAAATGTTTCGAAACCATAAATATCGAGAACCCCTATAAAACAGCTCTGCTTACGATCATTGTTAAGACCCTTGTTTATAACACCCACAATATATTGAAAGAGTTTAGCGTAGATATGTTTAGCTAAAGCATCTCTAGCTGCCATTGCTGTGTCCAGATTGTTTGGTATTAAAACTAATTCATTAACGGATTCAATTTGTCGCATTTTAAACCATTTCCGTAAGTCATCAGAGTTTACTTTTAACAAATCACCCATAACACGTAAATTTAAATCGTCGTGCTGTAAACGAATAAAAAGTTAAATATCAAAGTAGACAATTTTATATAAATGTATATAATACTTACATAGATTTCGCAACCATCCGGATCAATTTCATCCGAGTTCTTCTTTAATTTATGCACAAATTTCAAATTACCCAAATGAAGGATACCAGCCAAAATATTAAGAATATCTGAAATCTAATATTACATACATAATTTTAAAATCAATAATTACCACTATTGATAACTGTCATTATTTGCCAACAATTACCTGTCTGGAATCAAAACCCAAAACGTGCATAGCTTGTAAAGTTTCTTTAAATTGTTCCTTATCGGAAACTTTATTAATATCCGGTGATTTGCCCATATTTAAAAACTCAAATTTGTCTTGATGATCTATAGAAATTCAACAATATTTAAACAAAAAAATATTTGAAATTTATTTCTATTTATTACCTAAAATCAATTCAGGATGGTCTGCTCTAGCCGAACAAAGTTGATAGAATATATGATAATTACGTTCACCTAAGGCTTGAAAAACGACACGTGATTTCTCCAACAAGTACGTATGCATGGTGGCTCCTGTTAAGTGCATGACACTCATGTTGTTCTTAAATAATAACTTGGTGAATTTACCAAAACGTGAACTGTTATCATTTCTAGTGGTTTTAGCATTACCAAAGGCCTCCATAATGGGTGATGATGCCAACACCTTCCGTTCAACTTGGGTCTCCGACTCAGAACCCCCAACAGCAGCAAAATACCGCATGGCATACTTGGCAGATACTGTTTTGCCAGCTCCCGACTCACCGCTAACGATAATACTTAAATTGCATTTCTCACGTTCCAACTTGGTGTACGCTTCTTCAGATAAAGCGAATATATGGGGCTCCAATTCACCCATAGAACGACCACGATATGCTCTAATAATACTTGAGCCATATAGAGGCAAATCGGCATAAGGATTTATGGCTACCAAGATAATACCACAGTAGGTGTAGATGATTTGACGCTCACAAAAGCGTACTCTTAAATTGTGTAATACTCCTGGTTCGTGCAAATATGATAGCGATGTTAAATCGTTCTGTCCAATTAGTATGGCTGGATTTCTTAGTGGTGGTAAATTACTACCATCCGCTTTGACAGGTACTTCAAGTTCTCTTCCACTTTCTAGTTGAACTTTTAATGTGATTTTACCTTTTTGGTAATTTTCATTTAAAGTGCCACTCTCCCATACTGTTTTCGAATTTGGTAACCATACCTTAGAGCCCTAGTTTAAAAAAAAAAAACACAATTATTATCATCATTCTTAAATATGCGTCATCTTAGATCAAAAATCAATACGTTTGAGAAAAGCTTATGACAAATTGATAACATACATTTTATCTCTCTTAATATTAACAATGTTTTTTTATGTTTATATTTATTTTTTTCTATTATTGTTTTTTTATAATGTTGTTGGCAATTACCAAAATAATAACATAGTTTTTGATATCCATTTGATTGTACATTAAAACAAAGTAACAAAAATTACGGTTCCACTTTATTTCAATAACCTAGCCTATAATCGGTTACAAGTTTCTACTAAAAAAAAAACTGTTAAATTAAAGTTTTATAAAAAAACGGAATCCCGTTTTACATGGTTTCGTCCCATTAGAAAATAGTTGTTTGAGTGGATTTAAAATGTTCCGTTCACATAAACAACAATATTTTCGCTGACATTAGTAATATGTATATGGACTCCAGAGAGATATTAAATATTTACTTTTTATGGGAGGTGCCACGCCTACTAATCCCGTCGGTTGCAAAATTTAAAAAACCGAAAATATGATGTAAATCTTAGCTCGATAATTCTTACAATTCCGGAGATTATCCGTGTGAAACAAAAATGATCAACGTCATTTTAATAAAGATGAATACCTATAAAAGGAATTTCTAATATTACTTAATATTCCTAAAATACAAAAATAAAACTTATTAAATGTCTCCATGATCTCTAATAGCGATTAAAAAATAAACTACGTTTTTAAATCTGTTAAAAAAAATGTGCATAAAAACAATTATGTTTTAAATAACTTCATAATCCCATTTATTTAAATTGTTATGGTTCTAATATAAAAAATGAGGTTCCGCTATAAAAAAAAAGTTTTTCAATGAAGTAGGTACCTAATTTATGAAATTTATTTGTATCACAGCTTATCTTTGGGTAACATTCCCTTTATTAATGTTATGAATCCATATAAATACCTTTGCATAAAGTAACTCTTCACTTGACATTATTTCGCTAAGTACTGTTTGGTGGGGCGGGGGTGTGTAAAGATATTTTGTTAACTAAATCTCCAAATCATCCAATCACCGCCAACTCATCAAAGATGATATTTTATGTTAATTTTATTATTCATTAAGTTTAAACAAATTCTTGTACTATTCTTATTTGACTTAATAATTTTGTTTTCCAATAAGATTATTTCAAGTCAGCAGACAATCGACCATCAAACAAAAACATAAAAGTTCCCAGCTAACACCGTTATGCTTATTAGAAAATAAATTTAATACATTACAAATTTTAAGTAAAAACGTTACTGACAAAATTTGGGCTTTACAAAAGATGTATATAAATAACTTAAGAAAAATATATTAACCGAAATTTTCTTTAATCTTTATGAAAAGCTAGACAAAAATTAATTTACTACTGACGTTGACAAAAGCAACGACAGTTAAGTTTTTTGGTAGAATAGACGACGATAGAATGAAAAAAACAAACACTTTTTAAATGTTACCAGACTATTTTCTAGTTACCCCAAACATTATGTTAAATTTACAGGGAAATATAAAAGTATTTTTTTTTTTAAGGTGTGTTTACACTATGTGTATTTTCCATATGTAAATTCAGTTTTACGATCCATACGTAATTCCGTGTGTGTGTCAAAATTAGCGTTTTACATACGATTCATAATTTTTGCGTTCAAACGTACATATGTATTTCCGTATGACATAACCTCTAAATGTAAACAACAGCTGATTTAATTTGTGAATTTACAAAAATTTATTGTTTAAAATAAAGATATATTTTATATATTTTTAAATTGTTAATTAATATTAAACAATATATTTTTCTTTCAATATTAATCTTTATAATTTACTCCTTTTTCTTTCGCCACAAGCAGTGTTGTATTTTAATGTTTGTGTTGCCAAAATAGAACCTGCTCTAATTGAAAAAAATTACATATGTCTTGCAAAATGTGTTGTACATAAACAATGTTTGAAAGGGTTCACACTATGTGTACAAATTACACGCGCTAAGAAACTAAGAAAAACACAAGCAAAACACGTAGTGTGAACGCAGCTTTAAAGGTACATATGCATATGTAAATTTATTTACAAGATATATAACAGAATATTATATACAACACATATACATTACTTTTTAGGTGGATTATAGTGTGGATTATTTAATGAAATTTATTAATCGAAAATAAAAATGTAAAAAAAATTAAATGAAATACTAAGACCCAGTTTTTGAAAAATCAGTAAAACCTAGTTTTGTTAAACCCAGAATTTATTCATCAATTCCTTTATGAATTTGAACATGTCTGAAAAAAATTAATTCGCGGTTTAACTAAACTAGGTTTAACTGACATCTCTAAAACTGGGCCTAAGTTTATCAATTAAACCATATATTTGTAAAAATATCAAAAATATTTAGGGCTAAGTTTTTTGGGTGTATTGAGAGATGCCAAATTGTGGTAAACTATATAACACCCGATTCACACAGTGATTTTGTACGACGTTACGTTTCGACGACTTTTGGTTTGTAGGCGAACGGAAGCTAGTGGGATAGAAAAAAGTCTCGATTTGCGTTTTTCAGGTTTTTTTTCATATATCTCTTTACACTCATTTCTCTTTTTCTTTCTTTCTTTTTGCGTATTATTCTTTTATTATTTAATGAAACAATGTACATAATATTTAACAAATAAATAAATTGAATTAAAAAATAATAATTTGAATTGAAATAAAAAAGAAAATAATTTGAATTTACATTAATTCATATATTTTTTTATATTTTTCTTAACCCGCCCGTTAGACAAGCCACCGCCAGTTCGTAAAACTCAATACACTCACATTTTTTACTAATACACACATTTTTCGCAGTGGTAACACTAATGACACCAAATTTTTCGTGTGTTTAATTGCTGCCACTAACGATTATTAATATTACCTTGTTAAAAAATTAATACAAATTTACTGTATTACTCCAAAATCTATAATGTTAATAGGCTCGGCGATTTCTTGTGACCGATGTTTTGTTCTACCGTTTTATCCCGATTTTGACCAAACGTGTATTATTTGAAAGGTATTTCTTTTTAGCCGATTTGCAGATTTACAGGTTTTTAATTTTTTTTCTTTATTTTGAGTAAATTGCATTTTAAGTTGCTACTAACACTTACATAAAATTATACAATGCTATGTGTGTGTTTATAAATGTGTTTGTAATAAAAATGAGTTGTTTTTGTGTTGATTTGTGAATTGGCTATAAATGATTAGCATACTTTTAGGGTCTTTATTTAATGAAAAATAAAATTTCCTACAATTTGCGCTTGAGTTTCGAGAGCTGGAATTTGCTAGTAATTAAAGTTTTAACTTTTAAAATATATTAATATGATTAATTTCTTGAAATGCACATATAAAAACGCAATTTTATTAATTATAGAGCATACATATTATTAAAATATTACCAATAATAATAAATGGTAACCTTTTCCACCAAAATGTGGCTATATAATGAACACGGTAACACTATTTTTTAAACAAAACAAAAAGTGAATATGGATGCGAAATTGAAAAAGAATATTTTAAAAATAATTAATTTATACCATCGCCAACCTTTTTTGTGGGATATGAACAATATATCTAAACGATTTAAAGAACAAAGCCTACGAAAATGTAGCAAAAGAGATGGGTATAATGGTGGAAGTTTACGCTCCGACAACATTTTCAAAATGGCGAAGAATTCGACAAATTCGAACAATTTTTCCTTGATAATCGTATCGTATACAGCTTAGTGGCAGTGGCGGTGGCCTGTATAGAACGGGCGTAAAACAATTTTATGTGAAAAATGGATCATATTAAACACATCAAAAACACAACTCTGATAAAAGAGAAAACAAATTGACGGCGTTTAACACATTTTAGCAGGCACAAAGTTTTTATGAAGAACAGTGCTGTAAAAACTTGTCTGAAAAGCGCTACAAGCCATTATAAATAAAAATTTGGAAAACTACACCTAAACAATGAAAAATTTAATTCCTAAGTTATATATATATTTCGTGTAGTTTTAATTTAGGTTCATTTTGAAACAAAATAATTTTACAGTTTCAAAAAATATGTTAACATACATATATAAAAAAAAAAAAATATGTGAGTCCGATCACAGGGGAGATGTGTAAACATCTATTGGTTGTTGGTTGTTGAATCAGCTAAATAAATTTATATCATAATATTGGCACCAATACACTTACATATACCTCACACCGATTTTTCCTTACGCTGTTTTTGTGATTGTATTGTGAAATAGATTTTTACGCCCCTGAGCGCATAGATGTTTAGACATCAAAAACCATTTAAGCGAATTCATTTAGATAAAACTAATGTTAGGTTCAAAAACCTATATTTTATATTAGTTATATAGAAAGATATTATTTTTGTTGAACTACCCAAATCTCAATGAAGTCAGAACTAGCGATGTTTCTCAAATTATATCTATAATATTAATAGGCTAGGCGATTTTTTGTTATCGATTTAAGTTTCACAGTTTTACCCCGATTTTTCAATTTATCATTTTTAAGGTATTTCTTTTTAGCTGTTACCCAGATTTGCAGATTTTCATCATCTGGAATATTATTTTGGAGTTATGATCGTTTAAAGTTGGTACTAACACATACATAAAATTATACAATGCTATGTGTGTGTTTATTAAATTTGTTAATGTGTTTGTGTTAATGTGTTGAATTTGTTTTCTTCATTTAAAACGAGTTGAATTGTGAAGCATACCTTTAGGGTCTTTATTAAATTAAAAAATAAAATTTCCTAGAATTTGCACTCGAATTTCGAGTGCTGGAATCTGCTTGTATTATTTAATATACTACATTTTTACTACTATTTAAAAAACGTTAGATTTAACTCTAACCTTTAAAAAATATTTTTTGAAAAAGCGCTATATTCGGCTGGTAAAGCTCTAAGTTAACAGCACTGATGAGCAATCTATCCAAGTTTTGTGTGTAAATATTGGAATGTTTTCAATAAGTGTAGATACGCAGTTATGTCTCCAGAACCAAATCCAACAAAAATCTATGAAACAAATGCAGTAAATGGAAGCAAAATGAACAGTAGGGAATTCGTTAATACTGCTGTTATTAAAATCAGCGAAAGTAGTGAGCAACAAACAACAGACGCAAGGACAACATCAACAATGTCTGCGGAAAAAATAGATGATTTTTTATTAAAACCACCGACATTAGCACACCCCAGAGAAAGACGAAATGTTTCGCCATCCAACATCAATTTACATGATGCTTTTCCCGATCCTCTATCACCTTCCTCGTCATCTTCTACTTCCCAGGCAACGAGTGCTAATGATGCCACATTTGAACCTACTATTGAAATGATGGTTAATGATTTCGATGACGAGCAAACCCTGAATGAAGAAGAAGCTTTAGCCGCAATGGAATCACAAGATCAAGATGAAGAGATTAACACATTGAAAGAAGAAAGTGAAATGCCTTTGGAAGAATTATTGGCTAAATATAGAGCTCTACCACCTATGTCGCCGTCATTTGTAGAACCACCACGTAAAAAATCAAAAAAATTATCCTCATCGAATAAGACAAAACATAAATCAAAACAAAAGCAGGATGAAAGAACGTTGCAGCATAAACCTAATGAAAATGTGGGAGGAAATTCCGACAAATCGAATAACAATGACACTAGTGCAGCAATAAATGCCAAAGCCAAACCAGATGTTTTTGTGTTAGATAGTGGAGATGATGAAAAGGAAGTGCCAGATGATGAAAAAGCCGATGAAGAGGAAGAAACAATGCCATTAAAACCACCGATTTACTTTGCTGGAGAAGAATGTAATGCGATTGAAAATAAAATCGTGAATGAAAGTGGAGACGGTGCAGGTGTTATGCATGCAGATATGCTTAAAGTACGACGATCTCACTTATTGGATCTAT
This sequence comes from Cordilura impudica, assembly GCA_963682025.1. Classification (NCBI taxonomy): domain Eukaryota; kingdom Metazoa; phylum Arthropoda; class Insecta; order Diptera; family Scathophagidae; genus Cordilura; species Cordilura impudica. Next base: position 3,932,371 of record OY821521.1, read on the forward strand.
ATCCAGAGGGAACATTTGATAATGTAGTTGTAGTTAATGATGCTATTGCTGGCAATAGCGGTAAAGGTAGGTAGTGTATCAAAAAAAAAAAAAAAAAACGTAAATAACAAACTAAAAAAGTTACATGCCTGCTTGCTTGCATTTCATTTTATTTCCTTTCGTTCGTTATTTCAATATGATAATTTAAGATATACCCTTGGAATCTTTATATGATGTTGAAGATGATGAAGATGAAGAAATCGAAGAAGAGGAGGATGAAGACTACAAAAAAAAAGTAATGATAGGTACATCTTACCAAGCTAATATTCCACATGGTCTTTCGCTGTATGGTGATATTTTACCGTATGAAAATGAAGATAAACTTATTTGGGAACCAAGTCAAGTTAGTGAACGTGAAGTAGAAGAATATTTACTTAAAATACGAGACATCAAATCTAATCAACAAGGAGAAGATGAAGCAGTTTCTGAAAACAATGATGGCTCAAAGACTAAAGATAACGTGAGAATTGAAAGTATAAACGAAAATTTAGAAAATAATTCTTTATTAGCAAATGGTGATAAATCACAAGTTCAAGCACCTGTAACAGCGGATTTGGATAATCAAGCAGTGGTAAAAGACAATGAGCAGGTATATATTTATTGTTACGTTTTAATTCAAGGTTGCCGAATGTATAAAATGTATTAAAAGCAAAGAATAATTATAAATATTAATGCTTTCAGGCTCTTCATTTGTTAGTTCAATGTGGATATGATTTTAAAGAAGCTTTAAGACGTAAACGTTTAAATGCTTTACCCCTAAATGATTGTATGAGTTTGTGGTCTGAAGAAGAATGTCATAAATTTGAGGAGGGCATACAAAAATATGGTAAAGATTTTTTTAAAATACGACAAAATCAGGTTAGTGCTTTGGAAGTTCAATTAATACTTGAATTTCTTTTACTTTTTCCATTATCCTCATTCAGGTGCGTACTCGCACTATGCGTGAATTGGTGCAATTCTATTATCTGTGGAAAAAAAGTGAAAGAAGAGATCATAATTTTGCCAATGCTGATACTGTAGATCATATGGATATATATTTGAATGAAGATAATGAGTATGGTTCTAATCCTGCTTCAGTTTTAACACCGATGGGTTCACCTGTTGGTACGACTACAGCTTGTTCAGCTACACGTAGAAATAGTAATGCTTCTCAGAAAAACATCTCTATAATGTCCGCCAATATCAACATCAATAATACACCAACTACAAATACGGCAGTAGATAAAAGTTGTTCTAACTCATCAACGCAACAACAAAGACGACGTGGAAGTAGCACTAATAACTTCAGCAACGGTATTTCCTACGATTTTAATGCCGATCATTCTGCAAATGCTTGTACAAATACCACTAAATGATGACGAACATCTGCCAAATTGACAAAACGTACAAGAAAACGTTTTGCCAAAACAATTCAAAATCGTGTTAAAAGGAAACCCAAACGTATAGTAACAAATAAATGTTGTCTCAATAAAATGAAAGCTACTGGTGGTATTTAAACTTAAGAAAAGAAAAAAAAAATATTCCATTTAAATGAAATAACCTCTTAATTTACTTTTTCTTTTATTCTTTATGGGAAATGAGTTGTATTCAAACAATAAAGTTTGTACTTTTAAAGATTTTTATATTGTAAGTTAATTTATCAATCTTATACGATATATTTAAAATGAAAATGTCAAATATTATTTTCTCCTAAAATCAAATTTAACGGTAATCAAAAAACAAAACAAAAAAATCTCAAACTATAAAAAAATTGTGATGTTTTTATTCCTGTTAATATGATAATTAATAATGCTAAATCTTGTACAATAAAATTACATTATAAATAGTTTGTGATAGTTGTATACAAGAAAACAATTTTTAAAATATTCTAATTGTTCAATTGATTCCAGAAATTGACCACTACAACATCGAAATTTTTTTTTTTCACATTCTTTGTCATATTTAATTATTAAAAGAAATCAATTAAAATTCATCTTCAAATAATAATTTGCAAAACAAAACACAAGAAAGACAATTTTACGTACATAAGAATGTACTTTTCAATTTGTAAGTACATATTAAAAAAATATATCAGACTTGTTTTTCATATTATACTGCCGTAAAACAAGTCCATATATGCAAGTGGTGCTACTGCAAATATGAATAAACTATACATAACAAGTAAGAGTGTTAAATTCGGCTGTGCCGAATCTTTGATACCCTCCACCTCGGTTTGTGGCAATACTATTAACATAGCTCATGGTAGTTGTGTTCTTGTTATTGTTAATATGTATGAATCACATTTTTTTTTGTGGCTTTTTTTATGTTGTTGTATGTTCAACCACTAAACTATTACAAGAAAACACTAGGTTTCATGTTTTTTTTAGAGGTATCTATAAACTTTTGTTCATTTCTCAGCGCAGAGGCTCCCGATTTACTCCGATTTCAATACCAACCTGGTGGGAATTATGGCAAATAATTTTTTCGTAACCTGACCTAAGTAAATGCTTTTTTTTTTGAATGAGCGTGATTTCAACAGACACACGGACAGACGGACAGACGGACAGACGGACATCGCTATATCGACTCGAGCTGTGATAAGGATCAAGAATATATATACTTTATTGGGTCGGAAATTAGTTTTTCGATGCGTTACAAACGGAATGACAAACCTATATATACCCTCTGCCACTGAGATGTGGAGGGTATAAAAACTGGCAAAAACAAAGAAAAGCATGCAAAAGCAAAAAAAATAACAAATACACAACGCAACCTAACTTAACGGAAGCTCAGTATCCGGAAAAGTGAACTTTACTGTTATCAACTTTGTTGTTGGTTCGATAGTTACGTACGTACGTATAAATTTCTCTTTAGCATGCTCTTTTGCAAGCAAAAAATGAATAGAGCGCCAAAACAATGTCTTTTTAACGAGGGCTTAGTTAAAGTTTAAAAGATCTTGGCGTCAGTCATTCAGTTAGTATCGAGTGGAGGAGCATCGTTTTGTGCATTGTACTGAACACGCATCGCGTAAATAATTATCTTCACTTTACGGCTATGCAGAACCACCAGCAACCGCATACATTTGATAATATAGCTTCACTGCAAGCAACAACAGCAACAAATTTTACCAACACTGCTAAATTACCGATAGAAACGGTAAAATTATTAATTGCATCCGTATCACGGAGACCAAATTTATGGATTCGTACAAGCAATGGCCAAAAGAGATCAGACATTAATTCATTGTGGCAACAAGTTAGTCAAGAGGTTCACCTACCAGGTTAGTAACATGGCTGAAAAAAAAAATAAACATTGTATGACAATACCGTACATTTGCATATATTTTTGTCATTATTTTTTTTGACATGGATGAATGTATTGGGGGATATTTTACAGGGTTGCCAATTTTAAACGATCAACAAACGCGTAATTTCAAAAACACTAAATTTTCCATTTTTTCTCTATATATTTTTAATTAAATTAAAAAAAATATTTCACAAATACAGTTTTTAACTGTGAAAAGTAAACTCAAAATAAAGTTCAATAATATAAAAACAAATAAAAAACTTTTAAAGATAAATATTCTTTGTAAATTATACAAACAAGAATATTTAATTTAAAATATCACATGCTTAGATTAAAGTCCATTGTTTCCTCAACCGGCCACAAAACCGTTTTAATTTCAAATTCTAATGTTTCATAAACATCATTACTATTAAAATATTTACTTCATCAGGTATGTGATATCTTTAACAACAGGAATTTTCTCTTTTCAATACCTTTTTATTGTGAAGTAAAGCATTCAGTAGTGAATATAATGACATTCGATTTCTAATTTTGGAGTTGAAAAGTTGATATTTTTCGTTGGTTGACGCAACGGTTGCCTCAACCAACCAGGAATATCAAACAGTTTTGATATTTTTCGTTGGTTGATGCAACCGTTGCTAGAAATATCAAAAAGTTTTGATATTTTTCGTTGGTTGATGTAACCGTTGCTAAGTGTGTATCATTGTTGCTACAACACATTGAAGCAACCGTTGCCTGGTGTGTTTAATAACACGACTAGCTCTTTTTAGTACATTGTGTACACTGTGCATACTCGCATTTAAAAGTAAAAGTGAAACTTCAGATATTTATACTGTTAAAAAATTGGCGTTTTTTAATAAAACTATATTTTGTTGGGAAAATTTAGATTACATGTCACTGATGTTTTAAAAAAAGCACTAACTCTAAAGGCCTAGTTAGCCACACGTTGTTAAAATGTATCCGTGCCGTAAATGTAACGATGGCATTTAGTCCAATTACAGAACGTAAAAAACGAACCAGCATGATGCTGTGTAAAATTAACCAAACTTTATCAGCTGTTCACAAATGTCACATACAAACGTAGCTAAAATCTATTTTCAACAGATTGGGACGTCCCGGTTACATGACAGTTGAGTTCGGTAACTGCTCTAAATGCTTTTCATGTAACATAAAAAAAGAGCTGACACGTTTGGTTACGGATACGTGTGGCTAACTAGGCCTTAAAAAATTTTCGTGTCGAAAATTTTTAAAAGCACTAAAACATTGCTAAAAGCACTGAGTTGACAACTCTGTTTAGTAGTATATTATTAGTGCAGTGTTGTATAGAAGTGGTTTGACATCATTTAACCCATTGAAGATGTATGTTTCGCATTTATATAAAAAATTTGACAATTATACCGTTTTTAAAAATTATCTATTATTTCCGTATGACATAACCTCTAAATGTAAACAACAGCTGATTTAATTTGTGAATTTACAAAAATTTATTGTTAAAAAAAGCTACATATTTTTTAATTGTTAATTAATATTATACAATTTATTTTTCTTTCAATATTAATGTTTATAATTTACTCTGTTTTTCTTTCGCCACAAGCAGTGTTGTATTTTCATATGTTTGTCTTGCCAAAAAAGAACCTGTTCTAATTGAAAAATGTACATGTGACTTTCCTCATGTATTGTACATAAACAATGTTTCATATGTATCACACGATGTGTACAACTTTTGTTGTGGGAAAATTTGACAGTACATATGTAAAAAACACATCATTGGTTTGGCGATTGTGTTAAACATAAAACAACACCTTTTTTTTCTTTCTAAAACACACCACTTTATATCTTTTATATCACTACTTTAATTTTTTCATGTGCCTAAGTAATACAAAAAGAAAATATAAATAAAAATAGTTTCGGATAGACATTTCAATATTTTTGAATGACAATGAGAATTTAGAGAGTATTTATTAGACCGGTCCGTATATATATGAAGCAATTTATTTTCTTGGATTTATATCACGGCAAGCAACTCTACGCTTTTATTATTAGAAATATGACAAAAAAAAAACCTTTTTTTTTTAAATATTTTACTCAAAATTATTTGAAAAATGAACATTAATCTAAAATATTTTTTTAAATAAATTACATATTAATATTAATTGAATTCAATATTTTCTTTGATCACTTGCAAAAGAAATTGTTTCTCTGTTCATTCAGTAGCAAGTTCACTACAGATAAGTTTTGACAAATCTTTCATTCAAATCCGATGGATCTACTACGTGGAATCTTGAAATAAGAAATTAAATTTCCTAACTAAACGCATCAGCAGTTGCACTTAGGGTATGAACTGCAGCACCATCAGAGATTCTCCACTTATCCAAAGTTGAAAGCAATCTTGGTTTAAATTCATTCGCTTTCACAACTTCAATGTCGTTTATATCATCAAAGTCAACCATAGCTGTTTGATAACAATAATTATTTGTTTAAAAATTTGAATTTTTGTAAAAATAATTTTATACCTCCTTGAGTCTGTTCTTTATATAACTCTTTTCAATTATCTTCTTTGATTTTATGCTGGTTTTCTTGTTCTTTCTGGACTGCTTTTCTTTTTGTATGACAATTTTATCTGTTCCTATCATACAACCTGGTCTTCATTTTCTCGCCGCTTTAATAAAAAGTCTTTGTCTTGTAGTTTTATTAATTCAAATGCGTCTGCATCTGCAATATCGAACTAATTTCTCTTGAAATTCAGTTTCGTTTTTGTTTTGAGTTTCAGTTTTTTCGACCATGATCCTTTGCCAAAATTTGCTTTTTGCCAAAATTTGCTAATGCTAATCTAGAACTTCCCCTTAAATTTAACCCAACTATTCGTAAATTAGAAAATAATACTTGTAGCAATTGTTTTCTTGATGGTAATTTAGCACCAGTAATTTGATGATCAATTCAGCCAATTAACTTAATATACAGATCGCTTCGGATTTTTGATTTTTTAAATTTTCTATTTTTTCTATTAAATTCTTTTTAAGTTAATCTTTTATAAAGTTTGGTTTTCGATTTTTTGTTTAAAGTTAAATATATATATTTCTTTCTTTTTTTTTGATTTTTTAAGTTCCTTGCGTACACAGTTTAGTTTTTATACCCTATACCACTATGTGGTTTGGGTATAATGACTTTGTGCTGCTGTTTGTAACAACCAAAAATATTTGACCTAGACCCATCTTTAATTATACCGATCGAATCAGAATCACTTTCTGAGTTGATTTAACAATGTCCGTCCGTCCGTCCGTCTGTGTGTCCATGTAAACCTTGTAATCAAACTGCAGGTCGCAAATATGAATATATTTTGATGAAATTTGGTATATAAGCTTTTATCGGCCATGGGATGAACGCTATTGAAATTGGTGAGAATCGGTCCATGTTCAGACCTAGCCCCCATACAAATTACCCCTATGAAATCGACATAAATTGCCATAAGATCCAAATTGTCATATAGATCTTATTCAAATTGGGTTTGTATGCGTTCATTACATCCATTAATGAGTAGTCCAAAAATGATCCTTTGGCCCCATATAGAGCTGCTTCCCGCTCTTCACTTAAATCTATCAAAAAACAAAACTATTGCACTGATTCTTCTCAAATTTTGTTTGTATATATTTCTGCAAAATACAAGAGACTTTACCAAACATGGTCAGGATCGATCCATTTTTGGGCCTAGTCCCCATATAGATATAGCATCCGGTATGAACTTTTTCATATCTGCAGCCGAAAAAATTAATAAAAATCCCACTCAAATTTGGTTTATGATTATTTTCTATATCCAGTTAGTAGGGCCTGAGAGATATGGTCTCTAAACGCATGGTATAGGGTATCGTATAGTCGGTCTAGACTGACTATAATTTTCTTACTTGTTTTGTTTTCGGTTCACTTTTTATTGGTGCATTAACCTTTTTGAAAAGACTACCACTTTTCAATGCTGGTATGAATTAGGTAAAATTTAAAAAAAAAATAGTATTTAAGTATATGCACTTAAAAAGTTTTACTGATTCTTAATTTTTTTTATATTTATTCAGCCGATATTTGTCGCATAAAATGGGGTCACTTACGTGACAATTTCCGTAAAGTATTTATACGCAATACCTTGTCAGCCGAACCTCCTACAACATGGCGTTTCTACAATGATATGCGTTTCATGGAAGCTGCTGTAGCCGAAAATGTTATGCGTCATCATCGACTGCGAGAACAATCTCTATATTGGCAAGAAGTGCACAGTGTTGAACAACGTCATAGGTCATCCTCATCAACAACACTTCAAGAGAATTACGAACGTTCTTTACAAAATCAATTTAACTTTTCAGAATTATCAGCATTTTTTCAAAATAATGTTCCGCTTAATAAACGCATTAAGTTGGAAAATTCCGAATCTGAGACATCCTTACAAGATTCGATGCAAGTATCAGTGAAAGCATTTGGCAATTCTAATGATATACCAGCTCATGCAAATGAGGATCAGCCCGATGATGACGATGATGACGATCAATATGATGAGGATGCTATTTCAATAGAGGAACACTATCCTATATCTAAGAACAATAACAAAGACAACAATAATACATCTTCAATTGATTTTAATAGTACTAAGATTAATTTAGAAAACGGCAATAAAGCTGAAAAGACAATGATTACTGAAACTTGCGCTGAATTCGTGGAGCAGGACTCTGATCGTATGTTTCTTCTAAGTTTACTGCCATATTTACGCAAAGTGAAGGAACAAAGAAAACTTCAAGTTAGACAAAAACTACAAGATGTTTTAATACAAGAATTTGGTTAAATCTTTCAAATTTAACACATATCAAGTAAACTTCGTTAACTCATAGCAAACAACCTGAAATGAGTGCTATTTTTCGAGTCGCGAACTTAAGATTTGTATACAAAATTCTTTAGATAATTTAACATTTAAAAAATACAAAATATATTTATATACAAAAACTAAAATTTTGAAAAAGTATTATAACATTAAACTAAATATAAACGTATTTCTATAAGAACATATTTATATTATACATGTACATGTAACTAACTGTAAATATGAAAAAAAAATTCTGCATTTTAAACATACATACGAGTATGTTTTTAAATCTTTTGTTAATTAAAATTTCGTTTCACAGCGTGAAGGAACAAACTCATTCAGTGATGGCATTAAAGGACTGTAATATTATAGTTTGTTTATGGTAATAAATTAACACCTGCATTTTGCAGGTACCAACCAAAATTTAATAATGTAAAAATGTCTGCAAATTTCCTATTTTTGCAACATATGTATTAATTCTATGTGAGAACTAAAAAAACATATTACAATTTCAAATAAAAGAAATGTTCGCTTGTAAAATGAAACTGATGCAATGACTTAAATGGAAGAAGGTACACTGCACCTGTATCTGAATGGGTGGGAAAATATTACAATATTAAAAAAAGCTAAACGGTTGCAGGCTCCTATTAGAATTATGAAAATACTTTGTTTGATGTATATGCTATTAGAAATAAGTTTTTTGGAAAAAGAAAATTAGAGAAATTGCATAATGTTGCGAATATCAAACAAAGAAATCATAAATGTATAATTTCTAATATAATAAAATCTTGTGTAGAATGCAGTTTTCTTAACTCAGTATTTATTTCAGATATCAATATATCGCATCTAATATCCTGTTAAAGTTAGCTGAAAATGTATGTGTTTTTAATTAAGTGAATATATCAGGGACTGCAATAATTATGCCTTTTATCACAAAAGTCACAACAATTATTTTTTTTGTTTTTAATTTTTCGAGCAATTGAAAAAAATTGTTTTTGGTTTCATGATCTTTTTTTCCTGTGATTTATTTTTATATTTGCTTGAAAAAATAAAAGTTCAAAAATTACTTTTATTTTTGCTCTAAAAAAATATATGTATTCTCTTGAAATGAATTGTACTGAAAACTATTTGATTGAACTACAAACAGTAAGTGTATTTTTTAAGACCTTACACTGAATTAAGCATTGTTAAAAATTCCGGTTAAATAAAAATTCAACAACGAACGGAAAATAGTTTGACAATTGGTAGATCAACCTGATGGCTGTTTTTAAAATATGGAACCCTAAAGGATATGCCCATTAAGATGAAGATATAATTTTTTTTTTATTTTCACAATTTTGATATATTGTATATATATCATAGAAATGTTTCCTAATTGAAATCCAAAACCACTTTATATATACATGCAATATGTACAGTGTTGTGCAGAACAAAAGCAACAAAAATCACTATTGAGAATTTTTGTATTTTTAAGCATGTTGTTGTTTTCCAAAATCTTCTATAATATCTCTATAATATCTATAATATTACAAATAAAAAGACAAAACTAAATTTGTAAACTAAAATAACCGTTTTAAAACTCAAAATGGCACTATTTGAGTTGTGCAAAACAAAAGCAACATTTAATATTATTCAATAATTAGGGAAGAGTGTTGTTTTTTATAACTTTGTGGCATTTATGAGGTAGGGATTCAATAAGGTGGTTGATAATTATAATTGCAATGTTTTTCCACTCAGTTTCCAGCTCTTCTTTTAAAGTTCGTGTGGAAGTGAAAGCCTGACCAGCTACTCGCCGCTTTAAAATGCCAATGAAGTTCTCAATAGGGTTCAATTCAGGTGATTGGGCCGGGCAATCAAGTATTTGAACCCTATTTTAAACGAGCCACTCTTTTACCACTCTTTCCAACGAAGAGGGATCTCCCACTCAGAGTGTGGACATAAAATTTGCAAGCAGGTTTCTATATTTAAATCTGATCATTAATCCTTCAATTTCGTGAAAGGGTTTAATGTTAAAACCACAGAAGCTTGCCAAATCATAATTGCAGTAGCTTGCATTTAAACGATCTCTCTTCTTGCGGCGAACAGTGCACATTCCGTCAGAGTTAAACTAATTAACTTTAGACTCGTCGCTAAATAAAACAGTTTTCCATTTTTCAGGCATCCAGTTTTGATATTTGCATGCAAAATAAAGCCTACAAATATTGATATGCCAAGAATTTCAGCGAAATAGAATTGAAATAAGTAAGTTCTACCTTTTTGATAAATGTTTCTTAATGAGCGGTGTTTTTTTTTTTTTTTTGTTGGCCTGAAGCTTCGGAAACCTGCTTCTAATGTTCGGCGGTGAACAATACCTGAATCTATATTTAAATTTAACTCATTTCAAATAGTTTTAGTTGATTTAAATGGATATTTCTGCACAATTTGTACAATGTGACAGTCTGTTCTTTCATCTGTCTTCCGTGTTTCTCCTCTCAAATGCAATGTTTTTACAGATTTTGTTGTTTTATATTTTTTATAAGGCGAGATGTTATAGATTTATTAATATTACGTTGTTTTATCAAGTTCTATTTGATTTTTTTCATTAAAATAATCCTTAATTATTTAATTTTTTAAGTTTTCTGAGAATTTATCACAAGCTATGCCGATTTGATTTAAATGTGATAAATTTCACTACGGAGCTAGCTGTAAGTCAACTTACAAGAAGCTAATTAAAAGAGAATGCTCCAAAAAGCCGTTAAACTTGCCTGTAGAGACAATCCAAGTTGTTTCATTCTTAAAGTAACTTTTGTTTTGCACAACTGAGTTTTTTTTTTGTTCAAAAAATTAAATCGGGTCTTTTTGTTTACAACTTTAATTTTGTATTTTTATTCGTAATGTTATAAAGAGTAAGAAATGATAAAGAAGAAAAACAACAACAACATGCTTAAAATACAAAAAAGGTCAATAGCTATTTTGGCTGCTTTTGTTCTGCACAACACTGTATGTATATCAAAATGCTCGTATGAAACTTTAAATACCTTTAGATTTGATGGTATAAGTTTTATAGCATATATTAAGGATTGTAAATGCTGGAATGCTTAACAGCAAGAAATATAAAGCTTACTTTTATTTAGTTTCATAATGATATTGTTCACCTGCAATCTTTTATTGCTTCAAATTTTGTTAAAAATCTAATATTATTCAACTTTTGTTTATACGAGGCACATACTGAATGCAGACTTTTTAATGATTACTTACTTTCACCTACGAATTGCCTACTTTTAGGGAATATACTTTAAATTCATATAAAAATGAAGCCTATTTTATAAATCATGAAAATACATAGTCTTCTTTCAGGTCTTTTTAAAATATTTTTTTAATTAACCTTAACCCTTAACCCAGCATTCATAATTATTTTTTAACTTATTGCTCTATTCTAACTTAATATAGTTATATCTATACAAAAAAAAAAAAAAAAAACAACCACCATTTAAGGATTTATTGGTGTAATGCAACCACCACTACATTTATAAAAAGAAACCTCCCTTTTTACTCTATAAGAATTTTATATACAAGTGACGAAAAATTCACTCCAAAGCTAAGGGTTACTCGTAGAAATTTTTTAAGGTTTAGTTAAAATTTAAAAACCAACAAGGTAAGGTGTCGTCTTCAACAAGGAATTTAAAAAAGATTTATAAAGACTACACTGCAATATAACATGCAAATAAATACATATAAAAAAATAAACAAAATTTTATAGAAACAATAACAGTGTATTGAAATTAAAATTAAAATAAACATTTAAAACATTAAAAAAGAATATGGCAAAACCTAAGCGAATACAAAAAAAAAGAAAAGCAACACAGAAAACAGATATAAATAAGTTGAATAAAATAAAAAAACTCATTAAAGCTGTCATCTTAAGAGAGATTTTTTCAGTGTTTGCTTCAGTTAGTAGCATGAAAAACAAACCAAGAGAACATTGAGCTCTCTATTAATTTAAGACCCACCGAATGTTAATGTTGGGAAAATTGAGCACTGTCATTAGTGAACTGCTGCACTCTATTCATTCACGTCTGCTACTACAACTACCACCATTACAACTTCTTTGGTGCTAGTAGTGCTGGTGTATGTACATGCTTTGTGAGACTCATCATAATCAGTCTGGAATCTTAAGTGACAGAAACATAAACTAAAATAAAAATACTAACCGAAAAATACAATACAAAACACTAAGAAAATAGAAGAAAATAATAATACATAAAAGATAAGAGATCCAAACCAAAACTAAAATAGGAAAACAACAACAAACAATAAAGAAAGAAAAAAGTTATCAACAAATTTAACCAACAACAAGAAATAAAAAAAAAAACAATTTCTAACAAATAGTTTAGGAAAATTCTTTTGTGATTAAAACAGTGTTAACAATTTTAATTTTTAATTTCTTTTGAAAAGTCTTATAAAGACTTAAAACCTAGTATAATAAACAAAAAACTAAATTAATTTAGATCAAGGCCATAAATACACCTATAAAATACTTTAGCTTCGTATGCCTGGGCCACAAATTGTAAGTATACCATAAAACAGAATTCCAATTCCTTTATTTTGATGCTAACTGCAAATATCATACATAATTACTATAATCAAAATGAGGAGTATCTTTGTGTAAATCAGTGATGTAGTTGTGAAGTATATTTTTTTTGCATACATATAGTTGTTGTTGTTGTTGTTTTAACCTCATCTTTTAATTATTGATTGATTCTTTTCTTTATAATTTTTTTTTTGTTATTTAAGTAAGTACAAAATAAAAAACCATGTCACCATGAAAATATTGATTTTGTTTGGTCCCAAAAACAAAAAGAAAAACAAAAAGAGTCCCATAAATGCTGTATATGCTAGCATTAGTTACTGTTTGCTGAACATCCCTTGAAACAAGAACTACAAACACGTCCTTTTTATGTTAATGCCTCTTCTTGAACAGAAACAAGTTTAAGCATTAATGATTTTTTTTTTTTTAAAAAAAGAGAAGCAACGTATAAAGCAGTATAAGAAGAAGCAACACAAAAAAGAATTAAAAGTCCTTTTATTTATTCCTTTTTGATTTCAGTTTAACTTGAAAATCTTGTAACTATATCAAAATCATCGTAGCCGACATTGTCGTTAGATACGACAATTTTGCGCTTTTTGCACTGAATTTAGCGCTTTCCAATTTTATTGTTAGATCAGTTTGCAATCATTTAATTAAAAAATGTTCGTATCTTAAAAAAATAAACAAATCTAACTCTAAAATGAAAACGCAGGTAGCGCTACAGTTTGTTAACGATTTAGAGTTTTTTATTGTTGTATTCAAATTGCAGAATTTAGAAACAGCGATACCTTTTCAAAAAATCTCCATCTTATTTGGTTAGTCGCAATATCTATGTATCGTTGTATGTCTCAATTCTGAGTGTAGCATTCACCTAGTGAATTGGAAATGGATCATTTGTTTTAACCATTAACTTAGAATTACTAGCAGGTTCGATTTAGCATATAATATCAAACTAAATCTCTATTAAAATTTCTCAAATCTAAAAGTTGGAAGTACTTACAGAGAAAATTGTCATTTTGAGATATTTTAAAGTTAGTTATTTAAGCCTTTGCGCCCCCATTCACAGTAAGTTTTTTGTACTCGTGTTCAGTTGTGTCGGTCTCGATGACATTAATTTTACACAAACATCTTCAAGCAAAGTGATTAGTTCCTATAGTTAACACGGTGTCTCGACTAGCTATAATTCATGGCAATGTTCATGTTCAAGTCAGAGATACAAAATGAGACAAAACGCGAAGTGAACAAATTATATTTAGACATTTCATTTCCGAAATGTCTTTGAACCGTAAACAACAAAAATGCGTACTTGTACTTAAAAAAACTAAAAATACGAATTGAAGAAGAAAAAATTAAAGAAAAAGCACGAGATTTTGGGTAAATCCTATTTTAGAATAAAATTAATAATTTCGCTTTTATATAATTTGAGTTGCGCCATTTTAAAATACTTAAACGTCAAAATCGAATGAAACTTCAAATTAATAGCTAAGTTTTTGTCAGACTTTCTGTCATGGCAAAAAGTTGGATTTTTTTAGTCATGACATGAACATTAGCGGTCTCCAGTAGCCATTGACTTGAACATTGCCATGAATTATGGCTAGTCGAGACACCATTTAAGGGACCTTCGGAATGAGAATGTTCATAAAATTAATTTCTGTAATGGTTTTAGGCGCTTTTTTTTTTTTTTTTTGTAGTGAAAACACTTGGCAGCCGGTATTTTCTAGATATGCACGGATATAAGATTCTACTGTTCGGTACACTGCTCTTCTTCTTTTTTATTGTGTTTACACTACGACTCAAATAATTCAGACATGACAAAATACACACACGCATCATACATTCACACCAATACCAAAACATAAAATTTCGACAAAATTAAAATTTATGGCAACAGTGCGTGCGTTCGTATATTTGTATTATATACATATGTAAATATAAGTATGTATGTTTTTTACACAAAACTGTAGGGTGAGTTCAAGTGCAAAATAAAGTTACACATTTGGGGATGTTTTTTTTTTTTTGTAATACTTTTGGCTAAACTCCCCAATTGCACTATATTTTCTTGAAGCAAAACAAAACATAAAATAAATATAAAAAAGACGGTAATCATGATATACAATCCTTCTGTCTTTTTATTATATTATGCTTTTTTTTCTACGGTCTTTTTGTTATATTATGCTTTTTTTTCTACGTACATATTTTACCAAGTAAGATGCAACATTTCTTTATTTTTTAATATTCTATTCTGTTTTTAGTCTGTCTCATACTCATAAACTTAGTATAGAGAATTTGTGTAACTCGTATTTAAGGTGGGGTGTTGTATGCTAGGGCAGAAGGGAGGAAATGAGAATAAGGGTAACAAATTGACGTCTTAGGAAACAATCGTATTACAAGCTTAAAATTTTAATAAAAAGATGTTCCAAAAGTATCCAGACTTTTAGACTTCTAAAACAATACATTTGCATGCTTTAGGGAAATAGTTTGTTGTTCTTTAAATAACATGCTTTTAGGTTATGTGTTGTATATTTTTAAATTGCGAACTCTAAATGAATAATAATTTATAATAGTTTGATACCTACTTGTTTGGATTAGTACACATGAAAATTCGTCTAGGTATGTATCCGTAAGATGCTGACAATGAGGTTCTTTAAAATTCAGTTTGTGGAATATCTTAATTTTATTAACAATAATGAAAAATTGTGAACTAAAAACTATCATAAAAACATCTTTCGAATCTTACCATTCCGAGGTCTATATATATAACATCCAAGATATCTGTTAATTTTAATTACAAATTTATATTATAAAGAACGAAACTATAAAAATATAATTTTCTTATCAAATTATATTTTAGAAATATAATATAATACACTATAATATAATACTACTATCGAGAATAAAGAAATTGTAATTTTGATGCAATTTATGAATTTTTTAAAAGCTGTGCTAGTACAATTTAAAATAATCGAAATGTTTGTATAATACTTTTAAAATTTAATATTGAAATTAATTTTTTTCCTTTTATTTTAGATAAAATAGTTTTTTTTTAATGCATCCAAATTTTGATTCGTAACTCTTAAATAAAAACAACAATATGATTATTTAATGCTCTCCGCTGGAAAAGTGAAAAATTTTTTAACGCAAAGTTTAATTTGCTTTTCTAAACGTGTACAAAATCATTTGCAAATAAAATGCAGTTTGGGTCATATATGACCCCAGGATGGGTTGTAGGTTAATCTGTGGAAATGATAATAAGTTTTCCATCAACTTTTTTTTGTTTATAAAAACTTTCTCTACTACATAACCGATCTTTTTAAGTAAGATGGGAAACAAAAATAATAATATCTGATATATTGATGATTAACAATCATTTATCAACAATTGTGCTCGTCATATATATATGCATGTATATCAAATTTCGAATAAAATAAACATTTACATTTGAATAATTCAAGGACCGTGGAAGTAAAAAAAAAAGTTATTTTTAAAACTTTTACTTTTTAGAGCTAAAAATAACCGTTATTTTTTGATTTGTATATGTTTGAGCAAATAAAAAAATCATGGGTAAAACTTCCAAAATATTAATAATAAAATTCAATGCCAAACAACTTTCCGCATTGTATCTCACATTTTTTGGCAGTGGTTGATCTAAAATTGATCAAAATTATAAAAAGCACAGCAATTTTACAAGGATCAAAACACTTGAATCAATTCTTCGACATTAAAAAAAATCCATATATATGTTTTTTGGGTCCTGGAATAAGTTCAAAAAATACATTAGGATTTTACTAAGTAGTCTCGATCAATGAAAATTTATATTGATTGTAAAATTTTTAAATTTTGAATTAAACCATTTCATAATTATGGATACAATTATAAAAATCAATTATATATAGTTTCCAATAAATACTACAGAAGCTCTAAAGAGTAAGTATAAGGATTTTATACATAAAAATTAACAACTGACGAACTAACTTTTAAGTATGAATTTCATGTTTGCAGAAAATAACCAGTCAACATTGCAGCCATCAACAATAATTCTAAATCAATAATTTTTTTTATTACAAACCAACACTCGAATGCAGTGCATTGTGTTGATCTCAGGGAACCAGGTTATGGGAAGGAGGAAAGAGGGAGTAGTTTTTGTGGATATTTTTCTTTTATTAGAGGAGTTTATTTCACATACAGCTAAGTTCGATTGATAAGCGAATTTTCTCTGTAATGTGTTGTGCGGACAATTGGACAATAGACTACGAATGGGTGTGATCTCGAGAAAAGCGTAGTACGAACTGAAACAGCACTTTGAATAAGTTTACTTACGCAACCCATATTCGGTCGATGTTCTAACAAGTCGATAGAGTTGGATGCTCTACTGTCATTAATGAGCATCAATACGGTCCAGTATATCTCTAATACAGACTTTGAAGCTCCTGCCCATTTTCGGTCTAATGTAGGTGGTATAGATTTTAAGGAGATCAGAAAGAGCATTCATAACACTTAAATGCTTTTTTCGACACTTGAAAAACATGATCGTTCCAACGGATCGCATTGAATTCTCATGCCTATAACATCAAGAGCAGCCGATTCATATATACATATACATACACCACTCATATATACAGATGACATTGCTGAATCTGAGGTCCTATAGGTAAACAAACAATATTGAGTCTTCCTGCGCATTAAAATCAACGTTATTCGCTTTACCCCACTCAAAGATTGTTAGCCTTTTGTCCCCAACCTCACAAAGGCTTGGCCTACAATTGAAGGAAACTGAAAGAAAAATGTTGCTATCATCTGCGAAAGAGGAGATAGGATTAAAGATTTGACTAAGAAGATCTTTCATGATGAGGAAAAGAGAGTAAGAAAGAACAGAACCTTATGGTTCCCCTGCATTAAGCTGAAACTCATTGGATGAGACCCCATCAATAACAACCTGTAAAGTGCGGTCTCTCGATAGAAATCGAGAGAAGTCAGTGCCGATCCCAAATGCAATAAGCTTTGATATTAATGCACCGTGCTACACTCGACCGTACGCCTTGGAAATATCTAGAGCAACTAATTCACCTTCGCCAGAATTGTAAATGGACTCAACGCTCAGATAAATAAAGATCGAAAACATAATTTATTGTTTTTATAATTTTTAAGCAACAATTAATTCTAAAAATTTTTCATTTATTATAATTTTATTTTTTTATACAAATTTTGACAAAAGTTAAAAGTTCCTGTTAAGAATCTAGTAAACAATTTATTTTTTTTATATAGATAATCCTTGTATATATATAGATTGGAAAAGAAATCAAAAACTTAAAAGAAGATTTTTGTTTAAGTTTCTGCTTCGTTAGTAATTAGTTTTCTACTTTTTTTTTTTTTTGACAATAATAGAAGAACTACATACATGTATAGGGTGACTTTTCTTTTGGAATTGGGGTGGAAAACTAAATAGTCTCCCCCATTTGAATCAAGATACTTATTTTCATCTTTTTAGGTGATACAGTGCCTATGCTAATATACAGAGGTAATGACTTTTACACTTAATTAACTATAGATATTTTTAGACTCAATATCTTAATATCGACAGTCTAAGTATAACACTTCCTAAGTAATATATACAACATGTACCTTATGTACATTGTTCGTAGTTGTTTGAAGAAACAACCCCAGCTTTTCTTGTGAGACAATGAAAAAAGATATTAATTAAGAAGGAAACACGTACCAAAATTGATAAAAATTTATTTGTAGCAGATGTTTATATGAAAATTTATTTCAAAATATAGTGACAAATCGCTGACAATTGCATAGTTTTTTATAAAATACATACGATTTATGTTGTATATTAAAACTAATTTTGGTAAATCCCGAAAACATCCGCTTTGTATGCTTAAATTCTACTCTAAATACACTTAATTTAGTGGTTCTTTGAAGTCTTGCAATTAGTTATAGAGACTTCGTGCAATTCTTATACATATGCACATAAACCATCAAGATAAATTCTTAGATTTGAAATGCTAGAAATAGAATACAAGATAATTTTGACCTGCTGATCTATGGCATCCTGTGTAGTTTATGGGAAAAATGCAATATGACACACATCTGCCCCTCAAGGATAATAATAATAAGTGTACGTACGAATATCATAGAATGATAGATTTGTTGTTGTATTGGTTTATGGATCTTTTTATATCTTAATAGGGACTAAAGATCCTTTGTTACCTATACACGGATATCTTATGAAAGTGCACTCACCAAACACACACACATATGCACAGACATAGTCTAGGATATGAAATGTACATACCTACGTGACTGTTGTTTATTAAATTGAGTACCTAAGATTGAATGCAAGAATTAGGGACGGTTACTTCTTCTTCTTCTTGTTCTTTCCTTTAGGAATAAGCTGTGTTCTATGTTTTAATAGTACTTAAGCAGCTACAGTAAGTGTTTTTGATTTAGTTGCGCTTGGTAACATCTGGCGTTATCATCACCATCCTCGCTTCATCTGTTCGATCATTCAACGCGTGCGTTCTAAACGCTCAATAGAAAAAACAAAATATTTAACCCTCACTTAAAACGAAAGTTATGAGTTTTACTCTGTACGAAAAAATTTGAAGTTGAACTTTGTCTTTGCAACGTTTTCAAAACATTCGCACTGCGTCGACTCAGAAGGACTCATTGCAACCCTTAAGACATTTTCCTACACGATTACTATAAAACACATAAGGATACTCCAAGAATTTGCAAACACTATTTACATTTTTTCTCTTTTTTTTTTTGTTGTCTTACACCAAGTATAACGTATTTTATTGCGGCTTCATTTTGTCCGACAATAGTGCCGTAGGTTTATTTAAACGGTTATCGATAAGTTTATGATGGAACTGTTGTCTAACAACTCGTTATCAGCACAAATGGCATCGGCAACTAGCAATAATTCAGCATCGAATGGAAATTCCAACAATAGCTCTTCAACGGCCGAACGTTTGTTAGCCGGTATTTTTGATTCTTTCCCATCCTGGGACATTAACACCGGCATGATGGGCAACGATGCTAGAAATGAGTAAGTTCTCAAATAATCGCACAAAGCATAACTTTAAAATTGCAATGTTAATAAATTTTTTTATTACAGTTCACCCCCACGTAATGATTTCTTTTTTAATAACTTCCTTTCATCATTGGAAGCACCTACATTGGAGGCACCGTATAACATGGGTGTTGCTCCGATGGGGACAGCTATGAGAGCTCCAAAAATGTCTCCCGAATCATCAAATAATTCAAGCATAAGCTGCAGTTGGTGTGATGTTAATGCTTCCATACGTTGCTTGGAATGCAATGAATTCATGTGTAATGATTGCTTGAGAGCGCATCGTAAGTCACCATTATCGTCAAATCACTCTATTATCTCGTTGCCAACACCCATTGGTACTTCACCTACCAGTGGTATGTCTACTAGTGTACCTATCATATCCAGTGCAAATTATCTCTGTGACCAACACAACGAATTGTTGCGTTATGTGTGTGAGTATTGCAAAAAGTTGGTTTGCCAATGCTGTACTCTCCATGAACACAAAGAGCACTGCTACTCGTCTATCCAAAACTTTGTTGATGAATCAAGAGAGAAAATTGAATCAGCTCTTGAGAGCAGTCGTATGGGTACAAAGTGCATTAAGGGCAGTATTGATAAAGCTTTGGCATTTATTCGTCACATTGAGAGAAATTGTGCTGAATTGAGTGACAACATTCGCAAAGGCTTCCGCCAATTTCTGATTGCCATAGAAGATCGTGAACGTTTTCTTTTAGATTTTGTTGAGAAATTAAGACAACGTCGTTTAGCTATGTTGCACGATCAAATGGCTGGTCTGAAATCAGCTTTGGCCGGTTTGGCAGAAACGTCGGATATGCTGCATAAAGTAGCCGAAAATGGTGGTCGCATGGATCATGTAGATATTGCCATGAAAGTAACAAATGGTCAACGCCAATTAGAACAATTTGCTGCTATATACAAAGATCTACAGCCCAAGCAAGAAGTATTTGCATTTGCTGCTCCCGATTATACCTTATTGCAAGATGTACGGAATCAAGGTGGCATAGTTTTAGTAGATGAGAAAAATATGCCTCTTATGAACATAAGTGGAGGAACTATAGTGGGCGGCTCCGCAGCCGTAGAATCTGTTGGAACTGTATTGTCAATGCCAGGTAATGGGTTGGCAAATGGTGTTGTACCGGCTAATATGAGACGTCCTCTGTTAAGAGACAATTCTTTCCGTAATCCATCACCGGTAATGCAAGTACGAGGTGGTAGTGCTTGTAGTATGCCAAATCCGGGCTTAGATTGGGAATTAAGCGTAATGCGCAGTTCTCCTGGTTTACATTTTGGTGCTCCTCGTTCCACACCCGCTATACCGGGTACTACAGAACCTGTCAAGGCACGCAATTCTAATGCTCTCTCACTCTCATTTGCCACCGAAGGCCATGAAGACGGTCAAGTTAGTCGCCCTTGGGGTTTGTGTGTGGATAAAATGGGTCATGTTCTTGTTTCAGACAGACGTAACAATCGCGTGCAAGTCTTTAATCCTGATGGCTCTCTAAAATTTAAATTTGGTCGCAAGGGTGTGGGCAATGGTGAATTTGATCTGCCTGCTGGTATATGCGTTGACATTGATAATCGTATAATTGTTGTTGACAAGGATAATCATCGTGTCCAAATCTTTACATCCAGTGGTGTATTCCTATTGAAATTCGGTAGTTATGGTAAGGAATATGGTCAATTCCAGTATCCCTGGGATGTAGCAGTTAACTCAAGACGCCAAATTGTCGTTACCGATTCACGTAATCATCGCATACAACAATTCGACTCAGAAGGTAGATTTATCCGTCAAATTGTATTTGATAATCATGGTTCCAATAAGGGCATAGCCTCGCCGCGTGGAGTGTGCTACACACCCACCGGTAATATTATAGTATCCGATTTCGACAATCATTGCTTGTATCTGATTGATCCTGATATAAATGAGGTTTGTAACGATAATTAGAGCTGATGCAATCGATTTTAATTCATTTTTGTTCTACATTCATTTTAGATTTTATCAGCTAAAGGTCATGAAGGTTCTGGTTTCCAAGAATTTAATCGCCCTTCAGGAATATGCTGCGATGATGATGGTCGTATAATAGTTGCAGATTCTAAGAATCAACGTATTGTAGTTTATAGTCCTACCTTGGATTACTTATGGGATGTAAGTGTAACTTAAATGAATTAATATGTTTATAGGGCTTACAACTAATTAGACATTTTTTGTTTTGTTTTTAATTTGCAGATTGAAATTAGACCATCTTTGAATCCCTTAATGCCTCCAACATTAGATGAAAAAGATCGCACTTGTGATGTGGCTTTAATGCCAGACGGTCGTATTGTATTCCTTATTGAATTGTCGCCGGACTCTAAAGAGGGATCCAATCCCTATAAACGTTTCGTACACGTATTCTAACGTTCAACTTATCCGTCATTGGGATGGATAACTACTACTGCTACTACCACCACTGACTCGAATGCAAAGGGAAGTTGTAAGAATACAGCATCAGCATCAGCAACATTTATGGGTAATATTATTAATAGTAAATTAGAAAATTCATCGACCTTTATGAACAAATTATTATAAAAAACTTTTTTTAGTATTTAAGTTACAACGATTACCTCGTTCATATTATTTAGGAATCAGTTATAGTATGAACCATACATTCAGATTTAAACAAAACACTCCATTTTTACTTTAAATTTAAACTTAAAAAACAAAAAAAACTATTTCACCTCTTAAGTCCTTTTGACCCATACATACCAAATACGAGTACATCCACCATTCATAAAGAAGACATTTTCATACATAAATTTCTACCATACCAACATAAATTTTATTTCATTATGTCATAAATACTATTCTATTTTCATATTGTTTTTATTTTATTAATCCAAGATTAATTTCATTTTCAAATAGACTGATTTATTATATTGAAAGAAAAAAAGTTAAAAACTCAATTTCAAACAGACTTTTTTATCTAAAAGAAAAATAACAAAAGTTCAATCGTAAACTATACCGTTAATACAATATAGCACTTAAATGAATTATTTTATCCCACTATATAGAGTAAAGAGCGCTACCATATGAGGGATTATTATAAGAGTGATGCGAGTAATTTTTGCCTAATATTCTTCTCTTGTTCTTTATGTTGCTTTACGTTTTTTTATTCAATTTGAGACTGAGCTCAAGGAAATTGTTTTATTTTGATTTTATTTATTTTATAAAAATGAATTATTTTATTTTTTAGTAAGACTGATTACCAAAGTGACTAAATAACACCGAGTAAACAAAGTAACAAATGACACAAAACAAAACAAAACAAAAACAAAATCCACTACACACACAACAGCTAGAAAACTAAAAGAGAAAGAAACTAACTAGAAATTGAAAACTAATTTTCAAAAAAAAAAAAAAAAATTAATTAATGTGTTCATTAGTATTATATTTAATATAAAATAAAAACCAATAACTTATTAGATAATTTCGAAACACAATAAAAAAAACAGAGCAATATTTCAAACAATACAGAATTTAGTTTAAAAAAACAACAACAATTTAAAAGCAAATCGTAGTAAACAAAATGTTAAAAACTATTGTACTCAGTAAAACAACAATATAGGAGTATCACTAATTTTATTTTTAATAAGAGAGAGTAATACTGGTTTTGAAACTATGAAAAACTCTCAATCTAAAAAAAAAACGTTCAATTTGTTGTTGTTTTTCCAATTCTGTATTAACGAAAATTTTATAGCCAGGATAGATTATATGCCTTGGGATTTAAAAATTAGAATTAAAAAAAGGTTCCTGGTTTTTCTATAAAAAAAAATTTTTTAAATACAAAATCATGTAGCTAAATATGAGTTATAACTCATTTAAATTTATTCTATAATAAAACTATTTAAAATATTACAAAATGTAAGTGATTAGTAATTAGTTTAAAACAAACATACATACTACATAAAATTCATGCTTAAATGCATGTTAGCATAAATTTTAAAATATTAAAACAAAAATATTTTTTGAAAAAGAAATACAAAAAAAAAAATACTATTGGATCTTATATATTTTGAGAAAGGAATAAAAAATATTGTAATTTAAGTCCTTCCAAAAAAACGAAGCAAGTTGCATTTAATGCGCCAACCAATCATTCAGAACCACTCTACGAGAGAGAATGTTGGTTTTGAATTTATAAAAAAAAAATGTACACTTAAAAGTCTTAATATTTTTATATCAAGAAACAATTTATACATAAAATTTTTTTTATATTATACATACACTATATATTTTTCTCTCTTTAAGATTCCTTTTTTAATTTTATCTCAATTATTTTTATTTACATATTTAAGACAATTGTCAAATATTTTTGTCATGCGCATGCATGCTCAGGTATAAATTAAAATCTAAAAAATATTTAAAAATAAAATTTTTGGGATTGTCAACAATTTGTTATCTCAATAAAAAGTAATATTAAAACTGTTTGAAACCTTTTCTGAAAGTCGTATAAAAATTTGTTTAAGCGGTTTATTGTAAAATATTGCAAAACGTTAGTCAAAATTGCCATTACAAAACAATCCCAAACGTGTTGTTTTTTGCCATACGTTTTTTATATTATTTTTTAAATATAGTTTTTAATTTTTATTTGCCAAAGGCTAAGAATCAAAACAAATTTTTAAAAAATTTTTTTATCAATCATTTTTTTATTTTTACTTTGTTTTATTATTATTAAACTCATATTTTTTAAATGCCATAATGCTCATTACAAAAGTCCCCCATAAAAAGCGCATAAAAATCATCTTTCATAGAATAAGTTTTTATAAATAAACTCAAAATACATAAAATATAAACAACATTTTTGAACCCGTCGTCTTTAAGTCGATGTCGTTAAAAATCTAAAACAATTTTTCATGAAACAAAAAGCTAATCAATAGATCTTAAAAAGGAAATAAAAAATACTTTAAAATAATGCATATGTACTTTATGTACAGTTCATCAAAATACAATTTTGAATAAAAACTATTTAAATAAAATATTAGAAATTTAAGTTTAAAATTATACACTTTCTTGAGAAAAAAATACATAAATAAATTATTTTAATTTTCATTAATTATATAAAATATAATAAAAAATATTTCAAAATATTACATGCATTAATATATAGTTAAATTATAGTTAAACAAAAATAATCACATACATTTTTGAGTACAAAACAAAAAAGTACAAATTAACATTTTAAGTTTGAAGAAACAATTTAACAATTTTAAAAACACTGCAACAACATCAAATTAACAAATTAATTGTTAAAGCAATTTTCTTTATAATTGATTAAAAATAATTTCCCTTTCATAAGTAAAAAGAATAAAAAGCTAATGCATTCTTAGTTAAATTCTAAAACTACTTAAAGACTATTACAAATATAAAGTAAAATTAAAAAAAAAAAAAAACAAAAACAAAGAAAGAAGGTTAAAAAACCTTTCATCAGGTGTTAAAATTCTTATTAGAGGTTCTTATCAAATAAAGTAAACTCAAAAAACTTAAGCTTAAATACGAAATAAACAATTAATGTATTACAATTTACTATACAATAACTAAATAAGAATTTTCATTTAATCACTGCATTATGAGAAAAAAATTATTTAAAAAACATCATTCACAACTGATAGTTACATTGATAAATATATGATACATCGTTTAATCATACATATTACATACATACATACACACATATAATCATTGTTTCATTATTGCCATATAATGAATGTCTACTCTAATTATATTGTATAATTAATTTAATAATACTAGAAAAAACTTTAGTGTAACAAACCATTTTTTCAATTGATTATTTGGTTTGCATTTAAAACAAACTGATATAAAATATATAAAAATAAAAACAACATAAAACTATGGCAAATGCTACATAAACTTAAATACACACATACATATATTTTATAAAAAATAAACATATTAATATTAAAAGGAAAAAAAAAGCATAATTTTATAAATGTTTTAATAAATAAATTATACACACAGATAATAAAAATCAAATTGATTTTCTTCTTAACTGTCTGAGAATTATAAAGGAACAAACGAAGGTGTTTTATTAGACAGTGAAACCTAATTTGTGCTACTTATGTAAATTTAATAAGAGTACAAGTAAGCTTTTGTATATTTGTGAAAATAGCTTCTAAACTAATGATGGCAGATCAAAGATATTTTCTAATAAAACATTAAGAATTTAATTCATTTTAATAATAATATATCATTTTTTAGAGGAACGGTGTCGTTTTTTGTGGTCACTGAAAACAAGCAGAAATATACGTTTTATTTACATAAAAACGTATATGTCTAATATTTTTTATTTACTAGATTATTAAAATATATAATTTTCTTAAAATTTTATTAGAAGTTAATACCACAAATGATTTATTTTTATCTACAACAAAATTCTAATTGATATTTTTTCAGCCACGATTTACTGTGGACATCAAACGAAAGTGTACATGTTACTGTATTATTTTTTCAATTTTAATTGAGGATTTTGCGATACAATTTAATTCAATATTTTATGGTTTTTGAAAACTATATCTACTTATTTTCAAATTTATAAAAAAAATAACAAAAAAAATTTTACACTTAAAAAAAAATTATAACAAACAAGTAAGAAAATTATAGTCGGCTTAGACCGACTATACGATACCCTATACCATGGTTTAGAGACCCTATCTCTTCGGCCCAACTAAGTGGATATAGAAAATAAGCATAAACTAAATTTGAGTGGCATTGTTATTAACTTTTTTTTGGCTGCAGATATGAAAAAGTTCATATCGGATGCTATATTTATTGGGGACTAGATCGAAAAATGGACCAATGCTGACTATATTTGGTAAAGTATTTTGAAAAAATATATACAAAACAAATTTGACAAAAATCTGTGCAATATTTTTGGATTTTGATAGATTTAAGTGAAAATCGGGAAGCAGGTTTATATGTGGGCTATGACAAAGAACTGCCATATGGGGGTTTTTTTTTTATAACTGATAAATGGGTGTAATAAACACACACAAACCCAATTTGACCGAGATCTATATGACAATTTGGATCTTATGGCAATTTAAGTCCATTTCATAGGGGTCATTTGTATGGGGACAAGATCTGAACATGGACCGAATTTCACCAATTTCAATAGCGTTCATGCTATGGCCGATAAAAGCTTATATACCAAATTTCATTAAAATGTATTCATATTTGCGACCTGTAGTTTGTTTACAAGGTTTACATGGACACACAGACGGACGGACGGACATCGCTGAATCGACTCAGAGAGTGGTTCTGATTCAATCGGTATAATAAAAGATGGGATTAGGTCAAATATTTTTGGTAGTTACAAACAGCAGCACAAAGTCATTATACCCAAACCACACAGTGGTATAGGGTATATCTATAATATTAATAAGATAAGCGATTTCTTGTGTTTTACTACCGTTTTATACCGATTTTCAGGTTTTTGGTTTCACAAGGTTTTTGGTTACTTAGGGTGATTTCAGGGAGTCATTGCTATTAAATGTCCTTTTTCTTATTTGCTGGTCGAGGTGATCCAACATGTGCTCAATAGAGTTGAGATCCGATGACGGGGAAGGATGGTCCAGTTGTTTCTGTGTGTGATAGAGCAACCAATCCTTTACTATCTTCGCAGTGTGCTTGGGATCATTATCTTGTTAAAACTTCCAAGTTTGACTTAAGCACAACTTCTCAACACTGGGTGCCAAATTTTCTTTTAAAATGAGATAATATATTTTGTTCATAGTACTGTTTATAAAAACTAAATTGCCCAAACCACTTGTAGCCATGCATCCCCACACCATCACTGAATCCCCACCGTGCTTTACTATGGATAATGCATTCTGCTCAGTGAATTCCGTATTTTTGATCCTCCAAATTTTACCAAAAACCTCGAATTTGCTCTTATCTGTAAAAATCACAAAGTGAGATGTCTTTATTTTGGTACTTTTGAGCAAAATCCAGGAGTCGCTTTTGGCTTATTTTTGATATAAAAGATTTTCTTCGCATGAAGTGCTCGACGAACTGTGCTGGCGCAAACGTCAGCACCTGATGTTTCCGAAATTTGCTCCGATATTTTAATCAATCACACTTTGATTTGGATGTTTCTTCACATTTCTTACAAAGGCTCGTATTTCAGCCTCATTAAGTTTTTTGGTCTACCAGATTTGGATAGATTTTTAAAATTTCTAACTTTTTATGACAGTAAATATTTTTCGCGTAATGTTTTTCCTTTTTTATGAAACTTCTCGCGAGTATCCCGAGAGGTTTGTCTACCCATATTCGAAAAACGTTTACTATACACAGAAAACGTCTGCTATGAAACGATCACGATTAAAGCAAATTGAGTACTAATTCACTGCAATTTTGAAGCAAACGAAGAAAAATAACGGTAATTTTTAACTGTTCAAAATTCAAAAAAAAAACTTACTATGATTTTTTTATTTTGATTTTTAATTATACTTATTTATATTTTTATTTTATAATAAATATGTATGTTGCTATGAAAATTGTATGTGCCAATATAAGTGTTTCCAGTGCTAAATCTAAAAGATATTATATCTTACCTGTGCACTGGTTACAATTTCAATAAATACAAATACAAATATAAATCTGATGCTACGAATATGATAATCTTTTAGTTTTTGTTTTGTAATATTTGTTATTGTAAAGTTTTTGTTGTTGTTTTTTTTTCTAATGAGAAAGGAGAAAATATACTTTTTAAAAAGCATATGATGTTGAATTAAACAATTTTACAAAAGCCTGCAAAGAATTACAAACATAATACACTAACGTGTCCTTTAATTTGACGCTCACGGTATGTACGGTCAACTGGTCAAACATTTCATCACTAATAAAGGAAAACGAAAGTGGCCCTAGAAAATTCGAGTAATGTAAAAAAATGGGCAGTCAAGTCGAACTATCGAAAAATATTATACAATAAACATGGAATTAATTTAAAAGAAGTTCTACAAGAAAAAAGTATTAAAAACAATAAATTAAAAAAATCTATAGATAAATTTTTACTAATTCATATAGACATAATATATACATATGTACTCGTACATACTAATGTATGTATAAAAAATAATATTGTAAAATATCGTACTGTTGTTTTGTTCGGAGAGCGGCAAATACTTTTAAAAAATCAAAGATCATTGTCATGGTTCTTAGGCGTTTGTAACCGGTTATAAGTTAACAAAAAAAATGTGTCTGCTTGGTAAAAAGAATTTGGCGTTGGACTTGAATTAAAGATCAGCTGCTGTGCTTGTGCTTTTATTTGAAATATTTCTGGTACAGTGGAATCAAAGGTATATTTCTTAAGGTGAAGGTACACAATACGCTTTATATGCTTTAACACGTTTCGGACTACTATAAAAAAGTCGAAATAGTGTATTTTCATAGGGAGAGGTACATTCAAAAGTTTAAAAAGCACACATATGCCGACAAAAGTTCACAAACTTTCAACTTTTTCACGAGTTGTATGTAGGCTTTTAACAGCTTATCAGCTGTTGTTGTTAATTTGTGAATGTGAAAAACAATAAAAGTAGAATAAATTTCTGAAAATATGAATGAAAATATAATCGAAAAAAAATAAAGAAAAAGAAAACAAGTTTATAACATGTGCTATGTAACTAGCCGTACATAAGGCGCAAAAAGCTACGAGTAAAAAGCGTTGTCGTCGTTGTCACCTTTAGTTATTCCCTGAATGTTTATAAGTATTACAGGTGATGATTTTTATTTTGTTTTGTTTTCGTAATAATTATTATAATAATTATGGATGTAAACCCTTTAAGACAAACAATATCAACTAAAAGTGGTCTCAACAAAATTAATAAACGTAAATAAAAATGTTCACACATAATGCACATAACAATAAATTGAGGGAACCCATTAATATGTTCAGCACTTCAAATTAAACAAATTATAAGCTAATATGAAAATGATGTTTCTACTCATACTAAGTAAATATACTCGTATAACACTATGCTTCCACTATGCAGTTTTTATGCTATTCGGTTGCCAACAAATTCGGCAGCCACAATTAATCTACATATGTTCTATGTGTATGAAATATTTCAACAATTTCTTTATCTTCATTAAGCAATTCTGACTATTTCATACTTAATAATGATTATCGGTCTTTAATATTTAAAATATCAAATGATTGGTCAAAAATTTTTATAAATAAATTAGTAATTTAAGTGAATTAAAGTGAGAAGATTTAAAATAGATAACAACACCCTACAGTATTGTAGTCAAATTGTATTGCATTTTAAACTACTGTACTCTACTCATAAATAGCAAAGCTAAACAATAAAATAAAAAAAAGCCACTGATCAACTATAATATTGTAATAAGCTGTTTGTTTGTCAGCAATGGAGCAATGCGATCTGGTGAGCCACACACCCAGTCAGCATTTTATGGAATTAATGATCATATTTGAGTCTTTTTCGATTCTAATGCGTGATTAAAATAATCATATATGCGCTCATTTTCTGATCATAAAAGACTCTTTTATCTGAAATTTTCACAGAGTCTTACCGCGAATATGGGAAGTGCTATGGGCTATAATATTTTAATATTTTTAGTGGGCGTGGCACCTCCCATACAAAGTAAATTTTTAATATCATATATATTGAGTACTATGGTAGGGAGAGCTTTGCAAATTTGTGTGAGGTCACCTATTATTAATGTTAGTAGCCATGCCGGAAATTGGCGGAATCGGACAAGTGGGTGCGGTACCTCCCATATGAAGCAAATACTCCATATCATATATCTCGAGTACTATTGCAGAGACAGCTTTGCAAATTTGACTTAGGTCATCTATTATTAACGTAACAAAAAATGGGTGGGATGAGACAATGAGGCGTGGCACCCCAAAACGTATAAATAAAATAATAATAATATTTGTTAAAATTACATATAGAAAATTCACTGCGCTGGCTAATCTTTCGCACAGATTAAATTAATGTCAAAATAACAGATATCACTTGAATCTTTTAAATTGTCATCATGGAAATTACTTTAATTGTTTGATTCGCTTTGTTTCTTCTGCTCAGGAATTAAACTTTTTATACCCTATACCACTATGTGGTTTGGATATAATGACTTTGTGCTGCTGTTTGTAACAACCAAAAATATTCGTCCTAGACCCATCTTTAATTATACCGATCGACTCAGAATCGACTTTGAGTCGAAATAGCAATGTCCGTCCGTCCGACCGTCTGTGTGTCCATGTAAAGCTTGTATTCAAACTACAGGTCGCAAATATGAGTATACTTTGATGAAATTTGGTATATAAGCTTCCATCGGCCATGGAATGAACGCTATTGAAATTGGTGAGAATCCGTCCATGTTCAGACCTAGCCCCCATACAAATGACCCCTATGAAATCGACATAAATTGCCATAAGTTCCAAATTATCATATAGATCTCAGTCAAATTAGGTTTGTATGTGTTTATTACATCCATTAATCAGTAGTTCAATAATACTCCCTATATACTTTACCAAATATGGTCAGGATCGGTCCATTTTTCGACCTAGTCCCCATATAAATATAGTATCCGATATGAAATTTTTCATATCTGCAGTGAAAAAAATTAATAAAAATGCCACTCAAATTTGGTTTATGCTTATTTGCTATATCCAATTAGTTGGATCGAAGAGATAGGGTCTCTTAACCATGGTATAGGGTATCGTATAGTCGGGCTAGACCGACTATAATTTGCTTACTTGTTATTTTTTGCTTCTTGCAAATATTTTTTACTTCTTTGTTAGCAAATATTTTTAATTCTTTGGCTGAGAGTACGTTCCTTATTTCAATTTTTTCTATTTTCACTTTTAAATTTTTTCACATTTTAATTAAATAACTTTCCACTTTTAAATTTGTTCAGTTGTATAAGTAGCAATTTAAATAGTTGAACTTCAAACCACGATTTGACTGATATTAAGGAACAAAAAATCACAATATGCAAATATTGAACACTTGTTTCAAAAATAGTAAAACATTTTCCCGTTATAAACAAAAACAACAGCATAACAAGCAGGTTTTCATCCTCCAGCTGCGCGAAATATTCCATGATCAGTTTTCAATAATCAAAAGGGCTTTAAGAAGACTCAGTAAGGTGATTTTTGTTAAAACAATCTTCCATATGCTGACTGGGTATTATATTATGAGGGAATCATATGAGCATACACACAAAACACACATACTTAAATATTTATATATACATGCATACATACATCTGTACATAACTACGGCTCAATGTCGTACGCACTGTGCATGTTGTATTAATGAATTAAATCCAACCGACTCCATATTAAAAGAACCACCACTCTGCATACATACATAGATACAGATGTACGAGTAGTGATTTGCTCTGCTGCCAACGTTAACGTTGATCGAATGTAATATCGAATACTTACTTCAACTAATACTTATTTGTAAACAATAATCCAAACGAAAGAGTTGTATTGTTTTTATTAATAATAACAACAAAAAACAAGCAATAATATCCATTAATAACAATATTAGTTTAGTTTAGTTTAGCTTGTGATATCGCTAAGAAAACATTTAAAACCGTTCTTAAAAAAATTAATAAAATAAAATTCAATTTATACATACGAGTATTGATAACGTGTGATTAATCTAATGTTTAGATGTCACAATTCAAATTTGAAAAAAAAATCAAAAACTACATACAACAATAAACGGTTACTATAGAAACATAAAAAGCTAAAAATTATTGATCCAATAATTGCTCTCATACGAGTAGATGTATAGAATAGAACAAGTGCAAGTACAAGGTAAATAAGGTGTTTATGTGTATGTATATTTGATACAAATTGTTTAAAGAAGAAAAATGTGTTAATTTGAAATGTTTTGGATTAAAATGGATGTGCTTTAAGATTATTCGATAAAAAAAATTTAAAATAACAGGTAGGTAATATATTAACAAAGAATTATTGCCTAGTAAATTTTGTAATTTCTTTATTAATTTGATGAACAAAGTATTTCAAAACGTTTTATTTGCAAACAAAATCAAGACAAGATGTATATATGTATATATATATATATATTTGTATATAGATATGTATATGTATATATACATATATATGTATGTACATAGAAACATTTAAAATTAAGTCATACGTGACGTTCGTGTTAAAAATTACTACAATATCGGGTATACCAACATGATGATTTTAACCCTCAATAACAAATTCCAAATGTCAACTTAATGTGAGAATATAAAAAGAAAAACAATTTTACATTTATGTTTCGAGCTTAAAAGAATGTGTCAATAATAACAGACCTTTAAAAAAATATAAAAAAAACCATGTTCTATTCTATTAAAAATACAATAAAATTTTTGGTCAAATTGTGTATTGCTAAAAATTTAAGAAATTAACTACAAACTGTAGTTTTCACTGCTAGACCACTAAAAACTACAATCACGGATTTTTGTATAGCATAAGTGGCCAAAAAGCACTCTTAATTATTAAATAATTCCGCCACAGATAATTTGAAAAAATTTTCTACTCAATTTGAGAACAGTTCCATTGAAGAATTTAAAAATATATAATGGAGCAATGAGAACAAAACATATTTATTTAGATCCGATAGTCTATAACTTACTTACGTCATGGACCTTTACACCAAATTACAGAAATAATGAGTAAAGAGATCCAAATAGCATCGGAATAGCAATACAAAAAATAATCTAAAACACTCCTCAAAATTAGTTCAATCATGGTTAAATTCACAAGAAATTTCCGTTTTGGAACTGAAAACTGAAGAGATGTATGGAGTATTATATAGTTTTGCTTTGTCAGCCAATAATAAATATTTGGAAGCAAAACCGTTAAAATATTTATATGATTTAATTTTTGAATGAAAATTATAATGAAATACAAAAGATTTTTACTGATAATGAAATTAAGTTTGCATTACCAGTAAATTTTTTATAATTACAGCCATTTTATTTTTTTTTTCAGTAAATTTCATTATCAGTAATTTCATTGCAGTAATTGATAATGTAAATAAAATTTCATTATCCGTAAAAATTTACGGATTACTTTAATTTTTTCAGTAATCAGTAAACATTTATTTTTATTGCTGCAAGTGTAAATCTATGCTTTTTAAGTTAATTTTATTTAAAAAAAAATTTAAATTAATTGATAATTTCAATATTTCCAGAAAAGCTTATTATTTGCACAGAACTGTAACTATGATATATTCATATGTTTATATTATTTTCATTATAATTTAATGATTATTTAAATATTATTACTTATAATTTGATGTCGAGAATTTGTTCGTTTTTACCCTTTCAATATTTTGATTTAGTTAATACCTTAAATAAATACAGCGTATTTATATTTTAAACCATCAAATTTCAATTGTTTATAAAATAATCATCAAAGTACATGAATTGTTTATTAAAATAAAATAACGAACACACATTACAAAACAAATACCAATCACAGCACATTACTTTAAGTTTTATTAATCTTGACACATATTTTAGTATTTATTTAAATATTGAAATATGTACGTAATTTAGTTGATTTTAAACGCAAATAATTTTAATTTTGTAATTAACCATGATGCTAAAGGTGATATCACACGATGTGTTTTTTACATATGTACTGTCACTTTTTTTTATCCACATGCAATTCCGTATGTCTGTCAAAATTATCGTTTTACATACGATTCATAATTTTTGCTATCACACGTGCATATGTATTTCCGTATGACATAACCTCTAAATGTAAACAACAGCTGATTTAATTGTGAATTTACAAAAATAAAGTTATATATTGATTAATATTATAATATTAAACAATTTATTTTTCTTTGAATATTAATCTTTATAATTTACTCTGTTTTTCTTTCGCCACAAGCAGTGTTGTATTTTCATATGTTTGTCGTACCAAAATAGAACCTGTTCTAATTGGAAAATATACATGTGACTTTCCTCATGTATTGTACACAAACACTGTTTCATATATATCACACGATGTGTACAACTTTTGCTATGGGAAAATTTGACAGTACATATCACACATCGAGTGATGGATACTACCTTAACTAACTGGTTGCATATTTAAATGTCTTTTCTGAAAAACAATTACATTAAATTACTCCTAATTGTTTGATTTTTTTTTTAAACACAAGAACAGAATAAATAGTTTTTACAAAAGTTTTTTGCTTTCGTTGTTTTTTTATAGTAGCAAATGGAAACCAATTCAATATATCATTAAAAATTAAAATTTTAAAATTTCAAATATTTTAAAATTTGCCATTTTTTTTTTTTTTTATCGTATGACTACTAGGGTCTCAAAACAATATTATACGGACAAACTTTGGGTATTGTAACACCAGCTGCGTTCAATTATGAATTTCCCAGAATTTCTACTCTAGTAAAAGAAAAATAATTCAATTTTAAAATAGTAATTAATTCTTTCTATAGAAGACCGATCAGTGCCCCTATGCTCCTCATAGGAGTGAAAGGAATAAATATATATATATAGAAGACCGATCATTGTTTTTATAACAAGAAATTATAATAGAAACTGGCCAACAAGAACAGCAATAAACTTTAAATTTAACTGGTATTCGAAATTAAAGCATCAGTATCGGCAACAGTTTTAAAGTGGAAGCCGTACACAACATTTGTTGTAATATTGAGTTTCAGACGCAGGTGGAGGGTATCAAAGAATCAAATATTGTACGTTTGGCTATGCGTACGTAGTGGTATACGCTGGCTTTTTGGTGTTGAACCTCTGCCATATAACATCAGAATACAAAAAAAAAAAAAAGAAATTATGCCTTCAACGCTTAAAAGTTGGTGAACTTTTTTCGACATACGCTTTGTAGACTTTTGTATGTTCTTCAATTTATGAAAATACACTACAAACTTTTAGACAGTATTCTCATAGGTCATTTTAGTACAAAAAAAACCGTTGCACAGTCAATTTTACTATATGTACTTACTATCCGTAACGAGTCGGCCTGATTTTTAAATAAAACACTTCACAGGTCATAAGTACATACGAACACATATGCTTTTTTTCACACTAAATTGGTGACATTTTTATAGAAATTTTGAAAACTTTATTATTCTGATGTTTTTTCATAGAATTTTCATATATGTTCTATGTATTAGTAAGTGAGTGAGTTATTTGCTTATACTTAATTATATACAGTTGCTAATTAAATATTAAAAATTCATTTCAAAAAAGGTGCATAAAACGACTTTTTAGTTTTCTTTTCCTATTTTTAATTTGTTTATTCGCTTTTGATTTAAAAACGTTCATAATAGTTTTATACTCGTACCCGATCAGTAGCACAAAAACTTGAATATATATATATATAAAGGTGGATAAAGCTAAGAAATTGCGAATGAATGAATTACATATTATTTTAAAAAAATCAAAGTACCAATACATAATACGCGTACTTAGTTTTAATAATTATTTTTCTTTTCATTTTTAGTTTAAAAAAATTAAGTGAAATTCCAAAATGATTGAACAAAATGGCCATATACCGAACTCGAATGATACAGTGTTGGTTATACCAACAATGAATGCTGCTGTTTGTGGTATGTTTACATAAGTAGGAATGCAATAATATAAATGTAGAATGATGAATTTTATTTTTTACATAGGAACTTCTGCCGGTCAGCAGGCAAATAATAACATAAATGAAGAGAGTGCAATAATCGATATAGGTAAGCTTAACTTTTTTGTCAAAATATTATTCATATTAAACCATATTTATGTAATCAGTTCCTACCGTTAGGTGTGAGATTAGAAAACATTAATATTTTTATTAGAATTAAATCAATTTGTGTTGAAATTACAATAACCGACCATTGTTTGTTAGTACATATGTATGTACATACATATACATATGTATGTACATGCACTAACATGTTATTAAGAACTAAATTTAGTGTCTCACTACATTTCTGTATATCTGATTTTAAAATATAGATTACCGCAATTAACTAAAAAACTGGACTATTATATTTTCAATTGAATCAAAAGGATTTTTCATTTATTGAGAATTTAATAAAAATAACTAACAAATCGGTTTTATTCGCTGACAGAAATTTAACGACAAATCGTTTATTTTTTATTTAGTTTTGTAATTTGCTTTTGTTTTTAATAACAAAATCCAAAGTACAATAATGTTTATAAACATCTGTTTTAGCAACATTTTGTATATGTCATCTTTCAAATTCATATGCATAAATGTATACATTTGAATTGAAATAAAATTGTATTTTACATATTTAGAAAAAACAATAAATGAATTCTAAAAGTATTTTTTTTAATTAAAGAATACAGTAGTAGTAAAAATTATCAGGTAAATTAAAAATAACTAAAATAAACAAAAGACACCGATAAAAATACGTTAAGTAAAGCAATTTGTTTATAAATAATGTTGAAAAAGTCTAAACAAATAATGCTGCGGCAAACACAGAAGTTTCATTTGAAATTGAAAATTATTTGATTGAACTAAAAACTGTTTACGAAAAACGTTTAATCGATTTTAACACAACTGGTCAGGTGTTGTTGTTTTTTTTTACATAATATTTAATTTTTTTAGTTCAAGTTGAAACATCACATACATATAATCTATTTTTAATTAGTAGTACATATTTTATAAATCAAATTTTGTAGTACATATTTTATAAATCAAATTTTGTCATTTTCCAAAAAATTCAACTGCGGAAGGAAATAGCTTAATCTGTTTTTTTTTCCTTTTTTTTTTTTTGAATAAAAGTCAAGAACAGTTAATTATAAAATAAAATGAAATATTCTTCATTATCTCTAAAAATGCAAATCATTATTATTTTGCATAAAATTTTTCGAATTTCTTCGTAGCTTGAATTTTTGTACTTGATTGTATTTTTATCTCTGCTGACCTTTGATACATATCTAACTTTGTATGTGTTTGTACTTGAAATTTTCTATTCTGAAAATAACTAAATGTATTTTTTATTAAAAAAAATTTTTTTTAACTACAAGTACATGAATGTATAATACTTCATGAACAATAAATAGAACTCTGTCTGCGCTGATTGGGGGTATGAGTCTGATTACTCCAATGAGATAAGCATTTAAAAAAAAACTTTTCGTACTCAGAACAAAAAATTAAGTAAAATTATGATAACAATACATTGACAATTTGTTTTTATACATATGTTTATATTTCCAGTGTTTATTAAAGTTTCATAAAGTATATTTTAACATATACATTCAGTTCATTTTCAAACGCTGTTGTTACCAGGTTGTTGTTACAAATATAAATACTAATAATTTCAAAATAAAATTCACAATTTTTGTTCTGAGAAAGTGTTAAATTTAATCATATATAAATATAACGAACCAAAAAAAAGTGCAGTTTTTATTTAAAAATTAAACGTTCATAAAGTTTTTTGTTTTGCAATTATCAAATACACATAAAATAAATAGCAATTTGATTCATGATACCGGTTTGTTATACAAAGTAATAACTAACTAGTTGTTTCAATTATAACTTTAATGTATTAACTTAAAAACTGGTATAAAATACCCGTAGGAATTAACAAACATATACATTTTATATAAATAGAAAAAAAAAATATATTAAAAGTATGTACAAAGTTCAGTCTATTTAGGTATATGCGATTAAGATGAAGTAATAATTGACTTCAAACCTTTAAAGCTTTATCATTTTATGTAGGGACATTGCGATTAAAATTTAGTAAGAATTGACTTTGAACCTTTAAAGCTTTATCTTATTTATATAAAACAAAAAATAACACAACAACGATCTTAAAGATTGTTATAGGTGTGATTTTCGTTTTTTATTTAATTTTCTAATTGTAAATTTATAAATGACTTCTCAAATATATATTCGATTCCATGATATCGCTGTTTCAATATCAGCCATTAATATTTCTAATGCAGACGTAATAAATTTGAATCCTAGTTCCTTATAGTGCGTTTACATCTGAGGAAAATCTAGTAGATTTTAGTTGAAATCTATTTCAAAATCTATACCGTTTACATCTAACTTTTTTGACATTTTGTGAGATTTTGTTTCCACAGCAATAAACAGCTGATTAAAACAAAACATATAAACTAGAAATATCAAAAGTTAACAAAACAATAGGAAAATGGATATATGGAAAATTCTAAAAAGGTACAGATTTTATAATTATATTATCCATCAAAAATGAAAAAAGCACAAACTGAAATAGAAATTTTGCGAAAAACAGCATTTGTTAAATGTATTGTTTGAACAACAAAAACAATTCACTTTCCACAATTATTATTTAGCAGATTAGAATGGGCACATGTCAGTATAAAAAGTTATAACTTTTCAATTACTAAATATTTTTTTATTGTAGATTCGTCATTTTTTTTGTTAATAATAAATATTTTATTTTCTTTTTATTCAACTTGTTGCTTTTGTATTTAAATGGCTATTTTTCAGTCACTGCGTTGTAATTTTCTACTACAATATTAAAAAAACACAGTAGTATCATTTGGTAGTGCCCAAGTTTGACTAGATTTTGAACAAATCTAGTGACGAGCTAGATTTTGTTTTGTATGGGAAATCTAGTAAAAATGAGCTAGATTTCGCTCGAAATATCGTATATACTAGATTGTGTTTAGATGTAAACGCACTATTAGTTGACTTTTTAATTTGTGACTATATATTGTCAACTTTACCGCTAGTATGGGCAACTCTAATACTATTTCTTACAACACTGTTGTGATTTGTATATCAACTGTGCACTCTGGTTTCTCTTATTTACGATATTACTCTCATCAAACAAAAAACACAACAAATTAACAGCTGATGACTTAAGAGTTTTAGGCAATGATGGAGTTGCTCCGCTCTGGAATGGTATTTCAGTTTTTTATTAGCGCTCGTCTTAATTAAACGTGTTTGAACAATAACGCTTATCAGTTGTTGGTTCAATAGATTTTCATATTTTTTTGGGGTTTGTTTTTTGTTGAATTTCTTATTTCATAGCGTGTATTAAATTAAAGTGCTGTATCATTCAAGTGAAGATTAACTTTTAGACCGGACCTAGTTGTTTTCGTGTGCTAATCAAAAGAATAGTACGCTTAATAGAAAATATATCATTATACTGCTGTTATTAACAAATGCAGGGGATGTAAAACAGTGTATATTATTTCACACAACAAATATCTTTGTCCTTGCCAATAAAAAGGGAATTTTTATGGCAATCTTTAAAAAATAAATAAAAACAAACATAAATCAGCACCTTAAAAAATCAAAACAAAAAAAACGAAACCAAAAACAACGAAATACTCATTACATATTATAAATTTCCAGATACTTACCAAGTGGAAAATATGACAAACTACGACGATGTGAGTACTATTTTCATTTTTCTCAAGTGCTTATTTCTTTTTTGATCAATACTTATAAATCTAGTTTTGAAATGATCATTTCGAAAATTTTCCTATATATTTTTTTGTATTTTTTTGTTTTGAAAGTTTTCCTTTTTTATTATCTTTCGTTTCATAACTTTTAAACATACTTGCATGTACTGAAATAATACAACCACAACATGCATAACAAAAACAACTATCAACCAACCAACCCAATAAAAAAAAAATATTACAACAACTAGATATTGCAAAGATGCCGCACAGCTTTTGCCAGTGGGAAAACAAGAGATGTTTGCTTTAGGTAAGTAAACTAAATTATAATAAAAAAAAAAACAATTATTAAGTAAGCAACCGGACAACAAATGAAATCATAAATGTAATGTTAACTTAAAAAAAATAAGTGTGGCCACAAAAATGTGTTGGGCTTTCGCTAGTTTATAGTATTTCTGATATGGACGCTAAATATTAAAGTTCGATATAAATACATAGTTTTTAGACTATGTAATTACTTTTAGATTAAAAGAAACTGGTTTTTCACAAACTTCTAAAAATTCGAAAATGCTGCATATTCGAGAAAAGGCATACATACCTACTCGCATTACATTTAATTCTCATAAACTTTTTGTTGCAGTGTAAGTTTTAATTTTACTAAATTAAAAAAAAAAAACAAGCAAGCCTATTATAGTCGGTTTGGACCGACTATACGACACCCTATACCATGAGTTTCGAAAAATGCCGGTTATACACTACAGAAGTTCAGTGCTCAAGTCTAGCACCGTACAGTGTTTGTGTAACGTATGCGGGTGTTTGCGCTATTTGTGCAGTTGAACTAAGCAAAAATCAAAACGATTTTGATATTTGCTCAAGATTCTAGTGCCAAAATTGAGCACTGAACTAATATAGATCAAACCTTGTTGAGGTCATAATTGGATATAGAAAATACTTGTAAGAATAATTTGTGCCCTGCAGATATGAAAAAGTTCCTATCGGATTCTATTTTTCTATGGGGATCAGGTCAAAAAATGGACTAATCACTTATTTTACTCAAAAACATATACATAGAATCTAAATTTGAGAAGAATCTATGAATTATTTTTGTTTTTTGACAGATTTAAGTGAAGTGGGACTGTGACTAAAAATGGTTCTACAGGGTACATTTTTGGACTACTTATATATGTCTATAGGTCTGAACATGGGCGAATTTTCACCAATTCTAATAGCGATCGTCATATGGCCAACAAAACCTTACATACCAAATTTCACCAAACTATATTTTTGTATTTGCGACATGTGGTTTGATTACAACGTTTATATGGACACACAGACAGACGGACGGATATCGCTAATTCGACTCAGAAAGTGATTCTAAGTCAATCGGTATAATAAAACGTGAGCCTAGGTCAAACTCATTATATCCTTACTACTTAGTGGTATAGGGTATAAAAAATACTGATGGCTTGTTTTTGTTACAACTGGTTTAGTAGTAGGCTTTTATGAATATAAGCCAATAAATTGACAGTGTTTTAAAATAGTGATCGAACAATAGGGATCGGTATAGAGATTATTTGATGTATGTACTTATTGAATGAATTTTTTTTTAAATATTCCTGTTTTATATCCATTTTATAAAAATATATATTAATAAGAAAATTATTTTAAGCTAAAAATACCATTACTGATGTTATTAAAATACTAGGACTAGAACCCGTAAAAAAATTCAGAAGACCAAAAAAAAAATACAGTATACAAATATTTGCAAACAATTTGCAAACATTTTCTCACTATCTTTGTCATCTATGTAAGACATTTTGTAATTAACAGCCATTCGTCTGTAATTAAGTGGGTTGATCATAAGTTATGACAACGGACACTTATTCTGGAATTTGTAAAAATTTGTACCAGGTTTAGTCCCTGTGGATATACACTGCGCGTCATCAGGTTAGCACACTTCAATCAGCTTAATATAATTGCAATTTTTGTTGTTGTTAACATGTTGTTAACAACATGGAATAGTGTGTCTTATGTTTGCGTCATCAGGTTAGCACATGCAAACTCTTTTAAGTGTATCTTTAACAGTTTTTTGCTGTTCAAGTGGTCTATTGGGAAGAGAAATCAAAAGTTGAAGCTTACGAAGATTTAAGGCTGTTAATAAGTTAAATATCGAAAAAATTCGATAGAAGTGGTAGTTATTTTCGCATTTCTGCGCGGATATGGTAAAAATAATAAAGGCGGTAATAATAGAGTGCTTTCTAGTTAAATCTCATGACTCGGCCCCAAATATCAGGGAAAATGTTAACAGAGTAATAAGGAATGCTCCACATTTAAAGAGACTAAAAGTGAAAAAACCCCACTTAATCTGATCCGAAAGGAAATATGTTTGAATTTTGCACGAGCGCACATGACACGGAATTCTGATTGGCGCTACTTTGTCTTTTCGGATGAAAAAATATTTAATTTGGATAGTTTGGACGGATATAATTATTACTTTCATGATCTTAGCATGGAAGAACACCAGTTGGAACTACATCATAGTCGTGTGGGGGTTTGATGGTGTGACAGAAAATATGAATGCTAACACTTACAAAAAAGTGCTTGAACCTGCTTTCCCCAATCTTAAGAATTTTGTTTGGAAATTTGCCATGGCATTTTCAACATGACAATGCTCCGATCCACACTGCTCGTTTGGTTAAGTAATGGATTGATGACCAAAATTTTTCTTTAATTCCGTGGCCGCCCACATCAACTAATTGAAATCATCAGGAGCGCTTGGTCAGCCATTTCTCTAAATTGTATTGGAAAATTGTACGAGTCATTCACAACAATGGTGGATCGACGCATTATTATATATATTAAAAAAATGTTTAAATTCATAGCT
This sequence comes from Cordilura impudica, assembly GCA_963682025.1. Classification (NCBI taxonomy): domain Eukaryota; kingdom Metazoa; phylum Arthropoda; class Insecta; order Diptera; family Scathophagidae; genus Cordilura; species Cordilura impudica. Next base: position 3,975,526 of record OY821521.1, read on the forward strand.
TAAAAGCTTTATAAAAATGGAAAAATGGTACATATGTGCTAACCTGATGACCGCAGTTCAATAGTTATTATTATTATTTTTTTTTTTTTTTTCAAAAAAGAAAAAAAATGGAGAAGCAGTACTTTTTATTTTATTTAATTGAGAACTAAATCGGCCATAATCAACATGAAATAAAAATTTTAGTTTGCCTGACGTTTAGCCGAAACATCCTACGGCTGGAGGTGTGCCAACCTTATGACGCGCAGTGTATCTTCCTCGTTAATGATTTTAAATCAACATTTTTCAATTATATTAATTTGTTGTTTCTGAAATTTAAGAAAATCTTATAAAATCTTAAATCTTATGGAAATCGCGATTTTTATCAATTGGATTTTCTCAGTTAATTGTGAACAAACTCAAAAGTTGTGCACCGATTACAATGAAATAAAGCTCATTTCATTCGAAATATGTTTTACTAAATGCTTTTAGATCAAACCTGTGATCTATGTCGCATTTTTATTCTTTATGAATTGTTAAAGAACAAAATTTTTTTTTAAAATTGTTCTTTTTTCAAAACTTTCACGATATCTCTGAAACTGCTGGGCAAATTTAAAACCAATGTAAGTACGGCTTAAAGAAAATATTGCTGAAGAGTTTTGGGTTTGTTTAACTGAATATGATGAACCGTTTTCAAGTTATTCCAATATATGTAGTGGAAGTGCCTTAATTTTGGATATAACGTTATATCGCGAAAAGTCGAGCTGATAGAAAAAAACCAAGTGCAGATTTGGATTCAGCTTCCCAAACAACTTTAAAAACAACATTAATTTCTTAATCAACAAAAACCTTGGTCCCTTATGTAGTCAATCGAAATCTGATATTGCAGTCTAAGCAATATATTGAAGACTTTCAAATGAGTTTTATTTATATTGTATAATTTATAGTTGTCCGGTGGATCGGCTGCACTAATTGCAATTGGCTGAGTTTTTGAAAATGTTCTCAATTTTTAACTTCTTATCGTCTACATTGGTACTTGAATTTTGAAACATTGGGTGCGAATAAAAATAATAAATTGCAATATTTGCTGTGATGTAATTTTGTAAAAATATCAAAATTTGCTTAAATGAGATTTAAACATAAATCCGTTCAACTCAAATTTTGCAAGGTATTTAAAACTCACATATTGTTCTACTCACAGTTGCATTATTCTATGAGTTTCTTGTTTCCAAAGAAAGACACCAAACTATTCTAAAAATTATCGTAGCTCTAATCGGTTTTTCATTTGGATAATCTAAGGTATAGAAAAATCGTTAATTTTACAGAACCGTCCTTGACCGATATTGCATACGAATGTTTATATATTTCTGTTAATTAAGTTATCATTTTTTATTACCAGTATCTGCCATGATATTTGTTTTTTTTTTTTTTTTTTTATTTAAAACTGCAATAATTGCTTAGTGCTATTTACGTGATATACAATTATATTATATTTAATAATAAAAACAATAAACGGTAGATATAAAACAAGCGGTCAGTTGTTATCATGAATTTCAAAAATTTCCATAGTTTTTTTTTTCATTCAGCATGGATTTTAATATTGTTGCAATTAGTGTCATAAAAGAGTATTTAAAAAGTAACATTAAAAACAAACAAGTTGTGGATACAAATTAAATATAGTATATCTCAAAATGCACATTGGAACGAAGTAACTCATTTGGGTCTCATCAGATTCGTTTCCCAAATATATATACTATTCTTAATTTGATTGGAACATATCATAAAAGTCTGTAGTTTGTTAGGTTTTTTTTATATATAAACTTTTCATTGTAGACAGCTGTTTGTTTCAGGATACAATTTTTATACTCTATACTACTCTGTGATAAGGGTATAATAATTTTGTGCTGTTTTTTTTTAACAACCAAAAGTACTTGAGCTAAACCCAACTTTGTTATATATTTGGACTCGATTTAACGGTGCCCGTCCGTCCGTCTGTCTGTGTCCATGTAAAACTTCTAATCAAACTAGAGGGCGTAAATATAAAAATATTTCTTTCGATATATAACCTCTTGTTAGCCAAAGGACGATCAATATTGAAATTGGTGTATGTTAAGACCTAGTACCCATACCAATTACCTCTGTGACATTGACTTAAATTGCCGTAATATCCACATTATCATATTGATGATGGTCAAATTTGTTTGTTTGCGATTCTTACAGCCATTAATCAGTAGTCCAAAAATAAACTCTGTAGGTCCACTTTGGTCGTAGTCCCCATATAAAGCTGTTTCCCGATCTTCACTTAAATCTTCAAAAAAATCAAATATTTTGGACACGATTCTCCCATTTCAGTCCACTGTTTTGACTGTTCCTTTGTCTTAGCTGTGAAATGGTGGACCCATGTTTCATCCATGGCAACGAATCGACGCAAAAACTCGGATTTATTGCGGTGAAACATCACCAAACACTCAATTGAAACATCTTCACGACTTTGTTTTGTTCTAACGAGGCTCTCATCTTGCGGACAGCTTTTTCATCTCCAAATTTTCGGTCAATATGCAATGCCTATCATTTCATCTAGCTCATGCACCTTCAGCCGACGATCATCCAATACCAGATATGTATTATATCTTACTTGTTTGTTATTCAGAAGGGATATGTAGCGTCACGCTGACAAGGTTTGACATTTCAGTAAAAAAAATTCATAAAAATTTACTTAAATTATAGACCTCGAATTGTTTGGACGAGGGATAATGAATTTAAGACACAAGCTAAAACAAATTTCACATGTAAATGGAAATGATGATTTGCGATATTTTTACTGGATTTCGTGCAAATCTCGTCAATTGTTCAGATTTTAATTTGTATGGAAAATTTTCATCGAAATCTCATTTTTGAAATTTCAAATCAATGTAAACGCCCTATGAAGTAATTTTTGATAATATCGAAATTTTTCGCTTTTTATTATATCAATAAGTAAAGTACCATCCATCCCCTTCCAATAGCTTAGATTATTTAATTAATTCAAACTCATAGTTTCCAAAATGATATAATATAATTTAATAGTTCCACAGGTTCACAAGTTATAACCACTTTTTCAATGAAGAAAAGATTTATATTTACTAGCAGATTCCAGCCCTCGAAATTCAAGTGCAAATTGTAGGAAATTTTATTTTTTCATTAAATAAAGACCCAAATGTATGCTAATTAATTATAGCCAATTCACAAATTAACACAAAAAACAAACTCATTTTTATTACAAACATATTAACAAACTTAATAAACACACACATAGCATTGTATAATTTTATGTATGTGTTAGTAGCAACTTTAACTGCAATTTACTCAAAATAAAGGAAAAAATTTAAAAATCTGTAAATATGCAAAACGGCTAAAAGGAAATACCTTTCAAATAATATACATTTGGTCAAAATCGGGATAAAACGGTAGAACAAAGCATCGGTCACAAGAAATCGCCTAGCCTATTAATATTATAGGTACTAGAGTAAAGGCCTAGTTAGCCACACGTAACCGTAACCAAACGTGTCAGCTGTTTTTTTTTTTTTCTGTTACATGAAAAACATTTAGAGCAGTTACCGAACTCAGCTATCACGTAACCGGAATGTCCCTATCTGTTGAAAAAAGATTTTTGCTACGTTTGTACGTGACATTTGTGAACAGCTGCTAAAGTTTTTTTAATTTTACACAGCAACATGCTGGTTCTTTTTTTACGTTCTATAACTGCACTAAATGCCAACGTTACATTTACGGCACGGATACATTTTAACAACGTGTGTCTAACTAGGCCTTAATCCTGCCCGCGTTGCTAGACAATACAATAATATACGTATACGTATTAAAAATGAAGTCTAGAAAGAATTGACATTTTCCTTGAAAAGAAGTGCAATAAAATATAAAGTTTTTAAAGTGAGAACATCAAAAAAGAAAAGAACTTACACATTTTATATGAGAAAAACACAAGATCACAAAAGTGTGCATAAAACGCATATTGATAGACATTTTTCGATGTTTTTTTAAACCATAAGTGAAAGCAGACCTTTCCACGCATGTATTGTAAATCGGTTGACAACTTATTTTTATATATATATATTTATATTTAACTTATTTATTTTTTATTTGCATTAAATTACTTATGTTATTTTGTATCAGTTTTTTCCTATTAAAAATGAATATTTATAACGAGCTTAAATTTCGCAACAAACAAAAAAAAAAGAAATACATATATATACATATATATGTATATGAAACTGCAGTTAACAGCAGCGGGTTTTCATTCTAGACAACTTAAAAATTTAGTTTTCGTTTATTTTAACGTTTTTTAAATGGCATTTAGTTCTAACTAGGAAGTATTCCAACCAAGGTTTACAATTGAATCTTGAAACTTTGAAAAGAAGAAATAATAGAGAAGTGAATCAATTTTGTTTTTTTTTTTTTAAGAATTTAATTAATTTCGTGTTATTTAAGAAATATACATTTAAAATCGAACAAGCAAAATCATTTAAAATAAAAGTTATCTAACTTCTTTGTTGTATTGTGTGCATTAAGTAATCGTGTTTTTTTTTTCACAAAAAATGCGTTCTGACTTCTGATTAGCTTTTTGCACATAAACTGGTACACATACCGCACCATGTGTGGAAGGCTTTGTGATAACATTTCTGCATGTTTTGATCTTTTAACGAATTATAAACATTTGACAATTACCATTTAAGAATTTTCAAATCACATGAGTTCGACAACAATAATTTTCTACTACTGAATTTTTTTTTATTATTTTCGAGAAGAAAAAGAAAATACCCATATATATATATGTATATATAGTTTGCATTTTTAAAACATAGAAATATGAGCGCTTGAAAATTCCTAAAGGTTAACGTTTTTTTGGAAAAATTAGAAAAATCATGTGCGTCCGATCACAGGGGAGATGTGTAAACATCTAGTAATTAAATATTTTTTTAACGTCACTTTTTTAAAATCAAACAGAAAGCGCCATCTATGTATCACTTAAAGAAAATTTGTGGGGTTGTTGAATTATGTATATGTTATACGTTTATATTGTGCAATTTTTAACATTTTACAGTAAAGGGTTGTTGCATTAGCTGAAACGATTTTATATCATAATTTTTCCACCCATACAATCATAAGTCACACACCGATTTGTCTTACGGCTCACAGCGTAACATGTAAACTCATATGTTACGCTGTTTTTGTGATTGTATTGTGAAATAGAAATTTACCACCTGCGCGTATAGATGTATACACATCACAAATTAATTTATATACAGTGAGCAATAATACAATCTAAAGTTAAAAAAACCAACCCATAAAAACCAAGCTTTTATATACTTCTAATTTGTAAATTAATTTAACACCATGTAATTAAATAATTGATTGATTGAAAATAAAACATGTCTAGAAAAATATCTATGCCAAAAATCAAAATTTTTTTTTTGCAAAATGTGTTGTCGCCGCGAGTCTGCCTGCAAAGTTTCAGCTCGATTTGATCACGGGACAAGGGTTAAAAATCGATCCAAAGTTTTGTCAACAAACAGAAAAGCAGACACTACGAGTTTAATATAAAGGGAGTAAAAAACAAGTAAGAGTGTTATATTCGGCTGTGCCCAATTTTTTGATACCCTCCACCTGAGTCTTTAATTTTTGATTTTTAATTTTTAGTTTTTAATTTTTAATTTCTAATTTTTAACTTTTAATTTTTATTTTTAATTTTTAGTTTTTAATTTTTAATATTTAATTTTTGTGTTTTCCATTTTTCATTATTCATTTTTCAATTTTCATTTTCCAATTTCCATTTTTAATTTTTCATTTTCCATTTTCAATTTTCAATATTCAATTTTCATTTTCCAATTTCCATTTTTCAATTTTCATTTTCAATTTTCCATTTTTCAATTTTCATTTTCCATTTTCCATTTTGCGTTTTCCATTTTTCATTTTTAATTTTTAATTTTTCAATTTTCATGTTCCATTTTTCATTTTCCAATTTCCATTTTTAATTTTTCAATTTTCATTTTTCATTTTCCATTTTCCATTTTTCAGTTTTCATTTTTCAGTTTTCAGTTTTCATTTTCCATTTTTAATTTTTCCTTTTTCATTTTCCATTTTCCGTTTTTCATTTTTCAATTTTCATTTTCCATTTTTCGTTTTTCATTTTTCATTCTCCATTTTTCATTTTTCAATTTTCATTTTCCATTTGCCATTCTTCATTTTTCAATTTTCCATTTGCCATTTTTCAATTCTCATATTCCATTTTCCATGTTTTAATTTTCATTTTCCATTTTTCATATTTCATTTTCCATTTTTCATTTTCCATTTTTAATTTTTCAATATTAAATTTTCATTTTCCATTTTTCATTTTCCATTTTCCATTTTTCATTTTCCATTCTCCATTTTTCATTTTCTATTTTCCATTTTTCATTTTCCTTTTTTCCGTTTTTCATTTTCCATTTTTCATTTTCCATTCTCCATTTTTCATTTTCTATTTTCCATTTTTCATTTGCCATTTTTAATTTTTTATTTTTCAATTTTCTTTTTTCATTTTCCATTTTTCATTTTACATTTTCCATTTTACATTTTCATTCTACATTTTACATTTTACATTTTACATTTTACATTTTACATTTTACATTTTACATTTTACATTTTACATTTTACATTTTACATTTTACATTTTACATTTTACATTTTACATTTTACATTTTACATTTTACATTTTACATTTTACATTTTACATTTTACATTTTACATTTTACATTTTACATTTTACATTTTACATTTTACATTTTACATTTTACATTTTACATTTTACATTTTACATTTTAAATTTTACATTTTACATTTTCATTTTACATTTTACGTTTTACATTTTACATTTTACATTTTCCATTTTCTGTTTTTCATTTTCCATTTTCCATTTTACATTTTAAATTTTAAATTTTACATTTTACATTTTCATTTTACATTTTACGTTTTACATTTTACATTTTACATTTTACATTTTCTGTTTTTCATTCTCCATTTTCCATTTTCATTTTTCGTTTCCATTTTTCGTTTTCATTTTTTCTTTCACATTGGCGATTTTTTTTATTATAACGTGATAACGATAAAAAAATATGTGGCAATGCTACTTACATGAGCTATGTTATTGTGTTCTTGGTATTGTTAATATATGTGTATGCATAATTTTTTTGTGGCATTTTTTTATGTTGTTGTACAATTATAATGTTCAACCACTAAACTGTTACAACAAACACACTGGGTTTTATGTTTTTTTTTTAGAGGTATCTACATATTTTTGCTCGTATCTAATCACGATGATGCCCGATTTAGCCAATTTTCAATACCAACCTGCTGGGAATTATGGCAAATGATATTATTGTAGCCTTATCCAGTAGGATTGCTTTTTTTGTGAATGAGCGTGATTTCAACAGACAGACAGACAGACGGACATCGCTATATCGACTCGAGCTGTGATAAGGATCAAGAATATATATACTTTATGGGGTCGGAAATTAGTTTTTCGATGCGTTACAAACAGAATGACAAACCTATATATACCCTCTGCCACTGACGTGTGGAGGGTATAAAAATGGATCCTAAAATTAAAAACTGTTTTATTAATTTAAAAATTTCTATATTTTATTTATTTAAATAATCTAACCCATAAAAACAAAGTTTTTATTAAAACTCTGTTTCCTTATGCATATAACTTTTGAATATCTCCGTGACTATTCGTGACTCTGTGTGACTATGTTAAAATTAATCTTTGGGCATATCAAGTCTATTATTTATTTATTTATTTAACAAAAATTTTTTTTATTTCCAATTACTACTTATAGACCTTTTCAGGAAACCCTTCCATTAAGGATTTTGGTCCATCTCTGTTTCAAATTTTCCACATTTTGTGACACCGATTTTGTGCTCTTCTATTACATTTTGACAAGAACTCAATATGTCTCTATTAGCCTAAGCTCCGGATAGTTTGGAGGATTTACAACACCCACTTTATTGTTCTTGTATCACTCAAGAGCTTTCTTACCGTAGTGCCAGGATGCTAAATCGGGCCGAAAATATGTAGACACATTGTGTTGGCTTATGAAAGGAAGGAGTCTCTTTTGCAAACAATTCTTAATATAAATTTTGGTATTTAGAGAGCCCATTGTAACAAATGACTTGCTTCTTTTACCGCAACTGCATATTCCCTGTTATATGAGGGACTTTATTTTTATTTTATTTTTTTTTTTTGTGGAAATTTTGTCGCTTTTGGATCCTAAACTTATCCATAACATTTCCTCGAATATAGCAATGTAAAAATTTTGACCCGGAACCAGTAAATACATTTCGCCATCCATTATACAGATGGAGTATTTCTTATGAAACATAATTTCAATTTCTGTGATCTGTTTTTTGTGTCTAATTTTTTTGCAGCGTGTTTGGAAATTTTTGGACATTCTATGTTTTCAAACCTTGGGTTTAACTTTTTGCACCAAATAGTCCGAGCACTAAATTAACCGAGCAGCTTCTCTGTTCAATAAAGGTGCTCTTTTCAATATGTTTTCTATTTTCTTGACCTTACAAACATCATATAGACCTTTCTTTCTTCCCGAACCAGATTTCCTATCAATGGTTATATTCTCTTGAAACTTTCTAATAACATTCGAAACCGTTTTACGGCAGATCTGTGATTCTTTGGCTAACTTTTTGTAGGACCAAGTTGGATTTAGTTTAAAATATTTAATAATTTTAGTACTTACTTTTGATTCATCACTCATTTTAATAGAACTAACAACAAATGTTACTTTTGTCATTAAACATAGTAACTGATATATTTTCCAAAGATAACTTGTTCAAAAATATATTAAAACAAGTAAGAAAATTATAATCGGTTAAGACTGACTATACGATACCCTATACCATGGTTTAGAGACCCTATCTCTTCGGTCCAACTAAGTGGATATAGAAAATAAACATAAACCAAATTTGAGTGGCATTGTTATTAATTTTTTTTGGCTGCAGATATGTAAAAGTTCATATCGGATGCTATATTTATATGGGGACTAGATCGAAAAATGAACCAATCCTGACCATATTTGGTAAAGTTACTTATATTTGGAAAAAATATACACAAAGCAAATTTAAGAAAAATCTGTGCAATATTATTGTTTTTTGATAGATTTAAATGAAAATCGGGAAGCAGGTTTATATGGGGGCTATAACAAAGAATTACCATATGGGGTTTATTTTTGGATAACTGATAAATGGGTGTAATAAACACACACAAACCCAATTTGACCGAGATCTATATGATAATTTGGATCTTATGGCAATTTAAGTCGATTTCATAGGGGTCATTTGTGTGGGGACAAGGTCTGAGCTAGGTTTACATGGACACACAGACGGACATCGCTAAATCGACTCAGAAAGTGATTCTGAGTTGATCGGTATAATAGGTCAAATATTTTTGGTAGTTACAAACAACAGCACAAAATCATTATACCCAAACCACATAGTGGTATACGATATAATAATGGTTGCGCAAAAAGTTGAGAGGAAAAATGTGTGTTAAAATTTTTTCGATCTCACTCCTTAATATCAAATTCTATTCTAAAGCAATAATATTTCATATGATTTTGTATACGTCAACCGATACATACATACATACATATGTAGGTACAAAGAATTATTCAATACACTGAAATGCAAATTGATAAAATATTTTTTTTTTTTCATTATTTTGTTTTTGGCATTGACCTTGCTCACCCATATGGTCGTTAACTAATATTTACCGCCAAATACATACATACATATATGTGTATTAGCTCTGACGATATATATGTATATACAATTATTATATATATATACCGTTTTATTTTATTATGTTTCATTCAGTTTAATTTTATTAATAATTTAGTTCTTTGTTTTGTTTTGTCATATCATAATTTCATTGGTTTTTGGATAAAATTTCATTAACAGTTTATACACAATTTGTTGATATGAGATATTTTTTCTCGTCTTTAAAACAAATTCGGAAGTAATTCGATAATTATTCCCGTCTTTTAGATATACTATATACATACTATTTTTTATTTTATTTGTTTCATTTAGGCATTTGCTTAATTTATTCATTTTCACACGTTTGTGTTTTTTTTTTTTTTTTTTTTTTTTAAATAAATACTAGAAACGCCTTTTGAAATATAAAACTAAATTATTTATGATTCACAATTGTTAACGTGCTGTTTTTAATTAATTTGTGTAACTTAATGTAAACGAATTGTTAATAATATACTTATGTATCGCTTGTATCGTTTATATAATAATTAAATAATTCATAATTTGCATTTTAGCTGCAGTTTTTCGGGAAACTCCAAAATTGGTTAAACTTAGTTTAATTAAGCTTTTATTTTAAACCTTTTAGTCAAAAAGGTTAAAGTTATAAGACCGAGTTTTTGGGTCTTTTTAATTAGCATCACATTTAAATTTGCATTACTTGCCTTAGTTAATCGTAATTAAAATAGAAATTGTACAATTAACATTTGTGTTGGCAATGACAATAAAATTCAAATATGGATCTGAATATGAGTTGCAATTGTAATTAAAATCTATAATGACTTTGAAACTAGAAAATTAATTATTTTCAAACATTTTTTTTATCTTTTTATTGCACCCTACAACAGAACAATGCGTATGACGTAATGCCATTTTTGTAACTTCAAAACTTGTTATCAATTTTTTTTATTTAAAAAAATGTTACTATCGACCGACATAAATTAATTTGTAATTGAACATGTTAAATATAATTTATGTTTAATTTTTCCTTAGGTTTGTATGTTTGTTTGTCGGCATTGTTATTGTTTTCAAACAAACCTAGGCTTTTTTAATTCCAGTATCTGGGAGCAGTGTGTGATATAAGGATTTTTTTCAATCCGCTTGACAAGTATTAAATAATACCTTTTATTTATAATTACTTTTTCTTTGACGTACATACCACTAGTTCTTCTCAGGTATCAATTATATATATTTTTACATTGGTTTTCAAACTATTTAAACACAAAACTAATTTTATCAATAGTTAAATGCCGTGCCTAAGTAGTAGAAGGTTGCCTATGTCCAACCAATTCCTAAAAGGGTGAGGCTAATAACCTTGAAAATTTCCGTCCAATTGCAATCTGCTTTGCGCTCTCAAAAGTGGTGGAGAGCATGATCAATTACCATTGTGTCAACTATATAGAGGCCAACTCACTTCTTAATGATCGACAGTATGGCTTCCATAGAAGTCATTCTACGGGAGATCTGTTAGCTATTCTTTCTGAGCGCTTGAGTTGATTCATTCACAATTTTGATAAAAGTAGAGTGGTTGCTCGCCTTAGCCCCCATATAAACCTGCTATATTACACTCACAGTGGTTTTATTACATCTGAAAAGTACGACTTTTAAACGATATCTGGTTCAAATTATACTAAAAACAAACTAACTGAAAATATAGAATTAGTTTTTGTTTTTTAATTTCGATATGTAGTTAACATTTTTCGTTATTTGCAGAAAGAAGCAATTGGAAAATCTTTTGCGTATGTACGAAGAGCATGAAAATGATATGCTAAATGCCTTAGATGCTGACTTGCGTCGTCCCAAGCAAGAAAGTTTGGTTGTGGAAACTGAATTTATGAAAAATGATGTCAAACACATTTTGTACAGCATTGATGACTGGATTAAGCCTGAATTGCCAGAGAAATCTTTGGCGAACTTAATGGATAATGTACAGATTTACAATGATCCCTATGGTGTTGTATTGGTTATTGGCGCTTGGAATTATCCTTTACAATTGTTATTGGTTCCTGTAGCATCTGCGATTGCTGCTGGTAATTGTGTAGTCATAAAACCCAGTGAAATTGCCGGAAGTTGTGCTAAATTTGTTCAAGAAACTTTGCCGAAATATTTGGATAATGTAAGTTTGAAATCCGTACCTAAATTATGAGCTAAATAATAAAAACCATAACACAGGACTGTTATCCTGTTGTCTGTGGAGGTCCAGAAGAAACTTCGTTGTTGTTGAAGCAACGTTTCGATTATATATTCTATACTGGTTCCACACGTGTTGGTCAAATTATTCACGCTGCTGCCAATAAGTTTTTGACACCTTGTACGTTGGAATTGGGCGGCAAGAGTCCATGTTATATTGATAACTCGGTGGAACTTACAACAGCTGTGAAACGAATTTTATGGGGCAAATTGATTAATTGTGGTCAAACTTGTATTGCTCCCGATTATGTTTTGTGTTCGAAAGAAATCCAAGAAAAATTCATTAAAGAAGCCAAGGAAATTCTTAAAGAATGGTATGGTGATAATATAAAAGACAGCCCTGATCTCAGTCGTATTATAAATAAAAATAATTTTGAGTAAGTAACTTTTATGGCAAGCATTTGCTACGGCATCAAATCAATTAAATATTAAAAAAATTACTTGATAATTTCAGACGCTTGGTGGGGATGATGAAACATGGCAAAATTGCTATCGGCGGAAATCACAATGCCGCTGAACGTTTTATTGAACCTACCATAATTGTAGATGTCAAACCGGAGGACCCCGTTATGCAACAAGAAATTTTTGGTCCCATCTTGCCTATTATTAATGTTGAAAATGCCTTTGACGCCATTAAGTTTATTAACTCCAGGTATGTTACAAGGTTTTGGAATGTGATTTTCGCAAAAATAACAAATTGACCAAAATAAGAAACTCGTAAGAAAATTACAAATAATGACTTTGATATTTATAAGAAATTAAATGTATTTTTCTTGTGAATACCACTGTTAAAATACCCAAAAGTTAATTTAACTTTTGTTTGTTGGTTTATTTATACATTTTTTTTCAATTTTTCTTATATTTTGGTTCAAATTTTGGGAGGTTTAAAACAGAAATTTGAACGTCTATTTTTAATAATTTTTTTTTAAGTAGCAATTCAAAAGCTCGTAAAATACTTAAGGCCAGTTTACACTATCACACTTTGTAATACGACCTGTCAAAAAGTCGAGTATTATGAAAAAGTCGTATTATGTAAAAAGCTTATGATATGAAATTGACAGTGTGTAGGATTTTATTTTCAAAGTCCGATGATTTTAGAAACATTTCTAAAAACTTGCCATTTTCATTGGACCAGAGTTATTTTTTTTTTGGTAATATTAAAAAAAAGGTAAACAAAAACAAAGAAAGTGGAAATAAAATATAAATTTCTAAATAAATTTGCATGTTACTCTAAACAGCTGTTTTCATAAGACTTGAGTGTGATGGTGTAAATGGACTAAGTATGCAGAAATAATGTCGGTACGACTTTATGACAGTCCGATGAATTTCATCGGATTTTTATTTCGAAAAATCATACGAGTGAGTGGTATCGTGTAAATGAGCCTTTATTGGTTTACACAATGTTTAGATTGAACTATTTGACCTATATATATTGAATTTAAGTTACATCATTCAAATTTCTAAATAAAAATTTTAAATACTAACGCTCGTATTCATAATCAAATTCTAGCAGTTCCTGCTGTTATAAATGAAGATGAAACGAAACTTTTTAACGTCAATAGAAGTTACCGAATCTAATGCCGTTTTCTTTTCTGACAAAAAATGTCGCATTTTATTTGCACTTTTTTCGAAAAGTGTATTTTTTATATATTCTAAATTAAAAAGCAACCTTATTTTATACATCAATCAAAAGGTCTCAAAGTCGAGCGCCGTAAATCGCAAAAAATGGCAGCCATTGACTTCTTTCAGGTCATAGTGTGCGAATATTTCCACATTGTTCCACTTTTTTTAATTTTTTCACCTCATGACTTCAAAGAGGATAATAATCAAAATTTTTTGCTTTTTATGAACACAGCACTTTGAGACATTTCGATTGATATAAAAAATTAGGTTACTCTTAATTTAGAATATATAAAAAATACAATTTTCGAAAAAAGTGCAAATAAAATGCGACATTTTTTGTCAGAAACGAAAACGGCATAAGACTCTTGCCACCTTTGATTGATATTTCGCTTAAAAATTTTTAATTTAATTTCTAACAGTTTGACCCACAGCCTACTTTGAATTTTGCGAATTTAAAACGAAACACTCTCTATATAAAGTTAAGTTGAAAAGAATGTATGAATTTTTTTTCCCGGGAAGTCTTTTAAAGTAACATTAAAATCAATTAAAAATAAAATTAAAACAAAACTCGAATATATTGTTTTGCTAATTTTTTTTAACAAGACATTCGAATTTCTGCATTTATCATAAAATTCCATTAAAAATCGATTTGTGTCTGAAAATATGACGAAATGTTTTATTCACATGTATGTAGATGGTCAGTAGTATTGTGTTCTCATCGTTCAACATTTCAAGAACCTCACATTCATGCTATAAATAGATTAGACAATGATTTCTAATTGAGTTTCACCATTTGGAAAGAATTCATTTTAATATTTTCGGCAAAGAAAAAATACCAAAATTTTTATCATTTTTGCACTCATTTATTTTTTCGTTTTTCCATTTATAAACATGTGTTGTCCAACGTTATACATCATAAAATTGTTTCCATACATATCGAAAATAAAACCACAAACCATTATTAGAGAAAGTCCACTTGCGATGTACATTTTCACGACGGAACCAGAAGTACAAAATTTATTTATTCACGGTACACAATCAGGAGGCATTTTATTAAATGATACAATTATGCATTATGCTGGTAAGAAAATTAAGGTCAACAAAAATTCGAGAAAAAACCTACAAAAATTTAACCAATATGGTGAAGGTAGAATTGGTTCTATTATATTATTCATAAATAATCTTGTCTTTGTGGTATTTGCTTTTTTTTTTTTTTGTGAAATGGTGTTGGATTCTTTCATTAAAAACATATTTATATTATATTTCATATTTGTTGTCGATATTTTTATAATGTTACATTTCGTTATCAATAGGGAGAAGCCCTTGGTGGTTTATATTTTCACCAAGTCACAGAAACTTGTACAAGAATTTATAGATAATACTCAAAGTGGTGGATTTTGCAGTAATGAAACTATTATGCATTGTGGAGGTATAGTTTATTATATTGTACTCTGTCCGTTTTTTACTTTAAGCAATACTAAATAAGCGTTACTTTCTTTAGGTTTCTAAGTTTTAATATAGGTTTTGTCTTTTTGTTTTTCGTTTCATTTACTTCTAACAATTCGATTATAACATTCATGTTTTCTTTTATCATCCACGCCGTGGTTCAAATCTACATATGTGTTTTTTTTTTCTTTCAAAAATCTTAATTTTTACACAAATTTTTATACAGAGAGAAACCTTTGGCTTTGTACGTATTGAGCAATTCGAATAAAACTATAGAATTGCTTAAAACCCAAACATCCAGTGGAGGTTTTTGCAGTAATGATCTTTTGGGTCATTTTGCAGGTACACAAAAAACAGAAAAAGAAAATTGTTGCTTTATTTTACACATTATTCATCATTTTCTTTAGGAATTTCAATAATACTTAAGTTGGTTTTAGACTAGAAATAAAAAACCACTCAATCCAAAAGTTAAAAGTACAAAACAAATGTTTTTATTAACCAAACGTTAAATATACTGTAGATTGTTTAGAATAAGTATGCACACGAATTTTAATTTGAAATGTACTCGTATTTTTTATTCTATTTTAAGTACCATAATGTGTAGATATGTACGTTTGAATTTATTAAGGTCTGTTTTCATAATACTTTATTAATGATATTTTAACACTTAGTTTACAGTAGTACAATTTGCTATCATAAAATATTTCCCATAATTTCCTGTTATCCTACATATAAATTTTGATTATTTTCATTGGACTTTTAATAAATTTTCTTCATCCTTTTGACAACTTAACAACTCACACATTTAACTTTACGCACAAATTAAACACAACAGAGATAATAATAGCTGCTGCTAGAAAAGAAAATCGATTTAATAATGTTTGCCCGTAAGTGACGATCACAGTTATCAGTAAATTCAGTGAACAAATTCGAAAATTGGCACACCAACTTGTAATTTTTTAACTTGTAATTTTTTCTTTAATTTTTGTAATCAAAATTAATCAAAATTAATTTTCAAACTTATTCAAAATTTTTTAAGGGTTATTGAGGTAAAATTACCTTATTTTTTTTTTTAAAGAAATTAACTTCTTTGTGTTTTTATACCCTATACCACTATGTGGTTTGGGTATAATGACTTTGTGCTGCTGTTTGTAACAACCAAAAATATTTGACCTAGACCCATCTTTAATTATACCGATCGAATCAGAATCACTTTCTGAGTTGATTTAACAATGTCCGTCCGTCCGTCCGTCCGTCTGTGTGTCCATGTAAAGCTTGTAATCAAACTGCAGGTCGCAAATATGAATATATTTTGATGAAATTTGGTATATAAGCTTTTATCGGCCATGGGATGAACGCTATTGAAATTGGTGAGAATCGGTCCATGTTCAGACCTAGCCCCCATACAAATTACCCATATGAAATCGACATAAATTTCCATAAGATCCAAATTGTCATATAGATCTTACTCAAATTGGGTTTGTATGCGTTCATTACATCCACTAATGAGTAGTCCAAAAATGATCCCTTTGACCCCATATAGAGGTGCTTTCCGATCTTCACTTAAATCTATTAAAAAACAAAAATATTGCACTGATTCTTCTCAAATTTTGTTTGTATATATTTTTGCAAAATACAAGAGACTTTACCAAACATGATCAGGATCGGTCCATTTTTGGACCTAGTCCCTTTATAGATATAGCATCCGATATGAACTTTTTCATATCTGCAGCCAAAAAAATTAATAAAAATCCCACTCAAATTTGGTTTTTGCTTATTTTCAATGTCCAGTTAGTTGGGCCTAAGAGATAGGGTTTCTAAACGCATGGTATAGGGTATCGTATAGTCGGTCTAGACCGACTATAATTTTCTTACTTGTTATTTATAGAAAACTAAAAAATTTAATTTTATGCAATTCAAAAAAATATACTTTTTTTAAACACGAATAGTTTTTCTTTAATATTAGTTTTTATTTTTTTAATATTAGAGAAAAAAATATAATATTTTTTTTATTTGTTTGAAAGTGTTAATATAATTATTATATCCCATACCACTATGTGGTTTGGTTATAATGATTTTGTGCTGCTGTTTTTAACTACCAAAAATATTTGACCTAGACCCATCTTTTATTATACCGATCGATTCAGAATCACTTTCTGAATATATTTGAATGAAATTTGGTATATAAGCTTTTATCGGTCATAGGATGATCGCTATTGAAATTGGTGAAATTCGGTCCAGGTACAGACCTAGTCCCCATACAAATGACCCCTATGAAATCGATTAAAATTGCCATAAGATCCAAATTATCATATAGATCACGGTCAAATTGGGTTTGTGTGTGCTTATTACAGCTATTTATCATTTGTCCAAAAATAAACCCCATATGGCAATTCTTTGTCACAGCCCCCATATAAAGTTGCTTCCCGATTTTCACTTAGATTTTTCCTCACTTCAGATTTTTCTCAAATTTGGTTTGTATATATTTTTTCAAAACATATATGACTTTACCAAATATGGTCAGGATCGGTCCATTTTTCGACCTGGTCCCCATATAAATATAGCATCCGATATGAACTTTTTCATATCTGCAGCCAAAAAATTTAATAACAATGCCACTAAAATTTGGTTTATGCTTATTTTCTATATCCAATTAATTGGACCGAAGAGATAGGGTCTCTAAACCATGGTATAGTGTATCGTATAGTCGGTCTATCATATCCATAAATCACAAATGCTTCTGTTACGGAGTTTGGTATCTAATTGGATACGAGCTTTCTTGTTCTTTTTGCTTAGCAATGGTACATTTCGGGCGACTCCACCTGGCAAATTTTTTTCTAACACTCTCCAACGTACTGTTACTGTCACTGACTTCGTTATTTATTTCTGCAGAAATAGCCTTTGATGACAAAAGAATCCATTCTTTTTGATTAATTATAGAATACGAGTACCAGTGGTTGAGGTGCTTTTTGGAGGTCTACCCCGATTTTTAGCGGATGGTTTTCATTTTAACGCATTTCTTATAATTTTTTAGATCTCCAAGTGATCTAGCAATGAAATATAGTGCATGGTATTTTTTTTTTTCTTTCCTCTTATTGATTTAGAAAATTATTACAAAAGGTTTATTATTTCGAACAATTGCAATATGGACTTCATTTTTATTTCTAACAAAAATTTACAAATAATCAATAATAAGTTTCAGAAATAAACAACAATTATAAACGAATAACGGTATAATTAACTCTTAAGAAAAATGTGAACACAAACATTTTCTTTTAATTACGGTCTATTATATTGAACAGCTGCGTATATCTCTTGTGTGTTTAAAAAATAATTTTAAGAATATTTAAGATTAACCATTTTATATCAAAATTTGAAAATTATACTGCTCGGCAAAATGAATAATTTTTTTCTCTTGTTTTCTATCGCATGTAGTAATTTTTGACACACCATAAAAGTATTGAAATCGTCTACAATATAAAATTGACATTTGACCGTGACTAAAGTTATTATTCTATATTTAAATCACGATAATGAAAATAATATTAAGTGTATCTAACACGCACATAAAAAACTTTGAAAATTCTTTACTAATTCTTCTTTTTGAAATATTTCAAACTTTAAAAAAATCTAAGATCAACTGTAACATTAACCATTAACACATTAAAATTTTGCAAAAGATTTAAAAATATCTCAGAAAATGAGTACATATAATTGTATTACTACCACTCGTATAATTCTTTATAAGCATTAAACATTAATTTAAATCTTAAATTGCCGATCAGTGTAATTTTATTTGTTTTAAGTTATTCATTTTATTCATAAATGTATGTTAATTAAAATAGCAATTAACTGTGGACAAAAAAATGCAAAGTCGATTTGAATGGACGTTTTAGGGCGAGTTTTTAGTATGTCAGTTAAACTTAGTTTAATTAAACTCTCATTTTGAAATACTAATAAGTCAAAAACTATAAATCCTGTGTTAAACAAAAAAACTCAGACTCCTTCAACTGTAAGCTATTGGACTAAAGAATTAAAAGTTCGAGTTAAATAAGACTAAGCTTAATCTCGCTCTAAGTTTGAACATAAAAGCATTTGATTCACTGAATTATATGTAATAAAGATCTATGTTACAAAAACCGCAAATCGACTTTCGCCCCTTTGTACGTAAAACAGAATCCATTTAAAAATTCGATTCAGAGATATTCCCTTGTCGTTATTACAATTCAATCAATGGAAATATATAAGATAACAATTTAAGAACATTGGCTTTAATATAAAGAAATACCATGTGGAATTAACTCTGTGTCGAATATGAATAAATACAGTAGCCGACAAAAGTCTACATACTTTCCCAATTTCTGCCATCTGATAAGTCCAAAAATATTATTTAACAAAAGTAATGATCAAGTTTTAAATGAAACTTATTTTTACTAAAAAAAATTAAGTTAGTATAAACTAAACTTGAAAAATTATTTACAAAATCAATAAATCGCAGGGATGACGGGATTTCCGAAAGGTAATGACAAAAGGCTGGCCTAAGAGCTAGCAATTAGATCAGATACGATTGTGGATTTGAAGAACTTTGAATAATAATGGTCTCAACAGCAAAACTCCACACAGAAAACCCTTATTAACGAAAATCCCGAAAACTTTGCTTGAAATTTGCCAAACTGCATATTGAAAATGAAATTGATTTCTGGAAGCGTTTGAAAGTTTTGATAAAAACTAATACAGCAATGAATCTGAAACAATTATTCTACTGTTATTTATATGGTATTATATTAATAAATGTTCATGTTTTTGGTTAGGTGGCAGAAATGGGGATCGTATATGGACTTTTGTCGGCCACTCTGTGTATTTCTTATTGTTCTTTTCAGCCTTTTGCCAATTAACACCAAATAAATTCTGTTCTCATTCTTGTTTTTTGTGTTTAGTTGATACATTGCCTTTTGGCGGTGTTGGCTCCAGCGGTATGGGCAGTTATCATGGCAAATATGGTTTCGATACATTCACCCATAAAAAGTCGTGTCTTGGTAAAGATTTGAAGCCACTAGGTGAAAAATTAGCTTCGTAAGTATTGGAATATGTGTACCATCAGTCTAACGTAGTTGTGTTCTTAATAAATATCTAATTTTTTTTCCAGTGGTCGTTATCCTCCCTATTCTGAACGCAAATCTAATATTTTGAATTTCTTATTGCGTAAACGTCGTCCTTTCCCCAAATTGTATTTATCCCACATATTTGTTTTCGGTTTAGGCATTGGTTTAACATTCCTGGCCAATCATTATATGCAGGTAAATGAACGTTCATTGAATAATCATTCTATGCTCATTAAAATCATTCATTTTGGAACACATTTAAAGGGCAAATTATTTTCGCGCTAAACTAAAGTCAACAGCTACACCAAAACACAACACCAACATCAGCAGCAAACAGATAGCGCGGACTCTGGTATATGTGGTACTACAGACAGAGTCAGAATGCCACTCTAGGAAGCTATTTTGTTGTTGATTGCAGTTTTGTTTAGATCAGCATCATCATTGTTATTACACGCCCTCGGGCTTCTATGCAATATTACGATAAAATGAAAAACAATTCACTTTTAATTTCTAATTGGCTTTAAATTTTAACACCATTAAGATTTTGCAACATTTTTTTTTTTTTTTTTTTTTTGTATATGTTTAAATGTAACAATTATATAACGTTATGGCATTTTGGGCATTTTGTATTCTACTTGTATGTACGTAATTTTCTTTTTTCAACATCAAGAGCTTTTATGGTTCATTCATCATTTTGTTAGTATTATTTAAATAACAATAAAAAAATATAGTCAACCATAACACAATATATATGTATGTATGTATATATATGTGTATGATTAAATTTGAGTATAACACTGCAACTATTACAATGGTGAAATTAAAAACCATGTTGTTGTTTTCATATGGATGGTATGATCATATTTATGCAATACTTTTTTGTTTCTTCAATTTTTATCAAAATCATGGGTAATTTCATTAAATTTATTTGTTCGCTATAAATTTCAATTATGTTTTAATGTTTCTTTTTTTTTAATTTTATTT
Organism: Cordilura impudica; assembly: GCA_963682025.1. Taxonomy (NCBI): domain Eukaryota; kingdom Metazoa; phylum Arthropoda; class Insecta; order Diptera; family Scathophagidae; genus Cordilura; species Cordilura impudica. The sequence goes on from OY821521.1 coordinate 3,996,705, forward strand.
TCTTACAGAGTGATAACAATTAATGCATAATTTTCGTGTATTATTTTTATAATTAAAGCGGTTAGTGGAACGGGTTTTTAAACCGAAATTGTTGTAAATTATATTTAAACTTTGTTTGTTTCGTTTGTTATCTATTTGAGGTTATGTTATAATATTTTTTTATGCAAAAATTAGTTTTAATGTTATGATTCTAAAACAATAAAATATGTAATTTTTATAGTAAATATGAATAGTTTTCTTTATTTAACTCTTTCTTTTAACTCGTACTCTCTGTCTGTCTGTCTGTCGTGGGTCAACCCCATTCCCCCTTATCCAATTGATCTGAAACTTGGCCCATAGTCTTGTTGTGACTACAGATTAATTTTGACATGTTACGCATAGTCACGGAGAGATTCAAGACTCATGTGCATAAGGAAAGAAAATTGTAATAAAAACTTTGTTTTATTGGTTAGATTATTTTTATGTGTGTATTTTTTTACTTTATTTTAGCATTTTTTCCCATACAAGCTTTTAATGATAAACTCCACATTCAGGTATTCTATCTTCTTTTCACAGGTTTGTTTTCATATACATAGGTACAATCTCAACCAATAACTTTTACAAATTACTCAAACTTATTTTCATTTTCAAATATTTTCGCTAAGGTACACAAAAGTACAAAGCCCAAAAATAAACGAATAAAGAATATGAAAGATATGTTTTTGTTTTTAGATTAATTTTATTTGATCGTTTTCCGCTTTTTTAATTCCAAAAGTATTTTGTAGGAAGACAATCCTTAGAACAAAAAATTTAATATAAATTTTTAAATTTCCAATTTTTTTTATAGACGTAAAACAATTTGTTTTTAAATAAATTTAGTTTATTAACTACTGAATATTTTCAATTTCTTCATCTAGTATTTTATATTGTTGATCATCCTGTGTAACTGATAAACTGGTCTTTTATGTTCGGTTTTTTCTGATTCATCTAAAATTTTGGCCTCTTTTTCCAGTTTCTAAATTAATACGTATAAGCAGACCGGCTGGTACTGCTTGGCCATAGTCACTGAAATATGTAATTTACGGCGTTTATATTAGTTTTTAATAACTAGAATTTGCTAAATTTGCCACGTAATCGATTGTAATTTAAGCTAACAGCTTCTGCATCAGAAAATTTATGTTTTATTTAAAATATATTTTGCAACACTTGTATAATATTTGATTGATTTTGTTGATTTTTTTGATTTTGTTAATCAGCACAGATGTTTAGGTGTGCTTATTGATTCTAAGCTTGCATTTGAGTCTCACATTGATCATATGTCTTGTAAAGTATCGTCAACTTTACGTAAACTGTATTCGACTAATTTATTCCTACCATACAAGATTAGGTGTAGGTTAGCCCATGCCCTCTTTTTGTATGGACTTGAGGTTGTTTCTGGATCGATTTCTATAAATCTTAACAAATTAAACAAGATTGTAAATACTGTTGTGCGTTTTGTGCACAATATTCGTAGACGTGATCATATTTCTGAGTATGTTGTGGGTTTTTTGGGATGTTCCTTTAGGGATTTTGTGCAATACCGGAATATTATTCTGTTTTATAGGGTCATGAGAACTGGTGTTCCTGCTGTGTTGTAGGTTTACATTTACTCATTCACGTAGAAACCCTCAGATCTTTATTCCTAGGATTGTCGTTTCGTTATTCATGAGGTCATTTCTAGTGAGGGTTGCTCGTTGTTGGAATCGTTTACCTTATTTTTTGCGTATTTTCTCTCATTCCAATAATGTTTTTCGTTTGAAGCTTCGTCAATATTTTTCGGATACGCGAGATTAAATTCGAATGTATTTTAGAATTAACCTAATATCTCTCTTACGAAGTTTGTTACATTTAATATGTCTTTGTGCTATGTTGGGTTCTAAGTTGTTGTTGTTGTTGAATAGGACGTTATTCCTACTTATTTTTTACTTTTCTTTAGATATTTTTTTTATTACGGCTGGGGAGCTAATAGGGAATATATATATTTTTTTAGATTTTGGTTAAGTTATTGTATTTTAAATTGAATTTATTTTAGTTATTTATTTTAGAATTCAGTATTCAGGGTATTCTGCATTGTAATATAGTTGTATTGGCCAAGGTGGCTTTTATATTACTTTATGGATAAACAAATAAATAATATAATTATCCTTCAAACGATATATAGAACAACCTAATGCTATATAAATTGATGTTCATTTGTTCCTATATATTCACTCAATTGTTTATCCAGTAGCGGTGCAGTCATACGATCAACACTTACATATATTATAGCTAACAATAAACTGTCGTCCAAAACGTTTACATAATTTCTCAGCCATTCGTTGAGAGTCGGTTATGATCTGTGGTCCCAATATGGATGTACCAATGATTTGGCCGTCATGTGGCATTTCCATAGCCACAGCTATACACAATCATTCCTTTATGCCTACGACCGAACATACACACTTTGGAGGACAAAGTCAAGGCTGCACAACACGGCAATCCCATCAGTGCCAATACTCACTATGGCTGGCTACAAAGAGGTTTGTTTTTTTAATACAAGAATATGAAGAAAAATTTATAAAATGTCCTACATTGTTAAATTAACTTTAAGAATATTATCTAATAAATATGTTTTTCATACTTTAATATAAAAATTAGTGAATATCATTAATTATAAGTTTAAAATCGATGCTAAACAGATGAAAAATGCTTAAGTTAAACTTGAACCGAAAAAACTTCAAACAAAATTTTAATTGGTTCACATTATAACATTATATCTCAACTACAAGGAAACTGAATTATATACATATGTCGATGGCTTAATATATAAAAAGGCTTAACTAAATTTGGAGTCCCATTATTGTCGAAAGGACACAAAATATATTATATTTTGAATCGCATTTTTCAACCTGTCATAAAATTTACCAACTTTTTGTAGCAGAATGTGATTAAAAAAAAAAAAAAGAAAACAGCCCTATCCAATTTTTGCGCAATTTTTAAAGGAATCGAAATATTCCATATTCAAACCTAGTAAAGATCAGTGCGATATGTGCGTATCACATAAAGCTAGTGATTTGTCAGATGAAGATTATAAAAAAACAGAGAAGAAATAAAAAAAAATGCGTGAAGAAAAGTATAATGACATAAAAAGTGGTGGGTCCGGACTATGTGCAGTTATATGTATGGATGTGCATGCGGTAAAATTAATTCCTCGACTTAAGACGATTGCTGCATATTATAAAATGAAGCTAATTTCACAATATACAATATTTTAACACACGAATTAGACAATTATGATTGGGATGAAACAGATGGTAAAAATATTGCTTACTATAAAAGTTCTAGAAATTTATGCACCCAAACCTCTATTTCAAATTTTAGGCAGACGTATTGGTCATCTTACTGTAAATATGCTACGAGCCTTGGCGTATGGCCCATCCGGATCAATATATTTCAAAACAAACTGACGATTACGAATTTCTCCCAAATAGATCAAAGTCGGCGATTAAAGATTCACCACCTGATTCACTTTATAAGGAGAAAATAGCAATCACAAAAAATAAATGTTAAAAAGTTTGAAAAAGTTTTTACCTACAGATTGCCATCTATTTTATGATAACTTGTCTTATAAGAACTATTTTTTTTACAGTTCACTTCTGATTTAATCCTTTCAATTTCATGAATTATTTCCTTTTATTATTTCAACCTGAATTATTATGTCTCATTTTCAACTCAGTTTAAAAAAGCCCTAACTTATTTTTTTTTCAAAAATATCGTAGTTAACTTCATTAAAAAAAATAATTAAATAAGAAATAAAATGTGCCATCTTCTTTTTATTAAAAATTGCATTAAAACTTTTTTTGCATCTAAAGTTTTACGGATTTTATTAAGTTTTTTCCTTCCATAAAATAACAAAAAATCGAGTTACGCCTTTTTTATATTAATAGTGCGTTTACATCTAAGCAAAATCTAGTATATACGAGATTTCGAACGAAATCTAGCACATTTTTACTAAATTTCCCATATTAAACAAAATCTAGCTCGTTACTAGATTTGTTCAAAATTTTTTGAAACTTGGGCACTACCAAATGATACTACTGTGTTTTTTTAATATTGTAGTAGAAAATTACAACGCAGTGACTGAAAAATTGACATTTAAAAACAAAAGTAAACAAGTTGAATAAAAAGGATATAAAAATTAATTATTAAAAAAAAATACGAATCTATAATAAAAAATTATTTAGTAATTGAAAATTATAACTTTTTATACTGACACGTGCCCATTCCAATCTGCTAAATAATAGTTGTGGAAAATGAATTTGTGTTTGCTGTTCAAACAATACATTTAACAAACGCTGATTTTTTTTTCGCAAAATTTCTATTTCAGTTTGTGCTTTTTTCATTTTTAATGCATAATATAATTATAAAACCTGTTCCTTTTTAGAATTTTCCCTATTTACATTTTCCTATTGTTTTGTTTATTTTTGGTATTTCTAGTTTACATATATGTTTTATTTTAATCAGCTGCTTATTGTTGTGGAAACAAAATCTCACAAAACAGTATAGATTTTGAAATAGATTTAATTAAAATCTACTATATTTTCCTCAGATGTAAACGCACTATAAGCCATCGATATATATATCGTTGTGATACGAAAAAATTCTTCCCAAAGAAGTATAAATTACGCTTACGCCCCAAAAAATGATTTTTCTTAAACATTGCTAATAAAAATTCAGAACCCTGACATTTTACAACTTTTCATGTTATCACTTCACAACGAATGACGTTCTTCATAACGCATGTGTAGACAGTTGATTACAATTATCTTAAATTTATTTTTTTTTTAAAGAAAAAATAATATTAAATAAATCGCTAATGGTTTTTATTTTACTTAGTTTTAGTGAAATAATTATTTAAGTATTTTGTTATAATAAAAAAAATTAAGAAATATAATTCTATTACATTTATAAAACCTTTCAATTCGATGATGAATATGTATTACAATAACACTTACACTACTACATATCAAAATATATAGTAAAATTGGTGCAATTTTATATATTTCTACAAATTTATCTCAATCCAATTTTTTTATTAGTTGCAGAGTTGTGTATAGCTAGTAGTATAAATAGCGGCGCTAGTAGCAAGCGAGTCGCTTATAATACCATTCAATGTATTCCTAGCGCCCGAGGATAACACACGGTTTTTGAGTTTGTGGTAGAAATTTCTAATCAGCCCAATTACGAATATTCTCAAAGAGTTTCTTTCCCACAGAAAATACTTTTCTCGAGAAAAATAATCCACCAATTATAAATTCGGTTTAAACAAAAAAAATTAATAAGTGGCATCATCGAATTTCGAAGCCAGTTGTTTTGCTTATTGACAATTTTCTATTTTTTTTGTGTGTGCAAACGAAAATAAATTTATTTTAAAGAAAAATTAAATAAAAAATTAATAGCATAGCTATCATGCGAGCACTCGTGGAGGAAATTGGTGTTGTACAACAACAACAACGAAATGGCTAAAGGATTGCTAGAAGTCAATTGCGGGCTGAATCTATGGAAAACACAATCAATGCCTGAATTGGCTCTTATTAAAGTTAACAAAAGTTGAAGTTTGGCTTTATTTGTGGTCTTCAGCCTACAAGATTAATAAAATATTATTTTTTTTATTTAAATTTTGTTTTATCAAAATGCTTCTTAAATTTTTATATAAACTCCCGTCTGTTTTGCAAGGGAAATTCTTTGAGGGAAAAACCAAATTCTAAATTTAAATCATTAAATACTTTTTTTTACGACAGCAATGTTGCTAAACTAAGTAGTATTTATATTAAACATATAACCATTGCTTAAGCTGCGTTCACACTACGTGTTTTGCTCGTGTTTTTCTTATTTTTTTAGCACGTGTAATTTGTACACATAGTGTGAACCCATTCAAACATTGTTTATGTACAACACATTTTGCAAGACATATGTAAAATTTTCAATTAGAGCAGGTTCTATTTTGGCAAGATAAACATATGAAAATACAACACTGCTTGTGGCGAAAGAAAAACAGAGTAAATTATAAAGATTAATATTGAGAGAAAAATAAATTGTTTAATATTAATTAACAATTAAAAAATATATAAAATATATATCTTTATTTTTAACAATAATTTTTTGTAAATTCACAAATTAAATCAGCTGTTGTTTACATTTAGAGGTTATGTCATACGGAAATACATATGTATGTTTGAACGCAAAAATTATGAATTGTATGTAAAACAGCAATTTTGACACACACACGGAATTACGTATGGATCGTAAAACTGAATTTACACATGGAAAATACACATAGTGTAAACACACCTTTATGCATAAAAACAGGCTGCAATTGTAGTCGTGTAGTCAGCTACTTAATTTTTTGGAAAACAACAGCAAAATATAACAACAATATTAACAGCTGTTTTTATACAAACGCATTTCTATTTCAGTAGTGCCAATTATATTTTTTTTTACTTTATTAAAATAGAAAAACATGCATGATTGTATATAGACTTGCCTTAAATAAACAGTTACTTATTTATAATGCATTATTATAACGTAAAAATAAATAAATTTATTAAACCCCTTTCGATTATTAATGCAATTATTATAGCATTTCATTTTGCGATGTTTTTAACGAAATAAAATATTTCATATCACTAATTTCTTTTACATAATTTGTTATATTGTCAACACTATTTTTGTTTTGCAGCCAAAAAAAATAGAAATTATCCTAATTTGACTACAGCGACAGAAGTTGTCGTGTAGCTGTGTTGGTGTCAAAATAATCGTTTTCATATAAACGTGTGTTCTTATTTTTGACAGGCTGTAGTCGTGTAGCCGCTATCGTCTATGTCCCTACAAGAAATCAATGACTGAAACTAACACATAAACAATTTTTGTACTAACACACTTGCAGTTGCTGTTGTAGAGTTGTTTTTGTTAAGGTTTAGGAAAGGTAAGTAATTAATTAAATTAAAAGTTCAAGTTAATTTTTGTTGTTTCTTTAGGATTCTTCAAAATATGTCAGTGAATTCGTTAGTGCCATTCTTAATTGTGGTGGCACGTCCCTCCATTATACCCTTCCACAATTTATTTTTTGCTCGCTTGTGGCCTATTTCTGTTGGATCGTTTACTTAAGATATTGCTGTAGTATCTTCACAAACTTTTAATCTAGAACTTTTATACCTCTTAGGAAACGCATTTGTGTAAAGAATTATATTGTGCGACAATATGTTATATCCTGGATTTCGATTGTGAACGCTGTACCAGAAAATAATATGGGTATCTATTTGATATTATTGATGGACTTTTTATGATGTTGGAAGATAATACACAAGAAATATAATTGTGTGAAACAACGCTGACACAGTTTATTAAATCGATTCGTAATGATTCCAGTTAAGTGCGCATGGAAGACACTATAAATATATTGTTAATACATGCGCAATCACCAAATGAACTTATTACTGACATTTTATTAAAAATTCTAGCTAGAAACAAAGTAAATCTTCACACACCGTTCTGTACAAACAAAGGTAGCAGTATTTGAATGGATACATCATTTACTCATCAATTTTCCAAATGAATTGTATCAGGTTTGACCGAAATTGTTAATTCACAACACTCAAAAGGTAAACTTTAATATAAATTGTTGATATATATGTGTTATAATAAATTGTTTTCTTTAAGAAACTACTGATTGCACTAAGGCCCATTACCGGAAATTTCTATTGAGTTTAGGGATGCTTCGAGTGAAAAGTCAGCAAAGTTGTTTAAATATCTGTTTTAAGTTAAGCCCATTGTCCTGTTTCAACATTGTCTCAAAGTTATCACCACGTTTCGGAATTAGTGATATTGTTGTGTTTTTAATATTTAATGTTTATTTTTAATTTGATTTTTAATACAATAAATAAATAAAAAAAATAATAACTCGTGTTTCATTATAATCAAGCGTGACCGGTCAATGATGATGTTATATCCATCAAATGTGACCGGTCAACGATATATCTATCATCGTTGACTACTAAACAGCGGTAGAGTGAGTAGTTCAGATATATATTTTATGGTTTACATACTTTCATAGGTTAGAGTAAAATGCAAAATCACATGTACACAAAAGTTTCGGTCAGTTTTGGTATATTTGCCTTAATAAAATGATAGAAACTTTGTTCTACGCGATGACCGACACTTCAGTCAGTAGTGACGGTCATATCACCGGTCAAATGACCGTCACTGTTCTTGTAGGGGTGTTTCATGCAAATTTGTTGTAAATTATAATGGTTGAAAATTTAACCCCCCAATCTCACATCACACTGAAATTGTAAAATCGTTGTGTACGTATTATCAACGAAAAATTGTTCGAATTAGTCGAATCCATCGCCATTAAATTTTATGCTCAAACATCTGACTGCAATCTCATTTTTAAAATGTCGAAGCGTAAACTTGAAAAAATTTGTATACTTCTCTCTCTTATTTTATTTTAAGTAGAGTTACCGAGTTTATTATACAGGCACATGTTTGAGGGAAAATGTTTACATTTATTATTATTAGTATTATTTTAATAATAGTTAATAATATTTATGCTCTATAATTAACAAACTTGCGTTTTTGGATGCGCATTTCAAAAAATAAATCATTATAATAGATTTAACAAGTTAAAACTTTAATTACAATTTTATAGAATCCAGTAAATTTGCATTAAATTTATAACAGGGTAACATTAATCATCGTTAGTGTCTGCCACTACTCGCACGAAAAATTTGGTGCCATTAGTGTGACCACTGCGGAAAATGTGTGTGTATTAGTAAAAAAATGTGAGTGTATTGAGTTTTTCGAACTTGCAGTGGGATGTGAGATTGCTGGGTAAGGTTTTTTCAAGCTCATAAAATCATACGGTTTTTTGCACTTGTGGACCCAGATTACTGGCAAAAGTCCCAATCAACTCATCTCTTACCAACCAGTTTTTTCCAAGCGTGAAAAAAGTGTTACCAATGTTTCAAATTATAAATTGTTAAACAAAAACTGAACGTAAACCGATTACTGGTTACTTCGAATGCCGATAGCGTAGTAGACGATTATTTGTTTTTTGTAAAATCATTCTGCAAAAAACTGGAGTGTAGTAGAATTTGCGAATTTTGTATATTTTAAGCAAAATAAAAATTGTTTTAAACAAATAAAAAAGGATATTATGGCTGACCATGATGAATTAATTGCCCAATTTATCGAAATAAGTGGCGGCGAAGAAAATGTAGCAAAATTTTATTTATCCAGCAGCAATTGGTCTTTAGAGGTTGGTTGAAGTGGTTCTAACAAAGAAATAACTGTGTGTCTCTTAAAAAAAATCTGTTTTAATTTTTTGAAACAGGATGCATTGTCAAATTTTTTGGGCAATCAAGCCGATGAAGGAATGTCAGATGTCGCTGGCGGCATATCTAATGACCATCTGGTTACTGGTGATGCAAAACCTCCGTTAACATCGGACACCGATAATTTTGGTAAAGGTTCTTCAGGAGCTAAACCAAAGTAAACTGAAATTTTTATCATTCTTAGTTTTTTATCTTCTCTTAATTTCTATGGCTTTTTATCCTGTTAGATTTGCTACTTTAGGAGACATGTCAAAACGTACCAGCAGTAATAATGATGACGAGGAGGAGGGTCAAGCCTTTTATGCCGGCGGTTCAGACCGATCTGGGCAACAGGTGTTGGGTCCACCAAAACGTAAAAACTTTCGTGAGCAATTGACTGATATGTTCCGTATGGCCCAAGAAAATAGTGGCAGTCCCGACAATGCATCGGGTCCGACTACTTCATCAGGTGCTAGTTGGGGTCAAGGCATACGACTTGGAATGACTGACTCTGACCATTCAGTAGTTACGCCGGCTAATAAGAATGCCTCAGGAAAAACTAAGCCTGTGGTTGTGTTAAAATTGTGGAGTCAAGGATTTTCTATAGATGACGGAGAATTGCGTTTGTATGATGATCCTCAAAATAAGGAATTTTTAGAAACAGTCATGAGAGGGTAAGCTTTATTCACTTATCAGAAAATATCTCTTTTTTTTCACAATTGATATTTTCTGTTCATATCGATAGCTTTTACAAAAAAAGTAAATTTAAATAAAATCCAACTCTTTAAAATAAACTAGTAGATTCCATCCCTCGAAATTCAAGTGCAAATTGTAGGAAATTTTATTTTTTCATTAAATAAAGACCCTAAAAGTATGCTAATCATTTATAGCCAAATCACACATCAACACAAAAACAAACTCATTTTTATTACAAGCACATTAACAAATTTAATAAACACACACATAGTATTGTATAATTTTATGTATGTGTTAGTAGCAACTTTAAATGCAATTTACTCAAAATAAAGGAAAAAAATTTAAAAATCTATAAATCTGCAAATCGGCTAACAAGAAATACCTTTCAAATAATATACGTTTGGTCAAAATCGGATTAAAACGGTAGAACAAAACATCAGTCACAAGAAATCGCCTAGCCTATTAATATTAAAATAAAAAATTATTCATTTATTCAAATGAATAACGAAATAAATTCATAAATTATATTTACAACTGTATCCAGGAAAAGGTATATCTACATTGGGTACTTAATATATATAATATAATATATTCAAAGTTGTCTATTCAAAATTGGTTTAATTTGTTTTGTTTTACTTTTACAGTGAGATACCAAATGAACTTTTAGAAATGGGTTGGTTGGTAAATGTTGATGTTGAAGATCATCGCCATGAAGACTATAAGAAAAATCCAACAACTGTAAAGACTTTTAAAGGCTCCGGTCATGCTCTAGGAAGGTAAATTCCATTAGGACTAAATACTTTCATTGCGGATAAACTCGTAAAAAAATAATTAACGTATTTGAATGTTATTATAAAAGCCTCATTAGACATAGGTATAATATTTTTTCTCTTCAGTCCTACACCAAATATTACTGAAAATGCTGCCATTGCTACAGAGGATGCGGTAGCATCAGCAACACCCACTGATACACTATCCAATGATCAAGCAGCTAAAGAGAAACTTAAAGTAGATTCATCATCTCCCACTACAACATTACAAATACGTTTAGCGGATGGCACCCGCTTAGCGACACAATTCAATTTATTCCACACTGTGGCTGATATTCAGGCATACATACAAATGTAATTATCATTGCTATGATTATTTACAATTTTTTTTAAATCAAAATATCATTCTAGAGCCCGTCCACAGTATGCGAATCGTAATTTTATATTGGTCTCCTCATTTCCTACACGAGAACTCACCGATGTTACAGCTACTATTGAGTCTGCTGGCTTAAAAAATGCTGCTTTAATGCAGAGACTTAAGTAAGAGGATACATGGTTTATGATGAAGGAAAATAAATATAATTAATACTTTAAACATAAGCCAGTTGTTACACTCATGCTCATGGCCATTTTCAAATGTGTCGGGCACAACATAAACATGAACTCCATTAAATTTTTTTTTTTTTACATCAATTTTGCATACATAATTCATTGGTTAGATTTACTCCCTATTCTTGTTTCCTTTTTCTTTAGTATGAACATTAAAAAAACGTAAAAACGATTAAAAAGTGTTTTATTTTCAGTCATGATATTCTTAAGCTAATATTTGTTTTATTTTAAAGCAAATTGTAAGGCATAAATTGTAAAACAAATTAAAATATCAAGTATTTCTTATAAAAACTTAATGTATGTATATAGTGACACCACGACCGTACGAAACGTGTTATGGAAACAGAGTTTAACATACCGTAACTCTTCAATATTTCTAGAGGTAATACTTAAATTAATACTTTAATCTCTTGATTAATCCTTTGTACATATTGCATAAAATCTTCTCTTAAGGAATTTCGCCAGTCATGTAGACCATCTTTACCCACATGAATACAATTCACATATCGATGTGTAAATACCTGAGATAGCGGCAAAGAAATACGTCTTGGAGTATTAGGCAAATAATCTGTATTCAATGAAATACCAGTGTCTTGCAATCTAAGCAGAGACACAGAATGTAGAGCTTTCATTTCTGGATCATATAAGGTATTTTCAATTAAATATTTATGCTTTTGATCTTTACACACAGCAAACAGGGGCAAGTCAAAACGAGACACCTCATTTGAGTAGTGATTTAGAGAGTGAATTATCGAATTTTCACTATTAATTTTTGTATTGGGATAGAAGAATTCATTAGCTGCTAAAAGTATACACTGGCGAGCTCTGTTTGTGTTCCTTAACAGACAATCGGCTTCTATTATATTTCGAATTCTATCGGTTGAATTTTGAGAGGAAAAAGGAAAATTAAATGGCATTAAATGAACGCGTATATTAAAACGACCCAATATAGGTAGTAAATATGGTGGCAATTCATCACCATTATATACAATGAAATCTTCTACGCCCAAAACAAAGTGATGTATAAAAAATTCCAATAGTTCTGGACCTTGTTTTTCAGCTGTGGTCATATTGAAAAATTCTCGATTAACTAAATCAACACATATCGTTAAGGAATGCATGGCTAATTTTTTCGATTCTTTATCCACAACTTTTACAAATCTTAATTTTAACGAATGACCATCTTTGGTGCTACTCGTTAAATCATTAAACGTTATCGAATCGGGAACTCCGAAATCACGGGAAACTCGACAAAAAAAATTATAGCGGGTAAATTCTGAATAATCATCTTCGCCATCTTTATCGATACGTTGAAATCGAAACTTGCCTTGTATATTTGTGGAGCCACCTTTAAAATTCAGCGAGCATTTAAAATTCAATACAGCTCCTTTTCGACCCACCACCAATATAACGGCTTCACCGCCAGCCACCAGTTCATTTCGTTTCCAATATGCCGAATAAGCATGGAAATTATCACCTATTGATTGCCACACCGCCAAAGGCCTTAGATAATCTTCTAAATAGTTTATTGTAATATTATTTTCAATTTTTTTTAATATTGCTGCATCGTTGCGACCAAAGAAATTGATGACATGTAAAACATCTTTCAAGCGATTGTTTTCCGTTTTATACATAAAAAGAACTCCGACACTTATACAAGATATTAACAGCAGCAATAATTGTTGATATTTACGCATTCTTATTCAATTTATTTAAACTTTCTTAATTTTAATTTTTGTTTAATTAATGTGTGATATTAATAATCAGCTGTGCCACCATGTATTGTTTATGTTCTCAATCTCTGCAAATGTGTTGTATTCGTTCATGTTGTACCAAACCCGATTTCACAAAGTGATGCCAGAGAAGTAACACAAAAATGAGACCGTTAATTTAATTGCAGAGAGTTACCAGAAAATTAAAATTTTAACAATATACACGTGAAACAGAAAATATTCTGACAATATTTAACAAAATTTATTATTAAGATCATTAAATTTCAATTATATATTCTTCCTTTATTTACATATTTTAACAAATTTGATATTCACATATGAGATCTTATCTTTACATATAGATATTGCAACAAATAATATATAGGATCTGAAGATATTAAATAGTTTTTATTTTATTTTTTAATGCTTTTTAAAGGAAAATGGGAGGAAAAAAATCTTTATATGATTTAATAAATTCAAATACTATCTGAAAATATTTATGTGCTTATAGGAGGTTTATTAGAAATAATAGACCTCTATATATTAAGATCAGATTATATAACTGTATAAAAATATTCTAATTATAGTTATGCCCTCCACACACAATATTATTGTAACATCCGCAACTTCACACTGTTACAGCTGCTGTCAAAATTAGCCACATATTTATATAGTTCATTTTACTAACATGTCGTATATTTATGAGTTGGTTAAATTTCAAATAACTATTAAACTTAGTAAAACTAAACAATATTTTAATTGTTACCAATAAACAACTTATCTCCATTATATTCATAGCAACTTCAAAAGAAAATTAAAAGAAATCGTCGTATGTATTGGCTCTAAAAATAACACAACAATTTAATAAAAATTAAAAAATAAAATTATAAAAAATTTCCATTTGGAAATGGTGTATTGTCAGAATCTATCCCACTGTGTTATGTTGTGTAGACCTTCAGAGCCCAGTGGTAGACAATTAATTAAACACTTGTTACCCCCGTAATATAATTATGACCAATTGAAATTTTCGTAAACAATCACAGTCACACACTAAAAGATCAACAAAAATAGCAAACGTTCTATACAAAAATAAAACTAAACTTGGATAAATTTCCTTTGTTTTCAATTAATAAGATTTTACAATTTGCATACACTCTTTAAATGGACAAATGAAATTAGGTTTAGTTGGTCTATTGCTCTTCAAAAAAACACACAACGTAGTTGAAATTGGAATATTATTTATTTGAAAATTGCACAAAAATAATACTATAAAAAACTACACATAATGGATTTCGATGAAGTACTTAAGGAAGTAGGATCCTTTGGTGTTTATCAAAAAATTATAATATGTGCTGTTTTATTACCAGCAGCCCTTCCATGTGCTTTTCATGCCTACAGGTGGGTATTCAAAATAAAATCAAAACATTTAAATATTCGAAAAAATTGTAAATGCAATTGTTTAGTCAATTATTCATTGCAGCTACGCCTAAACATTGGTGTCGAATACCTGAATTGGAACCCTGGGATCAGGATTATACAGAATTGATCATGAATCTGAGTATACCTATCATACAAGGAGACTATGCGGAGTGTGATATGTATGTGCGGAATTATACAGATATTGTACGTTACATGGAATATCGTACACCAGTAGATTTGCAACGGGATAAGGTTTGGCATATTGGCAATCCAACTGGTGCGAAATTGGTATCTTGTCAACATGGCTGGCATTATGATCGCACACAATATCCAGCTACAGTTGTTACTGAGGTAATTTTAATGTTTTTTTTTAAATTTTATGAATTAATTATTCTTCATACCCCTCCTACTGTTAATAATAACTGAACGAAGAAAATGGTTATTAACAAAAACTAGATAATAGAATTGGGGAGTCTACTTAAAGATTTCCCATCTTGAGAATGCATATAAAATTATGAATACTATCTACAGTTTTATACAAATGAATTTCTAATAAAATTATTTTTTAACTCATCTTTAAAGTTTTAAAATTTTTAGGGTAAAGAGACTTAAGAAAACTAATTAAAATATTTTTTCAGTGGGACTTGGTGTGTGACAAAAGCTATTTAGTAACTTTGGCTTTGGTGATATTCGGTGTGGGAGGTCTTATTGGCAACTATGTATTTGGTTATCTACAAGATATGTGGGGAAGACGTCCTAGTTTTTATGCTTATCTAATCTTGGAAATTGTCGCATGTGCTGCTAGCGTGTTTGCTTGGGATTTTAAATCCTGGCTGGGTTTACGATTTGTTGTGGGACTCACAGTGCCAGCCATATTGGCCAGTCCTTACGTATTGGGTAAGTAACCAGAAATTTATAGCAATGTGAGGTCGTGAACGAGTGAAATTTTTGTTGAACGTGCGACAGTAATTTGTTGAATTTACTCCAAATTTCTCTTATCACGACTGCGGTATTACACCCCTTACGAGGATAATAAAATCGAAATTTATAACTTATTGTTAGTTATGATGTAAATTAATTAGTAAATTACCACAAAAAAAAAATGACTTTTCGATTTTCTTTTTTTTTAGCTATAGAAATGGTGGGCCCCGAAAAACGGGTATTCTGCACTATAGTCTCAAATATAGCTTACTCATGTGGTTTGGTACTGTTGTCTGGCATTGTGTATATTGTACGGGATTGGAGATATTTAACATTGGCGGTATCATTGCCTTTGCTTCTACTATTTTCTTGTTTCTTTGTTTTACCCGAATCACCCAGATGGTTAATGGCTGTTGGCCAGCCTCGCAAAGCAGCCAAGGTATTGAAAACCATGGCCAGAGTAAACGGTTTGACGGTTGTACCAAATTTCGTTAACATTATCGAACAAAGATTTAAATCCGCCCACAGTTCCAGTAAAACCACAACAACACCTGGTATATTAGATCTATTTAGAACTAAAAATATGTGTCGTAAAACAATCATCATTACACTGATATGGTTTGCCAACACTAGTGTTTATGTAGGTTTAAGTTATTATGCTCCTGCTTTGGGAGGTGATGAAATATGGAATTTCTTTTTAGCTGGTGTAGTAGAGTTGCCAACATATATTTTATTGTGGCCGGGTTTAAGTTATTTCGGTAGACGTTTTATTTTATGTATTTCCATGTTAGCTGGCGGCATAGCATGTGTTTCCACTTTCGTTTATAGTCAGGATGCCAATATTATGTTAATCTTGTACTGTATTGGTAAAATGGGTATTTCGTCGGCGTTTGTAGTATTGCCCCTGCTGGCATCAGAAATCTATCCCACGGTGGTGCGGGGTTTAGGTATGAGTTTTAGTTCTGTGATTGCAATGATTGGTCCAATTGTCATACCAATCATCAATCATATGGGTCAACAGATGCTGGTTCTACCATTGATCGTTATGGGTAGCCTGCTTATAGTAGGCGGAATAGCAAGTCTCTTCTTACCTGAAACTAAAGGTAAAAATTTACCAGAAACACTGGCTGAAGGGGAGGCCGTGCCTTTGAGTTTTCTTTCCAACTGTTGTGCTGGTGAGAATAAAAATGCTTTAGTACAACCGAAAAGTTCAAAATCTGAAAGACAAATGCCTCAACTTGCGATTTGTAGTATTTGTAAAACTGAAATAAAAAATTACTAAATTCAAATGAAACAAAAAAATGGTTAAATGTATTTAAGGTATAGAAAAAATGTAAGTGTTAATAGAAAATAAATAATTTATTGGGCTTACTTTGTAACTCGATTCGAAAATGCTTTCGAATAGTTTTCAATACATATTCGTGTATGTTTTGACTTTCGACTCGTTTTCAACTCACTCTTTTTTGGTTAAAATAATTCTTGTTTTGAGTTCGAATTATTGAAACATTAATATGCTTGAAAAATACATAACGCATTGACATAACCCAAAGATGTAACAAAGAAGAATTTTTATTTTGCAATGGAATTGAAACTTCCTTGACAAAAATACACTTTTTAGCGTCAGTTTTTTATATGAAAATATATATGTATGTATTTTAAGATTACTTTTTTTAATGGTAATACTTGCAAAATTATATTGATTTCTGTTAAAAATTATAATAAACATTTTAAATTATAAGTACCAAGTGTCTTTTTCATACGTTGACAATTTATTTATTAACAATCGGCATTCTAATTGATGTGAATGTGAAAGTCAGAACAGGGGCGATTAAATTATTCCCCAATGTGTTAATTTATTTTGTTTAATCCCACCTTCAAGTTTCATTTTACAAAAAGTTTGGCTAAATATGCTTAAAAAACTTGACATTTGTATAAGGAAATTTTAATTTTATTTATGTTTTAAATATACATATTTTCCAAAAGATTATTTTTTAGTTAATATCTTTAGCATTTTTAAAAGAAACAAAGTGTATTTAAATCGAAGCAACATTATGTATAGTTTTATTAATTATATACGTTGATGTTGTTTAATTTTAAAATGAATTTATAAATCTACTAAGGAATTTTTTTTTTTTTGGTATGAGCAAACAAAAAATCAGACTATATTTAATAAAACCAAAAATAAAGAAAAAATAAAAAATAAAATAAAAAAATAACAAACATGAATGTAAAAAATCCATTTCATTCGAAATTAAATTAAGAAGAAACAACTTTAAATGAGTCAATTACTAACAATAATCGGTATTAAATAGTAAAACAATGCTTTTATAATAATTGCAAATTTTTAAAACTGTGACTCTTTAACAAATATATATATACATATTTATACATATGTATGTATGCATAACATTAACCATTAGTATATGAATAAAAATTTTTTTGTTTTCATAAATATGTGTCTGTATGCTGTTTGAAAACGTTATTAGAAACTAAAGGCCTAGTTAGCCATACGTAAACGTAACCAACCGTGTCAGCTGTTTTTTGTGTTACATGAAAAGCATTTAGAGCAGTTACCGAACTCAACTGTCACGTAACCGGAACGTCCCAATCTGTTGAAAATAGATATTGCTACATTTGTACGTGAAATTCGTGAACAGCTGATAAAGTTTCGCTAATTTTACACAGCAACATGCTGGTTCGTTTTTTACGTTCTATAATTGCACTAAATGCCAACGTTACATTTACGGTACGGATACATTTTAACAACGTGTGGCTAACTAGGCCTTAAGAAAATTCGGATTAAACTGCTTGATTTGGTTTAGAATTTTATACCTAATGACTAAAGTTTTAGATTAACATTTTTTCTTATTAATACTTCAATAGTTTTAAAAATGTTGTTAGGGTTGTTTGTTTTTTAAGTTGTAGTTGTTACAAGCAAAAATTATTGTTTTACGTTAAGAGATTGTATTTCATTAACTTTCCCACTTCCATGCTGTGATGATGTTATTTTAGTCCCTTGTAGCTCCTATAATGGCCAAAATATACATAAATATATTGATAATATCCAAGTACAGATTCAAGGCTGCAAAAATATATTCCTCGGGACTGATGGAGTATTTATGATTGCCACCCATCATAAGTTGTGTATCATATACCAAATAGACAGAGAATAGCAACGCGCCAATCGACGAATAGACCAGCGTCATTATTTTACCAGGCAAGAATATAGCAACAATGCCAAATATAACAAATACCACCATACAAACTAATAGAACTCCGCCACACATGGTAAAATCATATTTAGTTTGGAATGCAAACAATGTTAAAGCCAAACAAACAGCTGCTGTTATGCCAACTGCCATAAGGACCTAACATGACATTACACATAAATAATTATCATTAAATAAATAATCCATTTCTGCAAACTAAAAAAAAAAAAAAAAAATACCAACCTCCGTTGGTGCATACTGACTTGCGGAAACGCCAAGTAAGAACGATTCCGCCAACGTAAATAGGCCCAGAAATATAAAGTTCATTGGTGTTTTACGTCGCACACCTTCACAACAAGCCATTGCGATCATGGTTACCAACAGAACAGCCAATGCAATCCAAAATAATGCCGGGTTACGTTTAGCGAAATGTCTGGTGCTTTCATTGAATGCAAACAAAGCCACAACACCAAATGTCACCAACAATTGAGCCTGTAAAATAACAGATTTTTATGATGAAAGCTTTTTTCGTTGTTTATTTAATTTTTTTTTCGGAATGTATTGTTACCATCAAAATCATATAAACTTTGCGTATAAAACCTTTGCGAACACTTTGATCATCGAAAGAGAAATTTTTGGGAGCTTCAGGATCTTCATAGCCGCCATATGAATCATTCACTGGAGGTGGTTGTATAAAACCCGGTTGTGGTACAAAGCCACCTGGAGGATAGCCGCCAGAAGCGCCATAACCGCCACCAGTTGGTGGAGGATAACCTCCGACTGGTGGAGGATATCCACCAGCTGGTGGAGGATAACCCCCAACTGGTGGAGGATACCCACCAGCTGGTGGAGGATATCCCCCTTGTGGTGGCGGATAACCGGCACCATAATATTGTTGGTTGGGATCTAAAAAAGGAAAAAAATCTCTTTATTCTTTTTTAATTGAAAACTTCTCGTGTGCGGTTTTTCGAAGTAATCGAAAATAACAAAACGCCATTTGGGTTTTGCTAGTTTAGCTACTGTTTTATATTTTGTCTAAAATTTAATTTTTTCCGAAGAACATGCAATTTTTCTCATGGCAATACCTCTGGTAACCCATTGGAATTTTGTTTTCCTGCATCTATATTGCTAAAATGTCAAATTTATTTTTGGGCACTTGTTATTTTCAATATTGAAGCATTAATGTTTTTGCTGTTCAATTTTTATTCACTCAAAATAATGTGTTATTGTCTTGTCACATTAATGACAACATGCGGCTACATGACATTTGTATTGACTGCTAGGTCTAGTTCAAGCTTTATATGCACTTGCAACAATGCCCTTAGTTGATAAAACTAAAATCTCGAATTTTCGTTGTAAAAATGCAGTTGGAAAAAGTGAAAAAAGCATTTTACAGTATTATAATGTTCTGAAGAATTATGAATTATATTATAAAATGGTGAAAAAAGATAGAAAAATTTTAAATTTTTCGCTATTTTAACAATTTTTTCGGGTTAGTTTGTTATACACTATTTTTACTCCTAGTCTATAGCTATAATTATACCGAAGATAGGAAAACAAAATTCCAATTGGTTTTAGCCAAGATATACACATAAGGCCATAAAATCCGAACAGCAGCCAAATAAGAAAAACTCAAACGGGGTTTTTATTAATTTCGATTAGTAGTTCGAAAACCGCACACGAGGAGTTTCATTTTGTATGTTGGACTGTGTCATACGAATACTTTTAAATTAATTTAAAATACTAACTTGGCCTTTAATTGGTTAGTGAATAGAAAATATGTTTAATATTAATGTTAAATTCTATGATGACAAAAAAATTTAATTTTGCTTCACATTTGATAATATTTCAACAACTCAATCTCGGTTACTATAGGACTTGGCTACATTGAACCTAAACATAATGATTTGCTCTGTTATTTTGTTTTATACCTACATAATTTTTTCAATATTTGTCCATGTTGTATTATTGTATTCACTTTTATGTCCTTAAAACGGTAAGAATGATTAAAAATAACTTGCCTTCATTTACATTTACTGATTGATACATGGTGATGAATTGAAATTGAAATTCTTTAAAAAATTCGAAAAAAAAAATACGTATTAAAATTTAAATAAAAAAATTTACTGAAACACTATATACTGGTCACTGGCCAACTGCTGTTTAATCATAGAAAAAACCTTTTTTTTTCTTTGTATTTCAGTAGGTGTGGAAGAATAAGTTCTTTCATTGTAATCTGCCAGATAACACCAATACATATTCGGTGCAAAGATAAAAATTCCAGTATACACATTCACACATTACAATTTCTAAAAAAAGTGTTTGGTACACTTGTTTTATTCCTATCAATTTCATAATTGTTTATAATTTTTTTTCTTTTTATAAAAAAAAGTTATAGTCGGCCTAGTCTGACCTTATGACACCCTTCACTAAATTATTGTGTATAGATTTGAGCAGAAATTGGGAGGGAATTTACAATGGGGACTGGGTCTGAAAATGCTCCGATGCTAACAATATATTGACATTTATATTGGCGTTTGGTAATAGATTTGATGTGAATATTATTGATTGGAAATATACCAAAAACATATGTTCAAAGGTCATATAAGGTGTGTTTCATATGGGTGCTCGATGCAATACAAAAAAATCTAACTAACTTTATCTAATCGGTAAATAATAAAATTAGTTTCAAACAAGGTTCAGAAAATACACACACGAAACACACAATGTTCTGTTCAAAAGCAGCCAACACATATCTTTATTTTCATATCAATTATGTGCGTTTCAAAATTTTCTACGGTACCCAACACAACCATGACTGTGTTCGTTTTAATATTTCGTTATTTACACGAACATTTTTGTATCACATACTTTTTGCTTCAATCACACATAAAGCACACATTTTTGAGTGTTGCTTTATTTGAAGTTGATGTTCTGGTACGTGTAGTGAAAAAAAACACAGAACATGTAAAATAAACAGGTTCGAGTTCAGTTATATTTTAAGTCGTGTTGTGGCTCGTGTAGTAAGAAACAACAGAACATGTACAGTAAACAGGTTCGAGTTCAGTTATATTTTAAGTCGTGTTTAAAATATAACTGAACTCGAACCTGTTTATTGTACATGTTGTGTTTTTTCTTACTACACGAGCCACAACACGACTTAAAATATAACTGAACTCGAACCTGTTTATTTTACATGTTCTGTGTTTTTTTTCACTACACGTACCAGAACATCAACTTCAAATAAAGCAACACTCAAAAATGTGTGCTTTATGTGTGATTGAAAAAAAAAAGTACGTGATAGAAAAATGTTCGTGTAAATAACGAACACAGTCGTGGTTGTGTTGGGCACCGAAGAAAATTTAAAAACAAACATAATTGATATGAAAATAAAAATATGTGTGTGTTGGTCTAAGTTATGTTTGTTTACATATATGTACGAGTTTTTTATTCAGTGTGTGTTTTTTTCTGAACTCTGGTTTCAAACTCTTAACTTTTACATATGTAAGTATGTATAAAAAGTATAAAATAATAAAAAGTATTCCAAGAAGTGTTGGCTAATACGAATAAATGTATATACAGTGGGTGACAATATACATATATGGAACTTTTACAAAATTCTAAATTTGCCAATTTTGTTTTTTTTTTAATAATTTCGCGTGAAGTCCTAAAATTATGTTTTTTTTTTTTTTTTTTTTTTTTTTGGCGTGCTCTCTATCTATCGAAAGATAACAAATTTGTTATAAAAATACAATTTAAAAAAAATAGACAAACGAAAAATTGGAAACTTTTAAGCGTATGTACCAGAGTTGATTGAAACTATAAAAATAGAAGATTGAATGAAAGAAAAAAAATCATAAAAAATATAAAATCATAACCATTATTTAAATATTTATAAGCTTGGCGTTTTCTTTCAACTGGTTTTTAAACGTAATCGTATTTTTTTAATGTTTTAATCTTACAACTAATTATTACAAAATAATGGCAAGAAGAAAGTTTTGTGAAGAGTTAAAAGGGTTAATAATAGATGATTTTACCGCTGGTCTTAAGGGCGGGGTAAGGTTTCAAAAGGCGAAAAAGGCGTACACTTCGCTTCACACGAATAGGTGCAGTGATTTATCAATCAATTTAAGCTTCCTGCTCTCAAGATAATTCATGGAAAGGATTATTTTGTACTTTTTATTAAAGGTTTAACATTTGAGAAAAAAGAGTGTAAACAATGAAAAGTCGAAAGAGTTCCGATAGATTTAATCTGTGCTTCTTTTTATAATTATTCAAAAAAATAAAAGTTTTTTTTGCGTCACTTGAATAGGTGCATATTGAAAAAAAAGCATAAAATAGCAAAATAAATTAAAAAACACGAAAAATACAAAGTTTTGTTTCTTAATTTTATTTTTTATTAAATTTTAATAATGTGTACTTCCGCCTTTCGACAAAATTATCGCATAAATTCTATTTGGAAGGGAGTCAGTTGCGATACATATTGCAAGGAAATTTGCATGCCGATTTTATTGCAGCAATTAAAGATTCTCGGTCATCAAATTGTCTTCCAGACTCGTACACTTTCCGAGACAATTCAAAGTCTATGACTCCATAGTACGAAATCGCGCCCCAGACCATAACAATACCTACTCGACTATGGCGACGGGCTAAAAATGTTCTTCCTTCCTCAAATCATGGAAATAGTAGTTAAAACCATCGGGTCCATCAAAATTGAACTTCTTTTCATCTGAGAAAACTACTTTATTCCACTCACTCTTCCAAGTCATGTGTTCTTTGCAGAAATTCAACCGTAGTTCCTTACGTTGCTGGTTTAATGGTGGATTTTTCTGCAATTTAATTCGCTTTAAGTGTTCTGCTGCATTTATTATCCTTCTTACGGTAGAAACACTAGCACTGGAACCACGTTTTGCTTTAATTTTTGCAGCAGAGTCACTAGAATTTGAGGCTATTCTTAGAATATTTCGCCTTTCCGCAGCTGTTGTGGCCATTGTTTGCCTCCCCTTCATGTTTTACCATATTTTTCTTTATTTCTTATGTAATTCCAAACAACGTTAGCACTTTTATTAATTTTTACAGAAATTTCACGGCCGGAGAGACCTTGATCATCATAGGCATCAATTTTTGACTTTTCTTCCACCGTTAATGATTTACCACGGCCCATTTTCATTTAAAATTGACAGAAAACTATTATTTTTTGTTTTTAAAAAATGCTGATTTTTTTTAGTTAAAATTGGCACAAATGACCACACAGCCACTTTTTAATCACTGCACCTATTCAAATGACGAAAAATAATTCACATTTTTTTTGACAAATTATAAAAAGAAGCACAGATTAAATCTAACTGAACTTTTTCGGCTTTCCTTCGTTTACACACTTTTTCTCAATTGTTAAACCTTTAATAAAAAGTACAAAACAATCCTCTCCATGAATTATCTTGAGAGCAGGAAGCTTAAATTGATTGCTAAATCACTGCACCTATTCATGTGAAGCGAAGTGTATTTTCATGATTTTTTTTTTTAATTCCAACTAAAAATGTTAATAAATAAGTCCGTGACAGCGAATCTTCGGGGCGCTTCTAAAAAAAGTTGTTATGCGGAGAACATCATAACTCGTTACCGGATCATGTGAAACAAAAAAAAATCGAAATGCGTTTAAAATATGATATGTTTCCCTAGGTAAATCAGAGGAAGTTTTTCCTTTTTTAATTTTTTTTTATTTTTGGCAACATTTTGAAATGAAAAACACGATTTTTGCTATAAAATTTCGGTTAATTTGTTATTAAAAAAATTAAAAAAAAAACTCCCTCTGATAATCTGTTGATTTATGTGTAGAAATAGTGTATAAAACTTCTAAAGGATCGCTGAAGTAGATTTTAAGTTATGATGTTCACGGACTTCAAAAATGTGTAGTTTTGCTTCGATTTGCTTGAAATTTTCGGACAACACTCTCGACATGTTGTACATTCAGGAAAAATTGGTAACAAATATTCCATTATTTCAAAAATTATCAAGAAATATCGTGACTCAACATTTAAGAGGCAGGCACCTTAAAATGAAAACGGAATAATTTAACAGCAAGAGAGTTTAAAAAATTTTAAAAAATGCTACCTAAAGAGATCATTAACAATATAAAAGTAAGATATATGCTCGAACTGTTTATCGACGAGCAATTGAGGCTGATCTTGGTTGGAAAAACGTTTATAAGACGACAAAACAAAAAAAAACTAGACCCAAACACACAAATAAAGCTAAGTTTGGCAGTGGCAATATTATGGTTTTGGGTTGGTTTTCGGGCCAAGGAATGAGTCCAATTCATGTAGTAAAAAATACTTTAACTGGAATTAGATACAGGCAAATTATAAATGACGTATTCAAGTGTTTGACTAATTGTATCTTTGTTAATAAAAATTAGCCCTGAAGATGCCAGCAATTGTCTGACGAAACGTTGACGAAAAATACAAAAACTGTCTTTTTAATTACGACCAAACAGCTTACAAAAAATAAATGACGTAATGTATCCATACGCGGAGGAAAATATGCCCCTGGTCTGGAAGTTCCAACATGACAGTAATTCAAACCACACCTCCGAAGTTATAACCGAATGGCTACAATCTAATGCAATTAGCATTTTCGAACGGTTCAAGTCGTCAAAAATATATTTTGTTTAAAAGTTCCATTCTGTTGTCACTCACTGTATGTACGTATATTTTTTTTTAATATGTCACCTGTTTATTTTCTTATTTATCGCAACTTCTGGTATATTCCAAAGAATAGAATTGTGTGTGTTGACTACAACGTTAATAATGACGCATACACAATATAGCTTTCTTTGATTTGATTGATTTTCAACACGTTTATAGGGAGATCTTAAAGTATTCAGCTGTTTAAAATTAATTAGACGTTGGAGTTTGTTGGTTTGATGTTTATTATTATTATTAAAATGTTTGTACATTTTTTAAAAGCGAAAAAAAGACGTATTTTCATAATTTTTTTTTTTTTAAGATATGAATAATGTTGGATTATTTATTTCATATACACGTTATAGCATAACATTTGAAGAATCTTTGAAAAAATTTTCAATTAAAAATTTTAATAAGTCCATGACAGCGAATCTCCAGAGTCGTTGTTGTTTTGCGGTGAACATCATAACTCGTTACCGGATCATGTGAAATAAAAAAATCTAAATGCGTTTAAAAGGTGCCATGTTTCCCGAGGTAATCACAGAGTTTTTTCAACTTTATCTTTTTTTTTTTTTTGTAGCATTTTGAAGTGAAAAACACGATTTTTGTATAAAATTTCGGTGAATTTGTTGTTAAAAAATGGGGGAAAAAATGAAAAATAAAGAAAAAAAAAAACTCTTCGTGGTTACCTGGCGATTTATATGTAGAAATAGTGTGTAAAATTGCAAAAGAATCGGACAGGTAGATTTCGAGTTATGATGTTCACGGACTTCAAACATTTATTTGCGAGAAAATCGATTTAGTTTTTTTTAAACTCATTTGTATACGATATACCGTATAAGGCCGGTCGTATGAAACACTGTATCTTTGCTTTTATTCAAATTTTGACACAACACTTTCGACATGTTGTACTCAGTAAAAAGAATGCAAAAAAAAAGGTTTTAAAAACTTAAAGAAAGAACTGAACTTTTGCAATTTAACTGAAATATGACAAAAATATGACAGAGCTACATTTGAATAACACGAATTGTTCATTGTCAACATCGTTCTGCTTTTTACTTTAACTCAGGTCTAAAATTTTCAGTGTTTAGTTCTTCATCGAACTAAACCATAAAAAACTTTGAATTGATTTTTTCGACATTTAACAAAATCCAAAGTTATAAAACATTTAGTTAGAGAATATATATGTAAAAAATGATATTTATATTCTATACTCGAGATACTCGAGCACAACAGGACCGTCCTACTGGCGTGGGCAAACAACTACTCGAAAAAGCTCGACGACTTCCCATACAAATTTATGAAAATATTCACTTCATAGATGTTTGAGACTTCATTAAACATTTTTTTTCGGAAATACGTGGTGGTATGATTTTAGATATTTTGAAGTCGGTTATACTGATAGATTACTCTCCTGAAACATTGAAACATTTTGAAAAAAAAAAAAAAAATATGGAGATCATCCACTTTCCACTCAAATTTATGAAAATATTTTCTTCGATGTCTATTTAAAAAAAAGAATTCTGTAGAACACTTGTAAAAAAACTATTAGAATTTCAATTTGAATATATGTAGAGAATATGATTTTAAAATTTGAAAGCATTCCGTTAAAATGTTGGCGTATGGGAGCAACTAGTCGAAAAAGATCGGAAATTAAAAAAAAATTTTTTTTCTTTCACTGCCAGTAATTAAATATATTCATAGATTACTCATTACAAATTTTGAACCATTCTGACCAAAATTGTGTCCATTTTCTATATAAACGCGTGAAAATATACTCTTATTCGAAGTTATATGATATTTTCCAGAAAGTTTTCGACAATGACTTAACGAAAAATTATATTCGTTAGAGCTGTATATATAAAGAGAACTCTACCTTCAAGTTTCAAAGTATTCCGCCAAAAATTGAAGATTGAAGGAATTTCTACTCGACAAAAAACAGAAAATACGAATGTGCGAAAATTTGCTCTTATTTAAAGTTTGATGTAATTTTATAAAAAAATTTCCATCACGACTTGCTAAAATTTTTTACCGTTTGTAGTTACAAATGTCTATTCTATAATATAAATAGGCTAGGCGATTTCTTGTGACTGATGTTTTGTTCTACCGTTTTATCCCGATTTTGACCAAACGTGTATTATTCGAAAGGTATTTCTCTTTAGCCGATTTGCAGATTTACAGATTTTTTAATTTTTCCCTTTATTTTGAGTAAATTGCATTTAAAGTTGCTACTAACACATATATAAAATTATACAATGCTATCGCAGTATGCATTATTTCTCCAATGTTGGAGAAAAGTTAAGTTCTCAAATTGATGTCCAACTCAACTTGAGTTGAACAATTTTTCTCCTTGTTTGCTTTCAACTTGACATCAAGTTGAGACTTAACATTTTTTCCAATCTTTGAGAAATATCTTAACTCTCAATTGGATATTCAACACTTTTCTCCACTCGAGACCAAACATTTTTCCAACCTAAATACGATTTGTGTTAAGTTTGAGATATTATTTAAATATGTCATAAATAATAAATTAAATTAAAAATTGCCAAAAAGTACAAATAATTAATTGATATATTTTTAATTATTTCTACTTTTTGTCGAATTTTTATACCCTATACCACTATGTGGTTTGGGTATAATGGCTTTGTGCTGCTGTTTGTAACAACCAAAAAT
Organism: Cordilura impudica; assembly: GCA_963682025.1. Taxonomy (NCBI): domain Eukaryota; kingdom Metazoa; phylum Arthropoda; class Insecta; order Diptera; family Scathophagidae; genus Cordilura; species Cordilura impudica. Next base: position 4,024,768 of record OY821521.1, read on the forward strand.
ATTTGACCTAGACCCATCTTTAATTATACCGATCGAATCAGAATCACTTTCTGAGTTGATTTAACAATGTCCGTCCGTCTGTGTGTCCATGTAAAGCTTGTAATCAAACTGCAGGTCGCAAATATGAATATATTTTGATGAAATTTGGTATATAAGCTTTTATCGGCCATGGGATGAACGCTATTGAAATTGGTGAGAATCGGTCCATGTTCAGACCTAGCCCCCATACAAATTACCCATATGAAATCGACATAAATTGCCATAAGATCCAAATTGTCATATAGATCTTACTCAAATTGGGTTTGTATGCGTTCATTACATCCACTAATGAGTAGTCCAAAAATGATCCCTTTGACCCCATATAGAGCTGCTTCCCGATCTTCACTTAAATCTATTAAAAAACAAAAATATTGCACTGATTCTTCTCAAATTTTGTTTGTACATATTTTTGCAAAATACAAGAGACTTTACCAAACATGATCAGGATCGGTCAATTTTTGGACCTAGTCCCTTTATAGATATAGCATCCGATATGAACTTTTTCATATCTGCGGCCAAAAAAATTAATAAAAATCCCACTCAAATTTGGTTTTTGCTTATTTTCAATGTCCAGTTAGTTGGGCGTAAGAGATAGGGTTTCTAAACGCATGGTATAGGGTATCGTATAGTCGGTCTAGACCGACTATAATTTTCTTATTTGTTTAATTTAAATTCTTATTTATGACATATTTAATATTAATATTCATAAAATGTACAAATAATTAATTCATTTATTTTTAATTCTAATTATTAAAAAATATTAACATGTACATAATAATGTTAAATAAGTAATGAAATTAAATTGAAACATTAAAAAAAGTACATTGTTTTCATTTCTACAATTAGTATAGTTTTTTTAATATGGCAATTCCGTACCTTCCATTTGATACCGATTGGAGAAATTTCTTTGCTATCAAGTGGAGAATCACAAATTTCTCAATTTGATAACTAAGAAAATCACCATATAAAAAATGTGCCTTTTAAGTTGAGAAGACTATAATCGGACTATTGAGGTGCATTTGAGAATTAACGTTAGAGATTTGAGAAATGTAATTGATCTCAAATGCACCTCAAGTTGAAAGCAAACAAAAATGTTTATTGGGATGTGTGTGTTTATTAAATTTGTTAATGTGTTTGTAATAAAAATGAGTTTGTTTTTTGTGTTGATTTGTGAATTGGCTATAATTGATTAGCATACTTTTAGGGTATTTAATGAAAAAATAAAATTTCCTAGAATTTGCGCTCGAATTTCGAGGGCTGGAATCTTCTAGTATACTGTATTGGTTTCGCAAATGCATTTTTCGATGCGTTACAAACGGAATGACACTGTTATATACTCTCTGCACAGTGGCGTGGAGGGTGTAACAAGTAAGAAAATATAGTTGGTCTAGACTACATCCTATACCATGCGTTTAGTTAGAGACGCTTCTAGGTTCAACTAATTGGGTATAGAAAATAAGCACAAGACAAATTTGAGTGATGTTATTAATTTATGCTATATTTATATATGGACTAGCTCGCAAAATTGACCGATCCTGGCCATATTTGGCAGACTTATTTTTTTGCAAAGAAAAATCTGTGCAAAAATTTTTTTTTTTTAAGATTTAAGTGAAGATAGCTTCCCGATCTTCACTTAAATCTTAAAAAAAAAATTTTTTTGCACAGATTTTTCTTTATGTGCAGGCTATGACTAAGATTGTTATACAGGGTTTATTTTTGGATTATTAAAAAATATTAACATGTACATAATAATGTTAAATAAGTAATGAAATTAAATTGAAACATTAAAAAAAGTACATTGTTTTCATTTCTACAATTAGTATAGTTTTTTTAATATGGCAATTCCGTACCTTCCATTTGATACCGATTGGAGAAATTTCTTTGCTATCAAGTGGAGAATCACAAATTTCTCAATTTGATAACTAAGAAAATCACCATATAAAAAATGTGCCTTTTAAGTTGAGAAGACTATAATCGGACTATTGAGGTGCATTTGAGAATTAACGTTAGAGATTTGAGAAATGTAATTGATCCCAAATGCACCTCAAGTTGAAAGCAAACAAAAATGTTTATTGGGATGTGTGTGTTTATTAAATTTGTTAATGTGTTGTAATAAAAATGAGTTTGTTTTTTGTGTTGATTTGTGAACTGGCTATAATTGATTAGCATACTTTTAGGGTCTTTATTTAATGAAAAAAAAATTTCCTAGAATTTGCGCTCGAATTTCGAGGGCTGGAATCTGCTAGTATCGATATAGTATCGATATTCCAAAGCATTCTGACAATTAATGTGCTGTTGACGAACTACTACTCGAAAAAGCTCGACCACTTTCCATGGAAATGTACACTCCATTGTATTTTTGGAAATTTATATATATAAAAAGAAGTGTGAATTTTGATGTCACCAATAACTGCAGAAACGGGTCGAGCAATTTCAACCAAAATTTCAGAGTATGTTGGGGATGGTTTGTAGATGGTTTATCTGGAGTTTTTCCCATATACTCCCATATAAATATCAACATTTTCCATATAGGGATTTTTTATTGTCTGTTGGAAAGTTACCAAACCATGTATCGTAATGTCAAATGTGTACTATGACGTTCGGTCTTTCTAATTGGAATGTTAAGCTGAACAATATTTTTGTGCTTACTCATTTCATCATTTAAAAAGAAATTTGGAGCGCATTTATACACTATAAATTTAGAAATTTTTCACGTATTTTCCGTCATTGATTTATAGTGAACAAGAACACAGTGGAAAAAAATTGTTGAAAGTTGTTGTTGCCAATGCGGTGTTCTTTCCGTATTTGATTTCGGTCTATTGTGAAATTCGTTTGAGTTTTATATTTTTTCGAATAAAAAGTGAGAAGTGGTTTGGATTTCAATCGAATTTTGTTTTCTTCATTCATTTTAGTCGTCGTTTCGATCGTATTTTTTTTTTGTTGGCTGGCCATTACATTTTTGCTTGCTGTACACATGCACTGAAGTCATAGGTATGTGTTATTGCTGTTTTTGTTAGTACGGTTCTTTTTTCATCGTATTTGATTTCGGATTATTGTGGAATTCATTTCACTATTTTTTACAGTGCATTCCCATCGATTTTCTGCTGGCATTGAAGTGACTCTGTTACACGGATCGAATCAGAAACGTTTTCTGAAATTGGTGAGAATGTTCAGGCCTAGTCCAAATACAAATGAACCCTCTGAGATAAGATCCAAATTATAACATAAATCTCTATCAAATTTGGTCTGTGTGTGTTCATTACATCTATGATTCAGTAGTCCAAAAATAAACCCTGTATAACAATCTTAGTCATAGCCTGCACATAAAGAAAAATCTGTGCAAAAAATTTTTTTTTTTAAGATTTAAGTGAAGATCGGGAAGCTCTCTTCACTTAAATCTTAAAAAAAAAAAAATTTTGCACAGATTTTTCTTTGCAAAAAAATAAGTCTGCCAAATATGGCCAGGATCGGTCAATTTTGCGAGCTAGTCCATATATAAATATAGCATAAATTAATAACATCACTCAAATTTGTCTTGTGCTTATTTTCTATACCCAATTAGTTGAACCTAGAAGCGTCTCTAACTAAACGCATGGTATAGGATGTAGTCTAGACCAACTATATTTTCTTACTTGTTACACCCTCCACGCCACTGTGCAGAGAGTATATAACAGTGTCATTCCGTTTGTAACGCATCGAAAAATGCATTTGCGAAACCAATACAGTATACTAGAAGATTCCAGCCCTCGAAATTCGAGCGCAAATTCTAGGAAATTTTATTTTTTCATTAAATACCCTAAAAGTATGCTAATCAATTATAGCCAATTCACAAATCAACACAAAAAACAAACTCATTTTTATTACAAACACATTAACAAATTTAATAAACACACACATAGCATTGTATAATTTTATGTATGTGTTAGTAGCAACTTTAAATGCAATTTACTCAAAATAAAAGAAAAAAATAAAAAAATCTGTAAATCTGGAAATCGGCTAAAAAAAAATACCTTTCAAATAATATACGTTTGGTCAAAATCGGGATAAAATGTTAGAACAAAACATCAGTCACAAGATATCGGCTAGCCTATTAATATTATAGATAGATATATTCCTGATCCTTATAACTTCAGTTCTAATAGCAATGTCCATTTACCCGGGTAATATTAGGATAATATTGTTTATCACTATTTCCAGCAAGTTGGTATTTAAAATGGAGTAAATCGAACATCATTGTGCCAAGATATGACCTAAAATATGAAGATATCTCTAATTGCTTTTCCAATATTTTGGTTACATTTGTTATAAGTAGTGCAGATATTAATGCAAAATAATTCCAGATGGAGGGTAAAGATCCGGCATAGCTGAACTTAATACTTTTACTTCTTTTTAAATCAAATTGAGCAACGGCTTTATTTGAATCACCTTTTATACTTTACATAGTTAAAAAATCAAAATTTATAACTTCAGTTTTAAGGTCGCTGAGTTTAAACTAGTTGATAAACTCATCTAGCACAAGTTGCCGCAGAAAAACATAAAATCATTTGACAGTATACTGTTCTTATCAAATATGTACATATATATATAATTAATCCACAACAAGAAATTTGTGATACTATTATTAGAAAACTATATTCGTGCATAAAAAAACTCAAAATTTATTTTATACCAATTATTAAGAAGTCAACATACAAATAGTTAGTCGAAATGAAGTGATATGTTACTACTCTAGCAAACACAATATTAAAGCATGCAAATTAGTGGAAAAAGAAACTAGTCGCTAGAGCTTAGTTAGGTTAAGAAATGGCAGAGCTTAACAAGAATTTATTCAAATTTCAATATTAAATCATTTTCGATATTAAAAGAATATGGGATAATTAAATTTATTTCAAACATTTTCAAGTTGAGTAACTTTAGCTTTTTGATTCATCTTACTAATCTTATCGATACAAGTAATTGACAAGCGACACTTTTATATACTAATACCGATTAATAACTAAAAGCATTACAGGTATTGCTTTGGGTTTGTATAAATATTTTTAAATCTCAATACCATTATAAATTTGTTAATCATCCAATACCACATCCTTTGTTCACTTATGATTTTGTTTTTGCATTACTGTAATAATTCCTTTGAACATAAATGAATTCTTGAAAGCTCTGTTGTTAATTAGCGAAATGTAGGAAATTAGAAACAAAATTTGAAACCTTGATAATAAGGTCCACCTTGCCAAGACATTTCCTTTTACTTTTTCTTATAATTACTCAAGGCATAGAAGCTTGATAGACTGACTTCGATAACTTATATTGGATTTTTAAAGCTGAAAGTTAGAAAAAAAAAATTTAATAAAAATTTCCTTCAATTTAAACTTACCAGTCATAATAAGAAGTGCGAACTAAATGGAAGTTTTTAACAATTTTACCTGAAATGATTAACAACCAATATAAAAAAAATGATTAATATTTTTTTGTTAGGTTGAAATAATAATAAATCTATCTTATACAAAACCACTAACATAGAATAGATTCAAAATAACCTTTTTTTAATATTTTACTAAGATAAGATAGAGAGAATCCCAACAACAATTGAATAATATAATAAAAAAAAACTAGTAAAGCATTAGTGATTATTTTATTTAACTAAATGGTCTCTTCTCTACACCCCTTGAAAGTAATGTTGAAGCCATTTATTATTAAAAGAAAAACCATCTCGTTTCCCCAATTTTAAGGCAAACAATTACAAACATTTAATTTCAATTGTCTCTAAATACAATGGTCATACTATTAATGTCGTCATTTTTTAGTACGGAAATCCAAAACATCTTAAAATTATAACACCTTCGCAAAAGCAGGGTTCATTTGATAATTGCGAAAATCCCTGAAGAAATTGTAGTGTCACACTTTTAAAGCAGATGAAGAAATAAATTTACATCACAAGTTTTGTTTTACATTTGCTTTTATACGATTTTGTTTTTGTGTATAAGCTGTAACTTACCTTTTCGAAATTATTTTGTTTGATCTGTATGTATTTAAAATATGATTTTACACAATTATTTTTACGTTTCAAAAATATATGCTCTCTGGAACCACTGTTTCAGTTGTTTTGGTAGATGATTCTCGACTAAAGAAAAACAAACAGACGAGTTTTTAGCTTTTGAAATTGAAACAGTGATGCCAGGAGATTTTTTCAGAAATCCCTACGCTTTTGAAAAAAATTCCATTTTTATCCCTACACCCAGTTTTTTTTCCTACATTTTTCCCTACACTACTTTTTTCAATTTTTCAAAAAATAAAATTTTATTTTTAATAATGTACATTTTCAATTGCAATAATGCAAAAATAAATTAAAAACTAAGAAAAATAACTTTATTGTGTTTTTTTTTAAAGCTAGTCAAACCTATGTTTTCTTTAATGTAAATAAAAATGCATTTATTTTACAAGTTTTTCTCGACGTTTCGTCAATTATTTATTGACTTTCTCTATTTAAAATTATAAAACAATATGTTAAAAACAATAATATCACACCAAAATTATATTTCATTTACTTACAGTAACATAAATATTTTTAAATCACATTTAAATTAATTCTATTTTACATTAAACACAAAATACAAAATATTAAACATTTAACATAAAATTTTTTTAATAAACACGGCCTAAAATATATAACATAAAAAGTAAGATAAGAATATCATAAGAATAACATAAAAACAACATAAAAAACGAACAGATATTATAAAGAAATTATTTTTACAATTCTGTATAATTCATCTTTTTGATATGGCTAGATGTGCATTCTAAATTTACGCAATTAATTAAAGTGGTTTCAAAATGAGATCTTATAACGCAAACAGAATTTTGGTTCTTGGTTTTAAAAGAGTTTTTTATGACAGTGGTTATTAGAATGTATACTTAGATCTGATTTATCTCAATTTAATATTTTTTCACAAGCCTTGCATTTGCATTTAAAGTCGTCATCTTGACCTGTTCCAGCGATCCCATTAGCTTCTCGTCTCTCAACCAACTTGAGCAAAATCTTTGTTTTCTGTATTTCTTCGTGTTTTCAGCATCATCGAAAAACGAATCGGATATGTTTCTAAAATTAGTTATGTTTAAATTTACAAAATCGAAGAGACCTACAAAGACGGCGTCCTATGTATAAAAATATGCACAAAACAAGTAAACTGCACAAACAAGTGTTTTTACTTGTCATTGTTATTGAGAGAAGCCACATACTTCCTTCATATTATAGAGTTATGACCAGACTTGAAAAGGTATACATTTTTAATTTTAAAGTTTAAAATTTAGAAATATATAACATTAAGTTGTTTAAAAAAAACCAGCAAAAAATCTCTACAATTCGATAATATGTAAGAAATATTTCCCTTTCCCTACATGTCAAATTTAAAAAAAAAATCCCTTCAAAAGGGAAAAATCCCTTCACCTGGCATCACAGAATTGGAAGACGAAATATCAGAAGTATCAGATTTTAAACTTAAATTAATTTCTGTTAATTCATATAAATATTAATTTTAATCATAATGATCGATGGTGCATCGATACGAAACAACAATATGCAAAAGTTGAAGTGATTTTCTTAAGAATTAATTATTATTAAAATAGAATTGCCATGTAAAAAGCATACAAATAATGCAACCCTGACTTTCATTTTGACACGTCAAATAAGTTGCTCTCTTTCATTCCCTTTTAAAGCATCATCAGACTATTATTCATATGTTTGAAGGTGTTTCACTTTTTAATATTACAATTTAATTTTGATAAATATAGAGGTAAATGTTGTGTTTTTCAACTGGTCAATCTAATATAAAGTTAACATATTAAATATAATACAGTTTGCATTAAAGTAAATATGCAATAACATCGTGAGAAAATCAAACATGTGCATGGCCGGGTCAATGTACAAAAATGAGTACGAATATGGAATACATATGAATAAAAAAGTTATATATTATGATATAAAAAAGATACGTTGTGGTTACAGTTATAAGGATTTGTTAATGAATTTATTTACAATAGCAACATTTTCTCAGTAAGAATATATTCACATGATGCAATAGGTTTTGTAAATTATGCAAAAGAGTGGCCCAGACTAAGCAATAAGTTCTCTTTATAAGATTATATTTTTCTTATCAACAAATAACTCTCTTAATTTTTTTTTTTTTGGCTGCAATTCTGTGCAATTATCTTTTTCGTCTTTTTATTTATAGAAATCGAAATATCTTATCATTATGGTGACAGAAAACGAAACCACACAAACGCCAGCAGTTGAAACCGAATCGTCTTCAAAAAAGGCAGCAAAAAAACAGGCAAAAGAAGCTTTAAAAGCAGCAAAGGTAAGAATTCAGATTTTTATTTACTTTTAAAATTAAATAAGATAATACCATGATATGTGATTACAGAAAGCTGAATATAAAGCTGCTGCCGGCAATGCTGTCAATATTGTTGAAACTGGTGATTCGGCCGAAGATTGTTCAGCTGGCCGTTATGGAATATCTGGTCTTATCAATTCCAAGGAGAAACATGATGACAGAAATTTTGTTGCTGTAAACGATTTGAAACAATGTGTTGGTAAAGCACCTGTATGGGTGAGAGGTCGTGTCCATAATACCAGAGCTAAAGGCAAACAATGTTTTTTAATATTACGTCAACAAAGTTCCACCGTACAATGCATTGTTGCAGTGGGAGATAATGTATCAAAACAATTAGTTAAGTTTGCCGGAAAGTAAGAAGAATTGTTTATTTTAAATAAATAATTTAATATTAATAGGATATTATTTATTTATATTTTTTTTTGTAGTTTAAACAAAGAAAGTATTATTGATATTGAAGCTAAAGCTGTGGCAGTTCCCACTACAATTGAAGCATGTACTGTTAAAACTCTGGAATTATTTATACAACAACTGTTTGTTGTATCACAAGCTAAAGCTCAGTTGCCCTTGCAAATTGAGGATGCATCCCGCCCGGAAAATCCAGATGATACAGAGGGCCTTAACATTCGTGTCAATCAAGATACACGATTGGATAATCGTGTTTTAGATTTAAGAACACCAGCAAATCAAGCCATTTTCCGTTTGGAGGCTGGCGTTTGTCGTCTATTCCGTGATATTCTAACGAATAAAGGCTTTACTGAAATACACACTCCAAAAATAATATCAGCTGCTAGTGAAGGCGGAGCTAATGTTTTTACGGTCAGCTATTTTAAAGGTAAGTTAAGAATAACTTTGTACTAAAGCTGCCTTTAATTGACTTCTAAACGTAGTCAGAGAAGTAATCAAACCAACGTTAACATATTTATGTATTTTTATGTTAGACTCCTTTTGTGTAATGTAATTAATTCAAAAATAAATAAATTTTATTATAATTTCCTATAACGTTTATTAATTTTGTTTTGAAAAATTATTTTTAGATTCCGCTTATTTGGCTCAATCACCTCAATTGTACAAGCAAATGGCTATTGCTGCTGATTTCGATAAGGTTTATACAGTGGGTGCAGTGTTTCGTGCCGAGGATTCTAATACTCATAGGCATTTGACTGAATTTGTCGGCCTTGATTTGGAAATGGCCTTCAAATACCATTATCATGAAGTCCTTCACACAATTGGCGACACCTTTACAGCCATCTTTAAAGGTTTACGTGATCAATATAGCCGTGAGATCGAAGCTGTGGGCCAACAGTACAAGGTGGAACCTTTCAAGTTCTTAGAACCCCCACTTATTTTACAATTTTCTGAAGGTGTTGCAATGTTGCGTGAAGCTGGTGTTGACACAGGTGATGAGGAGGATCTGTCCACACCCAATGAAAAATTGTTGGGTCGTTTAGTGAAAGCTAAATATGATACTGATTTCTATATTTTGGATAAATTCCCCTTGGCTATACGTCCCTTCTACACAATGCCAGATCCTAATAACCCTATGTACTCTAACTCGTACGATATGTTTATGAGAGGTGAAGAAATTCTGTCAGGTGCCCAACGTATTCATGATCCGGAATTTTTAACTGAGAGGGCAAACCATCATGGTATAGGTAAGGATTATTTTAATTTAGTTATTTGTTCTTTGAAATAATAACTTTGTATCGTTTTATTATTTAAAATGTTCAGATACTAGTAAAATAGCTGCCTATATTGAATCGTTCCGTTTTGGCTGTCCTCCTCATGCTGGTGGTGGTATTGGTATGGAACGAGTTGTCATGTTATATTTGGGTCTTGATAATATTCGAAAAACTTCCATGTTTCCACGTGATCCTAAGAGATTAACACCTTAAATTATGACTTATTTCCTTCGATATTTCAAGTTCTAGGCTACAAGCTTTACTTCATGAGTGTTTTGACATTTTTAGTTTTTTTCTTTTTCTTTTTAAATTTTGCTTTGATAAATTTCATATTACTTAAAAGTGGTTTTATACTATTCAAATTTATCTTAGTGTATCAGGAAACCATTGGATGTTATATATATTGTGTTTTTTGAAATCCCTTACTACAAAATTTAATAGTGAAAACCCCCTTTAAGTTTGTTCTTTCTTTAGTGTTATTTTTTAATTCTAACAATTTACTTAAGAAATAGCATGATAATGCCTTTTTGTACTATTGAGAAAAATTCAAGCTACTCTTTAAAGGAAATAAATTTACAAAATGTTTGAAACTTACATTTTAATTTGATCAATAAAACTAGTTTAAAATTAAAAGAAATCATACTTTTCGAATTTGACGGTTATTTTGTGGATAAGTGCAAATGTTCGTAAGGCATAGAAGAACGAAACCTATTCTGAAATAATTTTAAATGAAAAATTGTATGTAGAAAATAGGTGAAAAGCTTGCATTCGATCTTCGATCTTCGCTGGCTATCGAACATCGACTATCGAATGTCAAATTCGTATTATGAGCTGGCAACACGGTCGAAAATTTCGTTGTACAACGAATTTTCAATCGAACACAATTTTGCTTTCGATGCTGGATGGCAGTTTGTAAAATTTATTGAAAATATAAGTTGTAAATTATTTTGATTTTATGAGATTGATCTGCCCTGTGTGCATTGCCGCTGCAGTTCATCTGTAGTAGACAGCAATTCCATAAACGCCTCGTTGCAGTGGAAAATTTGCTATAAATCTATAAACAAATGGTACCCTTGTTAAAACCTCGCATACTTACGTAGTGGAATCCATTTCCAAAATGTTGGAAGCCTCTCTCAGGACGAAGCATTCATCTTCATCAGACGATCATGGAACCATAATTCCATGTTAATAAATAATTATTTTTTTCTTTAATAAATTTGTATACAATGTTTATTTATAGTGCTAGCTGATAAATATGTACTTTTGTGAATAATCCAATTGAGTGAAATTCACAATAGCGCTATTTTTATCGAATGTGCGCCATAACACCAAATGAAAATTCGTTCGATCAGTTAATTCGATCACAATCGAAAGTTGCTCATAATAGGCACCTTAATTTTTTATTGACAAAACCAATATTTAAGAAAGAAAAAGCCATAACAACAAGTAAGAGTTTACTCTTAACAGCTATCGATACAAAATCATAGCATTTTTGCGCTGAAATCTGAATATGAGATAGGGAAACGAAAATTACTGGACTCTTGTTTTTATTAAGGGCTTAAAAAAGATCCATTAAGTAATCCTTAAGAAGAAATAGAAAGTGATCAATTGATTAGATTAAATTTTAGCGCTTTATAAAATTTGTGTACTTTTGCGGGAATTGAATTTATGTAATTCAGGAAATCGCTATTTTGGACATACGGTACCAAAACGATGTCGAGGAATTCTGTGCATCATAATCAATGGAAAAGTTAATATATATTTTGTGTTGTATTTTTGCATATGTATAATGGAATATTCTCGAACTGAAAGAACAAAATAGTTAACAAGAAAATTATTTGAAGCTTATAGAGTTAACTCAAGGGAAAGTTAACAACTATACTTTTCATAAATAATTATTGAAAACAAAAATTACCTCGTGTTAAAACAGACTAAGAAGCATAAAAGAATCTCTTTTATCACCGTTCGTAAGAAATAAAATGAAAAACGTGGGAGACATGTAATATATAATAGTAAGGAATAATTTTGAACTTTTGCATGTGATCCACGTTTTTCGTTTTAAGCCTAGCAAATGAGGCTAAAATAAATTATTTTATTTTTTTATTACTACTAACAATTGCAATGTTGCTAAAATAACTAAAAACTACTGCTCATAGGACAGTCTATTTGTTGTTATTATTTTTTTTTTTTGGTCAAGTTATAATTGAACATATCGCACACCTAGTTCAAAAGTGACTCAACTCAAAATTTAAATTTTTGGGTTTATATGCTTAAACTATGCACAATATACTAGTTTATCTACAAAAAAAATATTAGTGTGTTTTTTGTTGTTCACTGTTGCTAAATCTGTGGTTTTCTGGAATAACCGCGTATGTCCATTTATGTCAGTTTTGAATTAACGATGCCAAATATATTAATTTTTAACGCTCTTTCGATGTGTTAAATTTTTTGTAAAAAAAATATTGACCATTTGAGTTTTTTCTTTAAAAAACGACGTAATTTCAATGTTTATTAAATTAATTTGCAGCACTAACGACGTATGTCAACCTACGTTTGATCGCTGACAAATTATTTTCTCAGAAAACGACACATAGCGAACTACCTTGTTATTAATGAAAAAAAATGCAAAATAATTTTGGATTAGTTTTCAGTTTAAAACCACTTATAAAAACTTTTGTGTTTATTTCTGTTATTTTTTGTCACTATTATTCTTGATATTCTCATCCTAAGTCCCGTTAACTTTTTGTTGACGAACAAAAAAATCCATTTTTCAAGCAACAACAACTTATGTCTATATGGACGGTTGCATTGGAAGTTTTCTTTTTTCAAAGAAAACGACGTTTGTCAACATAAGTTGTTTTATCTGCACACACTTTAAGTGTAATTTACATATTGCCTTTTTCGTCCTTCTCTAGGATCTATTCCTCTGAAGATTTTTGACTCCAAATTTTATATAAAGTATTTATTGCCCATATCTACAGGACTGTTAAATAAAAAGCTCTAAAATCTTTATATCGAGCCCATAATTTCAAATATAACGTTTTTTGGCTCCCCTGAACATTTTGATTTTATGACATACGCGGTTATTCTAGAAAACCACAGAAATAACAGTTATGCCTTGCTTTATGTTATGTCTTTGTTTATAATTTAATTTAATTGTCGATTTCTGAAAAATGAAAATTTTGAGTTGAGCCACTTTTGAACTATCTGTGCAATATGTATAAAAAATTAATTATTTAATTAATTTTAGTATGTACTTTATTATCATTATAATTAATCCCATACTTAAGTGAAATAAATAAATAGTTTTTTTTATCTGTTATATATCTAAGTACTGTAAAGAAAAAGAATATTTTTTTTAGAAGTTCTTATTTAATAAAATTTTGATTTTTAAATGTAAATAAAAATTATTTTTTAAAAAATAATGTTTGTATGACTTAATTGGGGTTTGAACATGGAACAAAAATTTCAAGAGCAAGCACTCTATGCACCCATCTAACAACATGCTTGCCGACCATTTTGACGGTACATTACTTGTACATGTTTGCCTTCATATTACATGTAAATGTTGTTGCATGAAACAATAAACAGAACCAACTGAAATCTAATGCCTGGTTTTTATTATGTCATTTTCAATGGCAACTGTTGTCAGTTGTGTGACGGATTTTAATGTCTTGTCTAAAAAACTACTGAATATTATCTCAAATTTCTTTTTTTATTTGAAAGTACAATCCTTCCGGTTAATAATGGAAAATAATTTCATTCGAATGGCTGCCTCGGCTGGCCATGCAGTAGCCTACACGATCGGACCAATTTTTAAGCACATTATCGATTGTGTGCAGCTATATTTCCCTCTGCGGAAAATTTCCCGAAAACAATTTCCCGAAAACAATTTCCCAAATACAATTTCCCGAAAACAATTTCCCGAAATTACAATTTCCCGAAATCACAATTTCCCGAAAACTATTTCCCGAAAACAATTTCCCGAAAACAATTTCACGAAAACAATTTCCCGAAATTACAATTTCCCGATAACAATTTCCCGAAATTACAATTTCCCTATTTTTAATTTACAACTTCCCATATATTCTTGATTTCTCCCATAAAAAAAACTTGCTGCATACGATTTCTCGAAAAAACAATTTCCGAGTATACGACTTCTCGAAAACATAATTCCTCCACCCCGCACCGCGCCCTTCCTCTTCCACCCTCCCTCATCATCCGGACCTATTTATTGGAGTGTCATACGCTTATTGTGACTTTGAACACTTCGGTATTCAGACCTCCCGACGGATAACACTCACTGAGCTGAAAGATCTTGCCGGACCACTACATCAAGTGGTCATGAACTGATTGCTCGCGCTTCGGCCGGAATTTCTGATGGTATTGTTTCGGAAATGCCAACAACAAGCTATTTGAAGAAATAGTAATTTCGGGAAATTCTAGTTTCGGGAAATTGTGTTCGGGAAATTGTATTTCGGGAATTGTAATTTCGGGATTTTGTATTTTCGGGAAATTGTGTTCGGGAAATTGTCATTTCAGGGAATTGTGTTCGGGAAATTGTAATTTCGGGAAATTGTTTTCGGGAAATTGTTTTCGGGACATTTTCCGCAAATCCTGTATTTCACCAATGGCTTCACGAATATTGTCCTTTAAAGCGTCAATTGTCTCTGGCTTGTTGGCGTAACACTTATCTTTGAGGGCACCCCACAAATAATAGTCCAACGGTGTCAAATCGCAGCTCCGAGGTGGCCAAACGACATCAGCTCTGGGGCTGATAATGCGATCTTCAAAAACAGGGCGCAAAACATCGAGTGTAGCTTCGGCTGTGTGGCACGTAGCGCCGTCCTGTTGAAACCAAATGTTGCCAATATCCTCCTCTTCAATTTTTGTGAACAAAAATTCGTTCAACATGGCCCGATAACGATCGCCATTGACTGTAACGGCCGCTCCTTGCTCATTTTAGAAGAAAAATGGCCCAATCATGCCTGTTTTTGGCTTTTCACGCTTTGGTTTATCGATGAGGATGCCAGTTTCTTTCACTTTTGTCACAAGATAACGAACATACGGAGCTGACGGTGCTTCTCTTCTTCCAAAATCCGTACGCAATTTTCGCACACATTCTGCAACATTACCATGATTTTCAAAGTAATGTCGCAATATTTCCCAGCGTTGTTCAAGCATATACACAACCATATTCGTTCAGCGGAAGGATAAAACTAATTATCTGTCAAATCAGACATGCGCTAAGTGTTACCATTCACGAAATAAGCACTAGTTATAAAAAAACGTTAGATGGCGGACCCTGTATATAAAAAATAAAAAAAACAAAGTAGATTTGCACTAGTTGCTATATCAATACGTTTATAGTTTGTCTAATTCTATGTTGAGGACCCTTTCTTGCTCAAGACTTTCGGCATCGTCTAGGTATGGATTAAACCAAGTTTTGACAGACTGCTACTGATAATCGACGTCTTTACTCCATTCCACGAAGGAATTCTTCGGTTCCCATATCACAGCATTTTTTACCATTTTTTTGAAACTCTAAATATTTCTGACACCTTTCTATAAGAATTTCCTGCGTTAAACTAATCCTTAATATTTTATCGAGTCACAGTGCTTAGATCTACCCATATTTGTCTAATAGATGAAAACAAATTCAGTTTACTTAAATATCTACTAATAACACTTTTTTACCTTTTCACATACAAAAGAACATTTTTAATATCTATGTTTTTTTTTGATCAAAATGAAACGTTGTACTTATAAATTCGCACAGCCGAAAACTAGTGATCTTTGAAGAATATTGATTTCTTGGGAATTGTATGCAATTACTTGGTAATTTTAAAACGGAATTTGTTTTTTTAACTTACAATAAGAAAATTGATTCCTTTACTTACCACTAATTCTCTCATTTTACTAATTTTCTCATCTTACTTTGATCTTACACATCACTGTCCTTATTATTTTTCAGACAACTGTATTCATAAGCTACACACAAAAATATCATCTAAGAACTTGTATAAAATACAACGTCAAAAGTATTTTTGTTTCAGTCGATAAAAACTCTGTTAAAATTAAAATGTAAAAAGTAAAAATATATATCGAATTTTAATTATTGTTAAGTTATAGCATGTTCAGACGGCAAAATAAACCACTTGATTCGCTCTCTGAATCACGATTGCGAACCCTGGTGTTCGGACGAGTGTTCTTGTTTCATTTTGACGTTTATATTTTTTGTGTAAATATTTGAAGATATCCTTCTACACTTTACGTTTTACTATTTCAAGTTTTCCATTTTTATTTGAATATATGCTTATATTCAAAAAGTGCTATCTACATCAAAAATTATTTTAAAGAGAGCGTGTAAAACTAATTTATTAATAAGATCTGAAAGTATTTGTCGATCGATTTGCTATAATGTCTATTAAGAAATAGTCGTACTAATCATGTATGATATCAAAATTAATATTATATTTGACAGTTATATCAGACAACAGTTTGAAATCAAAAATTAATATTGCTGTCAAATGTAGATAGCAGTTTTTGATATACTTTTTATTTGTTAAATGTTTCTATTTATTTTAATGCACATTAATTTTTTGTTTTTTTCTTTGTTTATATATTTTTGACAGCTAGTTCAGATAAACTAGCGATAATTTTTTTTATCAAAATTGGAGATGACAGGAATTTTTCGTGGTTCGTAACTAGATTCAAAATGAATCAAGTTGGTTCACTCTCAAAATTTTGTATGGCGAATCATGTATGTTCAATCATGATTGGGGCGCGAACCGTGAATGAGAGATCGAACCTCGAATCTTGCTGTCCGTCTGAACATAGCATTAGCTATGTTTACTGTCAAATTCAATTCCGATCTCTTTTTCTTTTGTAACAAATCTTAAAATATTTTATTTTTGCTAATGGATTGTTCAACTGACATAAATTAATTATTTAACATACACATTATTAATTTTTATTTAATTAAGAAATAAACAAAAAACAAAAAGTTTTGTTTACTGAGATTACGTTGCGTTTACCGAGGTGGCATTGTTTTTACAATACAGCACTTTAATTAATTTCCTTGATAATTGTATTATTCGGAATTTATTAAAAAATTAAATGGATACTCGTATATCTCCGTAATCTTTATAATATGGGACAATTTCATATATTTGGATGATATATGTAGGCTACTAAATACCATTTCATTTTCAAAAATATGAAAAAAGTATTCATAATCCTTGATTTGGACATTTATTAAATGCAAGTTTTATGATTTACATCCTCAAGGTCTGTTTAAATTACATTCACTTAATAAATCATACCATGTAACTTTAAAGTTCTTATTAGTAGAATTTTGTAAAATGTAATCCATTAGTTAATGAGCAGCCAACTTATAGACACTTTAAATACCCTTCGACCACAAAACATACATACATACATAAACACACACTCACTCACACATTGCTTTCCATTCTAAGCTTATTTGCATGAAAACAATAGGAAAATCATCAGGCAATGTAGTAATTCCATAAAATGAAAAAAGAACGGAAGAAAACTGAAGTTTATCATGCAACGAAAAATAAACACACAAATTAAACACACATTCAACAGAAAAACAACAACAATAAAAATATGCAACGGAAATTAAAGTCACACCATTTTCTTTTAGAAATAATGAAGAAAAAGAAAGGAAGTTTTTACATCAACAAAAAAGAGACAAACTTATGCCAGAAAGAAAGAGAGAACGGGGAGTAAAATGTACACAAAGGAACATATTCCTATACACATAAACGTTACCAAAAAAAAAAACAATATGTAGAAATCATTTTACAAAACAACCAATTAAAATAGTCTGACCGACAACAAAATATAGATTTCTCTTTCTTTCGCTTGTAAGTATAATGCAGACAAATTGATTTTAAAATGTGATAGCAATATTTTCGTCCCCTCTTAGTTGGTGTGCTTTGTTGTAGCATCAAAGTGCCGTAAATTTGTGTGTGTCATATTTGGTAGTTGCTTATTCAAATACAGTGAATGCGCACGTTTTTTAATACGGGCGGATTGTTGCACTTCATTACCTAAACTCATTTAAATTCAAATACAAATTTTTCAAATTCGTTCGGAGAACGTAATTTGAACTCAAAGAATTCCAAGCATATGGAAAAACAAAAAATCGTTAAGAATTTTGTGATAATTTACTGTTAATCGGTGAAAAGTGGTTATTGAATTTTTGACATACATTTTTAAATCGTATCTTACAATAAATAAATGACAATAATATGTGTCGCGTGCGTTTTAAATATTTGCTGCCACCGATTGCCGCCGTTGACCGTTAAAAAAATTATAAAAATATTTTTTTTTTTTTATTGTTGTAGTTGTCATATGCTGCACTACACCACAATATATGTGGATATTACTTATCACACGCACCCACACTCGTACACACACTCAAAAAAAGTAAACATTTTCGCATTCTACGATATCCGCAATATCTGTGAAATAAAATTTAAAAAAAAATCTAAAAAATTCATATGAGAATTTAAATTTGAATTTTTTAATGTTAACTGAATATTTAAATAAATTCCTTAAGTTTTGCAAAGTGATTTATTGTGTGTAAAAAAGTATTTCAAAAAATAAAATAAAAGCAAAACAAAGTGTTTTTTGCATCAAAAAAAAAAAAAAAAAAAAAACAATTTATGGATTAACTAAAAATATTTGGATTAGCAGTTTATTTAACGGTATGCTGGTTTTTGTGAAATATTAATAAATTTTATAAAATTATTGAATCGTGTAGCAATAAATTATTTTTTTTGCATTCATTATACGGTAGCGCACCTTGTGATCTGGGTATAATGAGTTTGTGTTGATGTTTGTAACTACCAAATAACTTGACCTTTTATTATATCGATCGACCCAGAATCACTTTCTAAGTTGATTTTGAGATATTCCTTCGTCTGTGTGTCCATATAAACCTTGCAAGAAACCTACAGGTCGCAAATATTTCGATGAAATTTTGTTTATAAGCTTGTATTCGTGAAAATTCGTACAATTTTACACGCAGTTCCATACAAACGATCCCTGCGTGACCCTCTTAATTACCCCTTGATTTATAATTCTTTATTACACCCATAAACCTCTGTTGGAGCTTTTGTAGTCATAGTCACCAGCCTTACTTAAATCTATCAAAAAACCAGAACATTGACTAAATATTTCTCAAATTTGGTATGCATATTTTTTCCGAGATGTGACTTTAGTAAATATGGCCTCTTGGTCTCGACTAAGTATCCATATAAAAAAAATCCGATATAAACTTTCTCCATTCTACAGCCCGCAAATTCTTAAAACTGGTATTCAAATTTGTATAATGCTTATCTTTTACATACCAGTTATGACCTTAATATAGTTAGACCTAGGATACATTCTCGAAACTAATGGTAAAGGCTATCGTATATTCGGTCTACTTATATCGATTATTATTTTCTGTCTTGGTTTTTATCCATTTTTTTCAGGAAATAAAATATAATTAACATATGCCGAATTTAAATAAAAAAAATTTTACAAATGGAATACTTTCGCTGGTCTCTTAGTAAAGTTTCAAATTTTTAATAAAAATTAATGACGTGGTTTTAAATTCAGTCTACACCTTTCCAGGTTGAAGTTTTTTAATTATCATTTTTGCATTTTTGAAAAAATCACGCATTTAAAATTAAAATTGATAGTTGTGGTAGTGACGGCGTACAACAAACAATGCTACGACTGGTGACAGAGCAAGTTGATGTTACGGCGGGTTATATTTTTTTGTTTACAGAGAGAGAATAGTGTTGTTATCGGTTTATTGTTTTTTTTTTACGGACAGAATAGTGTTGTTAAAATTGTGCGAAGTTCTTGAAATTTAAGAACACTTAACAAATGCAATTACGAACAAAAAAATCCATATAGTATTTATGCAGATTGTTTAAATGTGCTTAAGAATAGATTAACATGGATGGGAATCGTAGAACAACCCGACCTGACAAAGACAACAAATTTGGTAAAATTTGGGTTGTCAACTCTGTGAGAACTTAACGTTAAATTTATTGTTAATTCATTAATATTTCAACCGTTTCAAAATCATTATTGTGGTTTAAATTTTGTAAAGGAACTTGTTCTTAACGAATTCCAGTGCAAATTCCGTAGAACAGAAAATTATAAAATTATATTCGATGGGAAATAAAGTGAGCGACAACACAATGAAAACTTTAAACAATATATATTTTTGTCGATTTGAACGGACAATACCAACAAATTGGATAATAAAATTAAAAAGTCTTTGTATGTTTTATTTATTTAAAAAACTTCCGAATAAAAATAAAAAAACTTAAAAGTATTCATTTTTATGCTGTTGAAAAAACATAATTGAAAATTTTCCCTCTACTTTCGGTTTCAATATATTGTTGGGTGTCCATTATTTTTTAGTATTGCTTCACAACATCGAGCTAGAAGTTAATTAAATTGTTGATAATATGCATTGAACTTTTTTGCAAGTCTGAATTAACTGCCTCTATGAGATCTGTCTTGTTTGTGTAATTTCGTGTTCGTGTTTCTAGATTCTATTCCAAAACTCTAACTGCATTAAATTGTAGCGATTCGATTATAACTTTGGAGGTGTGTTTTGGTTCATTATCATGTTGAAACTTCCAGACCAGGAGCATATTTTCCTTCGCGTATACAATTAGAGTTAGAGTATTACAGTTAGAGTATCCTTTACTACATGAATTGAACCCATTTCTTGGCCGGAAAAGCAACCTCATACCATTGTATTGTCACCCTAATTACTCTTCAACTCACATAGTTCAACTGTTTGGGTTTTTTTTTCAAAATGTTCGTCTTGAGTTTGCACATCGCTCCCTCATTTGGGATTTGTGATTACGGCTCATATATTTCTGGAATTTGTCTCCAAAAATTAGAGACAAATTAAACTTGGACTCATCTGAAAAGTGAACAGTATTCCAATTCCATCTTGACCAGTTCATGTGCTCTTTAGCAAAATTTAAGCGAGCCAGACGATTTTTCTCTGATATCATTGGTTTCTACACAGGCCGATAACAACCAAAATAAGCCGGGATTACTCGTCGGGAAACAGTTCGAGCACATATATTTAGTTTTAGATTGTTAATGACCTCTTTAAGTAGCATTTTTGGACATTTGTTATACTCTCCTAAATGTTGAGTCGACACCGTACTTCTTTCACGATATTTCTTTAAAATTATGGATAGAATATTTCTCACAAATTTTCTTTTGCTTAACCCTCTAAGTGTCAAAAATAATTTTAAACATCCTAAAATTTTTAGCTTGTTATGGCTTTAAAGTCGGAAAGAATATAATTTTTACCTGAGATTTCTCACCTAACAAGTAGACTATATACATAAATATATTTTTAATCATAAAAATAAGCAAAGCATTGCAAAATTAAAATATGCCGTTAACTCTCATTTCAATCAATGCCTGCTTTGATGTCGAATATATTCGACAAAAACAAAAACGGAATGGTTTAAGACCAGCAGTAAAATCTTTTTTTTTCTGGTTTTTTAACGTTTCACAAAACTTTATTCTTGCCATTATTTTATAATAATTAATTATAAGTTTAAAACATTGAAAAATTCAATTGTGTTTAAAAAACCAGTTGAAAGAAAACGCCAAACTTTTAAATATTTAAATAACGGTTAAGATTTTATACATTTTTCGTTTATCTATTGCTAAGTGTAGCAATTTTGATGTTTTTCTATAGAGCACAACACCAAATAGTGATATCGCAAATTTAGAATTGTATGTATTGTCACCCACTTTACAACTGAGCTTATTTACCTCCGTTTGCAGTTCAGTTGGCTGAGTATATACATATATTACATACATTTATTCTCTACCGTGCTCTCCTGCGATAGAATAGAAATGGGCTGATTTAAAATGACACAACTTTAGATTTAAATATTTAAATTAATCTACTCTTTAACAGCAGCGTAGTCTTGATCAACTTATTTGTTTACTTTTACTTATTATTTAGTGACAATACAAAGCGTCTTCTGAAATCAGATATTTTATTCAGAAATGGTTTGCCGTTTTTGTAGAGTTGACTAAATTGGCCCTCTATAAATTTAGTATTAGTCAATGAAAAGCTCCCTTAAATTTTCCTTATTCTTATTTTCTATGACCATAAATGAGACCCTTATCTGAAACTCATCGTATAGGGATGACCTAGGCCGATAATGCTGCAGGCTATTGCTGGCTGAGTATTAACATGTTTTGAAGTACCTAAATATAATGTTTAATGCGGGCAATAATATATTCTTGTCCTTCAAATTAATTAAATAATAAATTACTAATATTTTTATTTAATTCCGTTCGATACTTCTTATAATACTTATTTTAATATCCAAGTAACTAAAAAAATTTTTGTATATCTTTCTGAAACATGTGCTGAATATTTTCAATATAGAATGCTTCTGCAAGTTTTTAAAATCATCGATATCATGAAAGTTATATACATATTATCAAAAAATTGTCTTCAAGTGTCTCTAAAGGCCAGTTTACACTATCACACTTTGTAATACGACCTGTCGAAAAGTCAAGTATTATGAAAAAGTCGTATCATGTAAAAAGCTTATGTATGAAATTGATGATTTTAGTTTCGAAGTCCGATGGTTTTTTTCAATTTTAGAAACATTTCTAAAAACTTTATTTTCATTTTCATCAACCCAGAGTTGTTTTTTTTTTGGTAATATTAAAAAAGGTAAACAAAAACCAAGAAAGTGTAAATGAAATATAAATTTCAAAATAAATTTGTTTGTTATTCTAAACAGCTGTTTTCATAAGACTTGAGTGTGATGGTTTATATGGCCTAAGTATGCAGAAATAATGTCGGTACGACTTTATGAAAATCCGATGAATTTCATCGGATTTTTATGTCGACAAATCATACGACTGAGTGGTATTATGAAAATGGGCCTTAATGTGAATTTTGTGCGACTGAAAATAAGCCTTTTTGGCCTCTTTGAATTTGTAAAATTTTGGCATAAATGTTCTGACTTATTAAACTAAGAAATATTTAAAAATTTTAAAATTATAGTCAGTCTAGACCGACTATACGATACCCTATACCAGCGTTTAGATAATAGGTCTTAGGTCCAACTAATTGGATATAGAAAATAAGTATAAAACAAATTTGAGTCACATTGTTATTATTTTTTTTTTTTTTGACTAAAGATATGAAACAGTTCATATCGGATACTATATTTATATTGGGACTAGGTCGAAAAATGTACCGATCTTGACGATATTTGGTAAAGGCACTTCTTTTTTCCAAAAACATATACAAAACAAATTTGAGAAAAATCTGTGCAATATTTTTATTTTTGATAGGTTTAAGTGAAGATCGGGAAGCAGCTTTATATGGGGGCTATGACTAGGAATTGTCCTTTAGGGTTTATTTTTGGATCACTGATTAATGGATGTAATATACCAAGTCCATATGATAATTTGGTTCTTATGACAATTTAAGTCGATCTAATAGGGATCATTTGTATGGGGACTAGGTCTGAACATGCATCGATTTTAAGCAATAGCGTTCGTCCTATGGCCGATTGAAGCTTATGTAACAAATTTCATCAAAATATATTTATATTTGCGCCTTGTAGTTTGATTACAAAATTTGCATGGGCACACAGACGGACAGTCAGACGGATGGACGGACATCACTTAATCGACGCAGAAAGTGATTTTGAGTTGATAGATATAATAAAAGATGGGTCTAGGTCAAAAATATTTGGCACAAGTCATTATACCCTAACCACTAGGGCGGGTCGATTTTAAAATCGCCCAAGTGACAAGAAAAATCGTATTCAAAATAAGAAACTTTGCCCGAGGAGCCATACCTCTAAAATGAATTCTGATGTCCCGACTTTTGACCTGTCTGTCTGTCTGTCTCAGATTGACCCATTTAGAGTGCCCCAATCGAGTCTAAATGTATGATCGACCTCCACTAACTTTGGAGGGCACACCCACCCATGCAAGTAGCACACCCTCTGGAACCCCCTGGGGGGTTCCTATACAAACATTTCAAAACATCACCATTATTTGCTTAGAATTGGGCTGACTATGTTTGATTTTATATTAAAATTAACACTCATACGTATACGTATCTTCTACTCTGCTAATAAATAATAATAATCATACGCCTTGACTATGTTATGTTATTCAAAAAGATCGATCGGATGAGGGTAAATAACTTTTAGATCACTCCGTGACTATGCGTGACTCTGCTTGATACCCCAAAATTAATCTGTAGTCACAACAAGACTATGGGCCAAATTTCAGAACAATTGCATGAGGGGAAATAGGGTTGCCCCATGTCAGATAGACAGACAGACAGGTCAAAAGTCGGGACATCAGAATTCGTTTTAGAGGTATGGTTCCTTGGGCAAAGTTTCTTATTTTGATCAATAGAATATGATTTTTCTTGCCACTTGAGCGATTTTTTGCCTCCCTACAAATCGACCCGCCCTACTATCCACGTAGAGCTATATAGTATAAAAATCAATGAAGTGATCTAGAATAAATGTGTTTATCTCTAAAACTTGTGTTTATCTTCAAAACTTAATTAAGAGTTATTAAGATATCCTTAACAATGACTTATAATATATATACAAAAGGTCAAAGGTCATTATCACATGATCAAAAGTTTATGATGGAGTATATTTAAATGTGATATTTAAAATTTTTTCAAAAAATATATGATGAGGCTGATTGTCTGCTCTACACTTGTGGTAACTGTAATGAGTCAGTTTTTACCAGTTCCTGCGATAGAAATAAATAATAATATTAGACGGATTTTTTTTTAAATTTTATTTTATTTTTTTGTATATAGTAAGCATTTTGTTTAGCAACTTACTAAAAAACGAGTGAACCAATTAAAACTCACACATAAATTTGAAACAAGTGAAGAAAAGATGAAACTGTACAACAATCTTCGGACTGCTGCACAGTGTAATTAACCTTTAAATTCGAATGCCATTTAAATTTAAAGATAAATGCTTTTCATTTTTGGCCAGGCTTTATTATAATTTATTATATGTTGTGTTTCTATAAAAAAAATGCTATTTTATTTTATAAAAACAAAAATAATTAATTTCTATCTGAAAGTGGATTACACTGTACATCAAATTTCGTACAGTGTTATCAGTAACAGCACACTTTTTTATAAAAAATTTTCAAAAATATCACTTCTTGAGGTATACTTTAACAAACTAAGGATTTTATGATGATGATCTTTGAATTTTGGGAAAAAGTAAATCCATATGTCATATTAAAAGCAACTTTAATAACAACTAAACTAAAGTTGGTTGAAGTGATTTTTTATTTATGGCGCCGCCATATTTTGGCAACTATAAAAGTGAGCAGTTCATTTTTGAATATTTCTTATATGTATAGGATGGGTCGCTTCAGAAAAAAAAATTTAGTGGCCCCCTGAACTTAACCTTTGACCATAATATTTTGTGTTTCTGCGATAACTGATATTATTTTCGTTCCAAGAAACTGTGTACAAAAGGGGTATCAAATAAAGGACACATCTAACAACATATAAATCATGAATAAGCATGTCGCAGCTTTCGTGAAATTTTACAAAATTATGAAATAAATTTATTTTTTGCGTGATATGTAGGAAGGTGTATAGATTTTTTTAGATCGAAAAGTCACCCTATAACACATAAATTGATTTCAGCGGGGATGTAATTTTTTTTTCTTTAAATCGCATTTATATATATTTTTGCCGTTTTTCGGAAGTTATCGCAAACGTTTCCAATTTGTAATCCACTTACTCTATGTAAAACAGGTAAGAAAATAATAGTCGGTTTAGACCGTCTATACGATATAGAAAATAAGCATAAACTAAATTTTAGTGGCATTGTTATTAGTTTTTTTTTTGGCTGCAGATGTGCGAAAGTTCATATCGGATGCTATATTTATATGGGGACTAGGTTGAAAAACAGGCCGATCCTGACCATGTCTGTTAAAGTCACTTATATTTTGCAAACATACATATATACAAACGAAATTTGAGAAAAATCTGTGCAATATCTTTGTTTTTTAATAGATTTAAGTGAAGATCAGGAGCATCTTTATATGGGCGCTACAAATTGTCCTATTGGGTTTATTTTTGGACTGCTGATTAATAGATGTAATAAACACACACAAACCCAATTTGACTAAGATATATATGATAATTTGGATCTTATGGCAATTTTAGTCGATTTTGCAGAGGTCATTATATGGGGACTAGGTCTGACCATGGGCTGATTTTCGCCAATTTCAATAGCGTTCAAGCCATTGTAAATAGAAGCTTATATGCCAAATTTCATCAAAATATATCTATATTTGCGACCTGTAGTTTGATTACAAGGTTACATGGGCGGATGGCAGATGAAATCGACTTAGAAAGTTAATCTGCGTCGATCGGTATAATAAAAGATGGGTCTAGCTCAAATATTTTTAGTAGTTACAAACATCAGCACAAAGTCAATATACCCAAACCAAACCAAATCACATGGTGGTATAGGGTATAAATAGAAACAAAATGTTGTTAAAAATACACAATTCAAAGGAAACGAACAAAAATATAAAAATTTTTGTTTCAAGGTTCTTTCTCTATTACCATCAAAAAAATTCCTTTAAGCCTCCATGGCATTTTCGCTGTCCTAAATTCGCTCTGTCTTTATTTTGCTTTAAAACGGTTAGATACGACTGCACGATCCATAATTGACATCAATGATTGTCGTAGGTCATAGCTGTAATAACTATTAATATTCATTACGCTCTCAGTGAAACTTGTAAGATAACTTGGCAACCTTGGATGGAATATTCTTATTTCTAGGAGATTCACAAGGTTTCTTTAAGTGTTCAGAACATTCCAGGTTTTTTCATGTTAATGTAAGGGATCTTTTACATTATCCCGATATAATTTTGTGAGCTTTATATTATTTTTTTCCAAATTGAAAATCTAGATATAACCGGAGGAACTTTATTTGTTGTTGTTCTCTTAAATATAGCAAATGCTGCATCATGTCATTTATATTTTGTTAGTTTATTATTTATTATCTGTGTATATATAAAAAATGGATGTATGTGTGTATGTTCCGTATAGACTCCATAATGGCTGGACCGATCTTGATGAAATTTTAGGAAATCTTCAGAATAGCCTGGCGGGTGAAACTGTGAAGTCTGATAGTTGACTTTTGGTCTGTAGGCGGAAGGGCGTGGCAAAACTAAAACTCTTGGGGGGAGTTCGTGCTTTACTTTTGTCCGACACTTGCACTAAAATTTAAATGCAATATAAAATCCGGATGTTTTCTTAGGGCCAGCAACGCGGACCGGGCCCAGCTAGTTTACTATAAATATTCACACTAACAAACAATATTTTTTAACACATTTTCCAAAGATAAACAAGTAAGAAAATTATAGTCGGTCTAGACCGACTATGCGATACCATATACCATGCGTTTAGAGACCCTATCTCTTAGGCCCAACTAATTGGATATAGAAAATAAGCATAAACCAAATTTGAGTGGGATTTTTATTAATTTTTTTTGGCTGCAGATATGAAAAAGTTCATATCGGATGCTATATCTATATGGGGACTAGGCCCAAAAATGGACCGATCCTGGCCATGTTTGGTAAAGTCTCTTGAATTTTGCAAAAATATATACAAACCAAATTTGAGAAGAATCAGTGCAATATTTTTGTTTTTTGATAGATTGAAGTGAAGATCGGGAAGCAGCGCTATATGGGGCCTATGACTAAAAGTTGTCCCATAGGGATCATTTTTGGACTAATGATTAATGGATGTAATAAACACATACAAACCTAATTTGACTAAGATTTATATGATAATTTGTATCTTATGGCAATTTATGTTGATTTCATAGGGGTCATTTGTATGGGGCTAGGTCTGAACATGGACCGATTTTCACCAGTTTCAATAGCGTTCATCCTATAGCCGATAAAAGCTTACATATATACCAAATTTTATCAAAATATATTCATATTTGCGACCTGCAGTTTGATTACAAGCTTTACATGGACACACAGACGGACGGACATCGTTAAATCGAATCAGATAGTAATTCTGATTCGATCGGTATAATAAAAGATGCGTCTAGGTGAAATATTATTGGTAGTTACAAACAGCAGCACAAAGTCATTATACCCAAACCACATAGTGGTATAGGGTATAAAACTTCAGTTTAAAATTGTTTTTATTGTATTGTTTTATCAAAAAATCGAAAAAATAGCCAAAAATCCTAACAAAAAAAAAAAACAATAAAAAAATACTCTCC
The DNA here is from genome assembly GCA_963682025.1 of Cordilura impudica. Classification (NCBI taxonomy): domain Eukaryota; kingdom Metazoa; phylum Arthropoda; class Insecta; order Diptera; family Scathophagidae; genus Cordilura; species Cordilura impudica. Next base: position 4,053,247 of record OY821521.1, read on the forward strand.
CGCTTTAATCAAATATAGATTAAAAATTGTTGAATTGATCAAAGAAACTAATATCCCTTTGTATATATTTAGAAATATTGTAGAATTTTGCGGAAACTGTGACATGTGTGTTTATTTTTACAGTGGCAACATTTGAAATAGTACGTTTTGTAAAGAAAAAAAAAATATTTTTTAGACCATTTTAATATTTTTATTTACTACGATGACTTGTTTATCAAATGAAAAAAAATAATTCAAATTTTCTCAAACAAATATTTTTTAAAAAAAGTTTTTCGGAACGACTTACCCATTTGGTCGATATATTAAATATCACACATTATTTAAACTTAAAAGTCCTTTTATTTCCTTAAATAAAAACATATTGAAATTCATTTAATTAGTTAATTTGACTAGTACTTTGTTTTTAATAGCGGCAGTACATCGACGCTGAATTTACGATATTTATTTCCGACATCTTTCCAGGGGTATGGAATTCCATGCCTTTTGGATTTCTTCCCTTAAAACATTTGCATTTGTAGCTTTAGTATGGTAAATTCGTATGTTTATATCGCTCCACAGATTTTCGATCGGGTTTAGATATGGGGACTGGGCGGGCCATTGTACAAGATCGTTTTTTATATCACTGAGCCATTTTTGTACAGACTTTAGGATCGTTATATTGTACCAACTTCCATTTATGATGCATTTCTTCCTCTACATAAGGCATCCGTAGTGCCCTATGGATCAAATATGCCTGTAATTGGACCTAATCCATGCCAGGAGAAGCTTTCCCAGACTAAAACACATCCTCCCTCATGTTTCACTGTTTTTATTACGATTGATCTTTGATTCACCGTAAAAAGAATATTGTTCCACCAATTTTCAGGTTTTTTAATGTATCCTTCCATTTTTTTTTATAGACACGGCATTTTTCTACGAATGCGCCAAAATAATTATTTTCACACATTCCGTTTACTTCCTGAATTTGTTTCCTAATTCTAGGTGCGGTTCCCTCGGTCGTCTTCCTACGGCTTTTCTTTAATAATGCTTTTGAGATATTCAACGACAAATCTTCGAAATTAAGGAATTGAGTATTTCGCTTGTCCCATCCTTGAAAAAAAAAATATAAATTTTTGTTTATATTGACTCCTTAATTTATTTTCACACCTTTTTAAATAAAAAAATGCATCAAAAAATGTATATTTTGTTTTATTTTTATATAAAGAATTTTCATATGTGCTATTTTAAATGTTCGCTTTATTAGTAAACGAGATAACTGTAAAAAAATAAAAGATATAATTAAAACAAAATTGTTTTGTATAATATAATGTTCGTTAGTAAACGAGCTATTTAAAATATCAACACTGTGTGTGTATGTCCTTATTAGCGTCGTCAAAGGATCATTTATCTTATATGACATTGTTAAATATGTAGTTTCTTCCCGGCTGACGACTAGTTTAAGTAATAATATTAATATACGAATATAAATAATAATATAAGAACAATTATTATAAATCTTATAATTTTCTACTGAAAATAAAGAACTACTACTATATGTAGTTTCGTCAAATAAAAGTCAAGTTACATGAAAAACATTAAAAATATACTTTTTTTTCAAAAAATTAAATCTTCACCAAATATGTCAAACTTAATTTTTACGGAGCCACTAAAAAAATGTTGTTGAATGCCATCATCCTTTTGTTTTGAAAACCCGACGGAATTGTTAATATATATCGATCTTTAATAAACCAAAAAATATATGATTTTACTAACAATTAATTTCTTTTTTTTTATTTTCAGGGTACAAACAAACAAGTAAATAACGAATAAAAGAATATGAAATCTTAAGAAATTAATTGATTGTGTTCAAATGGTGCTAGTTACAGTGAAGTGAAAACCCGGGTTTTAAATGTTCAATAATATGATTAACTGTGTATATTTATGTTATATGTTTGTGTAATAATTGGTACATGTATGCGGTATTTTACTCGTACATGAATGAAAGTTAATTCACATCATCATCATCATCAGAATCATCATCATCAGCAGCAGTTGGATAGTGTACAAAATATAATTACGCCAACCAACAATTACAATTGTTGTAAATACGTATACACGATTAAATGAATAACGCTCGAATTGCGATGAAATTAAATATAAGACAAAAAAAAGAAAAATACTCGTATTCGTATCTAGTTGTTGTAATGATAATCATGATGAGAAAAAATATTTGAAGAAACAAAGAAAAGAAACGAAGAAAAACGTACATCATATGTAAATGTAACAAACGGAACGATGGATTTCTTTCTTAGAATTTGAACACGGTTACAACAACAAAAAATATACATAATTACATGAAGAGTCAGGTGAAATAACCAACAAACAACCAAATAAAAAAAAAAAAGGAAAACAAAAACAAACACCAACCAACAATACTAATAAAACAAACAAAAGAACTGTTTGCAGAGCAACTGCAGCCAACAGCAGCCAGCAACAAAGTAGTGTCTTAAATTAATTGTAAATTTGATGAACGAGTTTTCCACTTGCAACAAACTGCTTAACAACTCGTTCATCTATTGAAAAAAAAAAAAAAAACACGCACATACACACACACGCATACTCACTTTTTACTTTGCAAATACATATTTATCTGGAGAAGAGATTTTGATTTTATTGAAACGTGTTTTCTGGTATTGAAATATCAGAATTGAATTGAGCCTCGTTTAGAGAGCCTACAATGGCAGTATCCTGCCCTGAAGTTATGTACGGTGCTTATTATCCATATTTATATGGCCGCGCTGGACCAAGTCGTTCATTTTATCAATATGAAAGGGTAAGATTTTTATATTGTTTTTCTTCTTTTCAGTTAAACAGTTGATAAGTAAAAATGTTTTATACACATCTAATCAAGCAGATAAACTATATATAATATATTTCTAAGCCTCGCCTAGCCTTTCGATTTGCATTTGCGATCTCTACGATTAAACTCGCCTTTCAGATATGGAATACAATTTTATTTATATGTTCAAATTTCACCTGTTAACCGATTAAGGCTTTATACGAAAAATTTCTAAAATAGATTGGGTGTCGGTTAATCGATTTGATGTAATAATTTAAATTTGTATAAGATTCTATAAGTGTTATATTATAATGCATGAATTAATCGTTAATATTAATCAGTCGAATAGGTTTTTGTTTCCACTTTAATCGAAATTTATATAAAATAAAAATTAAAATTAACTGAAAATGTGTATTAAAACAAATGAATATAGAGTAGAAATATGTCAAAAGTATTTTTCATTTATTTTCCAATAACAAAACAGTAGTAAAAACAACTAACACATCGCACAGTGTCGTGTTTTCATGTAACGAGCGGCCAAAAATAGAAGGAGTGAAAGATAGCCAAATCTCAAATATGGAAAATTTTGGAGCAAGGATTCGGGTCCTTCCCATATATCCTGAATATATAAATGTCATAACAGAAGAAAAAAAAGTTCTACCATTATGAAATTTTGTACATCGATTACCTTACACAACTTTAACGTTTCGGCCAAATCTGGTCCAATTCATAGTAGAGACAAGCACAGTTCAAAAATGTTCTTTTTCGTAAATTTTAGAGAAATTGTAAACTAAATAATAATCACCCCTGTTCTTGAAACCACTATAACAAAAAAAAACTCGTAAATGAAAAAATTCTTAAATCTACGAGTTTTTTGCTGTTCTCTAATTTCAATAACAATATTTTTTCTCGTTTTAATTCACATAGAAAAGGCTTTGTGAAATCAAAACTAATGCCCTTTTTTTCCTACTAAGCAGGTCTTAAGAGATAAAAAAAACTAATTGATATTTAAACTCTAATATGTTTTTTTGTTGAACCCTGTCAATATTTTAAAAAATTAGACATTAATTTTATGAAAAAAAAAACGATTTTAAAAAACGTCTACAATTTGCGCTGATTTAAAAAAAAAAACTCGTAATAAGTGGTCGATGTTAATAAAACACACTTTTTGCGATGATGCTGTTCTATAACTATAATAAAAACTTTTTATTTACACAATCTGTTTTCCATTATAATTTTTTCAATTATAACATAGATTCTTTATGCACTAATTATTGCAAATAAAGGAATTAAAAAAAAATTTTTCATCAAATCACATATTTTTATTTTTTTGCATACATATGTTCGAAACAGTAGTGATGCCAGTCAAATCCAATTTATTTGAATTTCGAAATTTTTTTTGGTGATGCCTAACTTTTTAAAAATAGAAAAGTCATTTTTAATTGAATGAAATTGAAGAACAAAACCAATTAAATTAACAAATAAGTTGTTATTTTAAAAGAAAATATTTTTCTTTATACTTTTTTTATAAACTTAAGAAAAAACATGCACAAAATATTTAAAAGTTTTTTGTGAAACTGAATAAAGAACCATATGGCATCTCGGTTTCTAGATAACATATGTTCTTAACTCAAACATATGGTTCTTAACTCAAACATATGTTTCCATTAAATAAATAAAAAAAGTGGTTTCAAGAAACCCAAAATTTCAATTTCATGTGATTTTAAATTCACTCTTATTCAAATAACAACGTTTCAAGAACAGGGTTGATTAATTAGTATTTTTTGGTATATGAAACACTTAGATCATTCTGAATTTATGAAAAAAAAATGTTTCAATTTTGAGCAAGGACACACCCACCTCTCATATATCCTGAAAAAAAATAAAATCAAAAAACTTAACCTCTAACTAAAACTATGTTTATTATTTTGTAAACGTAATTAATTTTGTTAAATTTTATAAAAATCGGATGATAAAAACCATATATGTATATATACGAACTATATTAACTTGCATATTCAAAAAAGTTAAAATAGTTTTCAAAAGGGGTTGTTAAAATATTTCATGCAAAATTCATCAAATATATATTTATCAAGTCTACTTTGAATTTTTTGTATACCTTAGTACATTTGTATCTTTTTTTACCAGATTGTAATGTTTTTTGAGTTAAAATAATTTTAAAAGCCATTTATTTAACCATATTCATTTATTTTTAATATTACAAAAAAAAAAAAAAAAAAAAAAAAAAAACAACAATTCTATGTACTTTATACATTAATAATAAACATGTATTAGATGTTTATTCGCTTAAGCTATCATATTCAGTTTCATTTGCTTCATATTGATCTAAAATATCCTTTATTAAGAAATTTTCTTCATTTTCACAAGCTTGTTCGACAATTAAGTCCATTATTTCATTGTAATGTGGCTTCTTTTTATTATCTGCTTGTCTAAAGATAGATATATGTATGTGGCTCAGACTGCAAAATCATTCTTTCAATGAGATCTTTATTTGTAGATAGACGACTGTTTTTTCTTGTGCGATTTAGTCGAGTTTTCCTAAATATTTTATGAGTTGCTTCTATAGCTTCTTCAGATAACATTCCTATTGGTATCTTTGAATGTTTTATAAATTCTACACCATGAACGAGTATTTTTTATACTGTTGCGGGCATATAATACCACCCATATTTCTCTGTATACAAATTCCAAGTTTATTTAAGAAGTTTTTCGAAGTTTTCGACGTTTATGTCTTCACCACTAGAAAGTGCACGCAGTGTAAGAGAAAAAGTTGAAAAAAGTTTGTAATGGAACTTCAACAGACGTTTCTGAAATAATAATTGGTTCTGGAAATTATTTTTGTTTCGCATTTTCAAGGCATAATAGGATGGAAAGCAGTCTTTATGAACTTCATTAACAACTGTTCTCATAATATTATACTCTCTGCAAGATAAATCCATGTCCATAAAAAGTGCCAATGCTTTTTCTACAGGAATAGTTAAAGTTCTGTGATACTATATTAAGTTAGACCTGTGATTTTGCGTGTACTGTGTTGTCAATATTTATTAAATTTATTTATATTTTTTAAAATTCTGTGTAGTAATGTCCAGTTTTTTATTTACAAATTATATTCCCTGACGATGTAACAAAGAATCATTTTATAATAAATTTACGCTCCTGAGGAAGTTTGAATAAAGCAAACGAAACGTCGAGCAGAAACATGATATCTAATTGATTTTTATTTACACATAAAAACAGATTATTGACCAAAATAGCCCGTAAGGTAACCCCTCTTTTTAAATAGTGGATAAAGTTGTTGGATTTGAAACACTTTTTACAGCTTTTTGTAAAAGTGTTGAACTTGTTGAAGCCACAAGCTCTTCAACTTTTCTCCTTTTGGTACGTTCGGAACAACTTTCGAAGTTTAGTACAGGTCTGCCTCTTCGACTCGTGCTTGATTTATTACTTTAGTACAAAGAAATTTAACTTATGTTAAATACTTACAAAATTCAAGTTTTTATCAGTAACAACAAATGGTGTATCTAGCCACGAAAAATTTTTTTTCTCAAATCGTTCTTTGACATAACAACACTTTTTCCACTCCTTTTGAATTTTTAATAATATAAAATGTACTTCATTAATTTTCTTTTTATCCAGTTTTATTTTGTAGAATTTTTCTAAATAATATACTTTTTCACACTCTGCTGCACTTTGTGTACTATGCTTTAGCCAAATGTTAAAAATTTGACGAATTTGAACCTGATTAGCACTGAATTGCGAATAAAAATTAGAGGTGGACGAAAGTGGAAGTAAAACCAAGTTTTTTGAAATAAACTTACTTGTAGAAATTTTATATTAAAGTATAAAAAATACCTTTTTTTTTATTGTCCACTGAAGTTAAAAATTTCTAATAACGGGTGATTTTTTAAGAGCTTGATAACTTTTTTTAAAAAAAAAACGCATAAAATTTGCAAAATCTCATCGGTTCTTTATTTGAAACGTTAGATTGGTCCATGACATTTACTTTTTGAAGATAATTTCATTTAAATGTTGACCGCGGCTGCGTCTTAGGTGGTCCATTCGGAAAGTCCAATTTTGGGCAACTTTTTCGAGCATTTCGGCCGGAATAGCCCGAATTTCTTCGGAAATGTTGTCTTCCAAAGCTGGAATAGTTGCTGGCTTATTTCTGTAGACTTTAGACTTGACGTAGCCCCACAAAAAATAGTCTAAAGGCGTCAAATCGCATGATCTTGGTGGCCAACTTACCGGTCCATTTCTTGAGATGAATTGTTCTCCGAAGTTTTCCCTCAAAATGGCCATAGAATCGCGAGCTGTGTGGCATGTAGCGCCATCTTGTTGAAACCACATGTCAACCAAGTTCAGTTCTTCCATTTTTGGCAACAAAAAGTTTGTTAGCATCGAACGATAGCGATCGCCATTCACCGTAACGTTGCGTCCAACAGCATCTTTGAAAAAATACGGTCCAATGATTCCACCAGCGTACAAACCACACCAAACAGTGCATTTTTCGGGATGCATGGGCAGTTCTTGAACGGCTTCTGGTTGCTCTTCACTCCAAATACGGCAATTTTGCTTATTTACGAAGCTATTCAACCAGAAATGAGCCTCATCGCTGAACAAAATTTGTCGATAAAAAAGCGGATTTTCTGCCAACTTTTCTAGGGCCCATTCACTGAAAATTAGACGTTGTGGCAGATCGTTCGGCTTCAGTTCTTGCACGAGCTGTATTTTATACGGTTTTACACCAAGATCTTTGCGTAAAATCTTCCATGTGGTCGAATAACACAAACCCAATTGCTGCGAACGGCGACGAATCGACATTTCACGGTCTTCAGTAACACTCTCAGAAACAGACGCAATATTCTCTTCTGTACGCACTGTACGCATTCGTGTGGTTGGTTTAATGTCCAATAAAGTAAACTGAGTGCGAAACTTGGTCACAATCGCATTAATTGTTTGCTCACTTGGTCGATTATGTAGACCATAAATCAGACGTAAAGCGCGAAACACATTTCGAACCGAACACTGATTTTGGTAATAAAATTCAATGATTTGCAAGCGTTGCTCGTTAGTAAGTCTATTCATGATGAAATGTCAAAGCATACTGAGCATCTTTCTCTTTGACACCATGTCTGAAATCCCACGTGATCTGTCAAATACTAATGCATGAAAATCCTAACCTCAAAAAAATCACCCGTTATTATCTCTTATTTCTCTTTGTTTATATTCTGAACAGTACATCGCATGTGACAATCACATTGTAGTAAAAAGCAGTGTTGCCATATTTTAACATCACTGTAATTATATTTTAGTTTAAATTATTCTGCTTTATCGACGTTTTGATTACCAATTAACCCTTATAATTTTTAGCATTTTTTCAGATTTTTTTCAATAATTGTGTATTTACTTATAACTTTCAATTTTGAATGCTCAAAACTTCCTTAAAAATCCAATTTTTTTTTAATTCTTTCAGATTTGTTATAATTGGAGCGTACTTAATAAAACCGTATTAACATTTTTTTAAAAAAAATCCAATTTTTTTTTAATTCTTTCAGATTTATTATAATTGGAGCGTACTTAATAAAACCGTATTAACATTTTTTTTAAATTCGATAGCTGACATTTTTATTTTTGGCCGCCCTCACGACACTGTGCATCGTTTTTATTTACTGGCAAACTTTTTAACTACAAAACAGGGGTCGAATCGTCGCATTCGTTATCGAAATTTTTCGATCGAAATTATTTTTTTATTTTCCAAAATAAAATACTAAGAGTAATTTTACTCTGTCACAGCTAACGAGTTACGGTCCATAGTTAATATTAAAAGTGAAACGAGGTCTGACGATTATCCATCTTCTGTAAATAATAAATCAAAGTATGGAATTTCGATTGATTTCACTCGATATCTAATGCGACGATTTGCTGCCCCCCAGTAAAAATTAACAATTAATCGATTGTGTTTTTTTATTATACCCAATACCCTATATCACTATGTGGTCAGGGTATAAGGACTTTGTGCTGATGTTTGTAACTACCAAAAATATTTGAAAATTGATTCAGAGTCTGCCTGTCTGTCCGTCTCTGTGCCTATGTAAACTTTGAAATCAAACTAAAGGTCGCAAATATAAATATATTTTGATGATATTTGGTATATAAGCGTCCGTCGGCCGTAGAATGAACGCTATTGAAAATCGGTTCAAATGACCTCTATGAGATCGACTTAAATTGCCAAATCGGTGAAATTGGGTTTGTGTATATTTATTACATCCATTTATCAGTAGTTCAAAAATGAAAGCTATAGGAAAATTCTTAGTCATAGCCCCCATAGGAAGCTGATTCCATATCTTCATTTAAATCTATCAAAAACAAAAATATTGCACAGATTCTTCTCAAATTAATTTTTATATGTTTATTTTGCCAAAAAAGTGACCTTAGCAAATATGGTCAGGATCGGTCAATTTTTCGCCCCAGTCCCCATATAAATATAGCATCCGATATGAACATTTTCATATTTAAAAAAAAAAAAAAATTAATAACAATGCCACTCAAATTTGGTTTATGCTTATTTTCTATATCCAATTAGTTGGGCCTGAGAGATAGGCTCTCTAATCGCATGGTATAGGGTATCGTATAGTTAATCTAAACCGACTATAATTTTCTGACTTGTTTTTATTTTTTAAAATTATAAAAAGCAAAAACAAAACAATTTTTTAAACATCTGTTTTAGCTACATGTTGTAGACATAATTAATCAAATTCATATACTCATACACATATATACATATAATTTTTATAGAGAAAAAAAGATTATATATAATTTATAACTATGTATTAATTATATAATTTAAGTTGAAATAAAATTCTATTTAAATAAAAATAAAAAAAAGAATAAATAAAAAAACTATAAAACGGAAATCTGAAATAAACAGACGACACCGAAAAAATACGTTAAGTTGTTTTAAATAACCGTTGAATAATTTAAAGTAAATATTTCCTTCACACAACTATTAAATCGAACCACAAAAATTAATGAGTGTAAAAAAGGTTACATTTGTCAGACACTTCAGTGTTGCAAAAACATTCATATAACCGTTCCATGAAAATCTATAGTCACAACAAGACTATGGACCAAGTTTCAGATCTAGTGGATGAGGGGGAATGGAGTTGCCACATGACAGACAGAGTTTAAAAAAGGAATTCATCTTATTAAATTAAATGTCTAAATCGGTGATTTTACTTTGAGCTTAATCATCTGAATTGATTACCATTTCCTCAGTTTTATTTGGAAATTTTGCTGATTTTTGCATAAAATTATCATAAAATTAAACTGAGATCTTTGTCCGAATCATGATTTTCCAAAATTTACCATGGCGTTCATCGCTTTAGAGATTGTAGCGCCTTCAGGGCTAAGTGTTTCATCGTCCACCACATACGTTAATCTCAATTGCAATCAGACTTTCATTATTTACTATTAAAAAAGTTTCCTTCAAAATTTTAATTTTTAGCTGATTTTACAAGTTCTTTATATACGTTTCGAATATCATTTATGTCACCAATATCTTTAAGAATACATTCGGGCCATAACTTGCGTCATGTCCGTTCATAAACGATTTACTTTGTTTTTTTCTATGAGAGGTTTATATTTTCATTGGCCATCAGGATATTATAATTCTTCCATAAATCTTTCATGGTAGGCTTATTATCTTAATTTTCATCTCTATCAGTTGCTTTCAGAAGTTGACTAAAAGTTCGTCATTGAAAATAGGACGCAAAGATGGATATAACACCTTGATTCTTGGTTGTATCGCTGACGTAGTAATTTTGGGCATAAACATCACTTATATGTTTTCAGAATAAAGATAATAACAAACAGGATATCCTGGTCCATTGGCTAGCAACAAGAGCACTTTAAACTCAATATTTTGTGAAGAACAATAAGCTTTCAGTTTAGGAACGATACATTTTTCCATTCACTCTTTAAATAAGAATGCAGTCATCCAAAATTTTTTATTTGCGCTTCAGGGAACAGGAAGATCACTCATTTTAAAATTTTTTGGAGCTTTCAGATTTTCAGACTAGTAAATTAAAAATGGCTTGTATTTAAAATCAGCCGCTGAATTTCCTCCCAAAGGAATTGGAAGTCTATTTTTACTAGCTTTATAACCAGGAGCAGATTTTTCAGATTTAGAAATGTATGTATATTGGCAACCGCTTCCAAAAGAGTCCCGTTACAGTCTGCATTGTAGAATACTCACCTTCTTCAATGATTGCTTTTATTTTAAGTTTGAACTTTTCTGCAGCTGAAGTATCTGCACTAGAGAATCTCCTTTTAATGCAATGTTATGCAAATTTGCACAATTTTTAAAACGATCTGGCCAACCTCTACTTTTTACTTTCATAATTTCGGTTTTTGATAATGGATAATTTTCTCGAATATCTTTATGTAAAGTTAAAGCTTTATTCTGAATTACCATTTAACTCAATGACTCGCTGGTTTTGATTTTCTATCCAAATTCTAGGAACGGGACTCTACTTTTTTTTTATAAAAGGAATTCTCATTTTTATAACTTTTTTATGTTGTAATGATGTGGCTATTTCAGAATTTTTTTTCAATTTTATCGGCATCTCTGGAATAAATTGATTTTTGTGTAACAACAGCCGTTTCCTTAATTTAAAACTTTTCAAGATATCAAGTTATTCTAACAAACTTATTTGTTTTCTTTTCTGACTCATTATTGAAAATAATATTGTTTCAACTTAGTTAAAGTAGTATAACGGCTTTCAACTGGTAGCCAGTAGATGACCTTCGCACAATCTAAACTTAAATGGGTAATTCCCCTTTTCTGTGCAAGCTCTGTACACACATACATACATACTTTTTATTCTGTTATAAAAAAAAAACATTTTCATTTTAACGATGCAAATCGAAGAATTAACGACGCAATTTCAAAGCATGCAGCGCCAACTGAAGCATAAACAATGCAACTTCGAAGCGGCTTAAAAATTTTTAACGACGTAACTTCGAAGTGACGCAAATCGCAGCGACGCAAACCGTGGTATCTATAATATTAATAGGCAAGGCGATTCCTTGTTACCGATGTAAGTTTGTTAGTTTTAATCCACGTTTGACAAAACATCCCTCATTTGAAAGGTATTTCTTTGTAGCTGTCCGCCAGATTTACTAACACATACATAAAATTATACAATGCTATGTGTGTGTTTATTAAATTTATTAATGTGTTTACGAGTTTGTTTGCTTCATTCACATTAATAATTGTGTTGAATTGAAAAATAATTTTAGACATAAACCAATAATTGGACATAAATCAATAACGACAATAATCTATACTAGCAGATTCCACCGCTCGAAATTCGAGTTCAATTTCTAGGCAACTTTATTTTTCAACTTAGCCAATTCACAACAACACTTTTTTGGTTTATTATTATTGTGAATGAAGATAACAAACTTATTAACAAACACATTAACAAATTTAATAAACACACACATAGCATATGAATAATTTTATGTATGTGTTAGTAGCAACTTCAAATGCAATTTACTCTAAATAAAGGACAAAATTTAAAAATGTGTAAATCTGGAAAACAGCTAAAAAGAAATACATTTCAAATTATATCTGTTTGGTCAACATCGGGATAAAACGGTAGAACAAAACATCGGTCACAAGAAATCGCCTAGCCTATTAATATTATAGATTTAAAACGTGGTGAATTGTGAATTGGCTAAAATGGGAAAGTTTAATTTCCTAGAAGTTGCACTCCAATTTCTAGGGCTGGAATCTGCTAGTTGGTGTAAATATTTTTTAGATATTATTTTATAGTATATAACAAGATTATAAAGATAATTTTTTTCGAAACAATTTTTGGGAAATTTCAAAGGATATTGAAGGGAACCAGTTTCGAAAGGACATGATATTTCGAAATAAAATTTTTTGGCAAGATTATCCTCTTCCATTTGACACTGATTGCGGCATCGTTGGACGAGTATGAGTATTTAAGTATTTATATTTTTAGAATAATGAAATTTTAAAATCCTTTCATTGAGAAACAGATCACGAAATGTCTCTAGTTTCAAACGTATGTAGGTCATTATACATGTATTCAAATTTATATATTTAAGTTCAACTCTGTCAGTCACATGACAAAATGAAAATTAATAATATTTTTTTTTTTATTCTAAATAAGGATTCTATTGAACATCTTTTCCGTCAGCAGCAAGCTTTATTATCAGTTATAATTTATTTCTAAAACATTTTTTTCTATGTTTAATAATTTTACTGAAATTGCAATGCAACGGTAACTATTCAGAAAGTTGGTTGACTCGACCCGTGTGACACGTGATGGCTTTTGCTCACTTGTTTCTTATGTATTTATTGAATTGGCACTAAAATTGTTATGTAAGATTAAGAACTAGTGTGCAATCTATTAAATAAAAAACTAGAAATTCAAAACCAAATAATATCTTACAGAGGGGGTTTCCTTTCAATACCAATTGCAAAATATCGCAAAAGTGTTGAAAATTCGTATGTAAAGCAAACTCAAAGTTAATTTTGAATTTTCAAGAAAGGTTCACCTTTGTTGACAAGTAGTATTTTGTGATAACTTTTCATGAAAAAGTTCTCACGGTTAACATAAATGTCTGTTTTACCTGCAGATCCCGAAAAGAGTATCCTTATATAAAGTGCTCTGTTCTGTTCTGTTAAGTTGTCCGTCTCTTTCTGTTGCAGTTGCTGTTTCTGTGTTTGCTCTTGTCGCAAAAGGCCGCGGCATTAAACAAGAATTAAGGCCGCGGCATTAAACAAGAATTGGATTTTTTTATACTCAAAACAAAATACGTAGAGCACCTTTGCATAACCAACCAACCGACCAGCAACATACGAATATGTACTTTTATGTATGTGTGTAACTTAAAGAGCATCAGTATGAGTAACAGCAGCAGCAACATCAATGATCTTCAGAAGAAAATTTTAAAATTGCTATTGCTTGTTATTTGTTATTTTAGTGAGTTTTTTGGTTGCAAATTAAAAAAAAAAAACCTGAAATCGCTCACAACAAATAAAAATAACACAAGGTAACAAAACGTTTTTGTTTGTTGGTATCATGTTTTGGTAATTTATAGTCTTTGCCGCCATTAGTTTTTTTTTTTGGTTTACTGTTGTAGAGAATTAAACTACCATCAGGCATCCACCAATTCGACATGCTTGGGTCAATAAGAAGAAGAATCATTGATCATTTATTCTTAGGCGTAGAAATGGGAGGCATAAACCCTCTTAGAATATTTCTATCCTCCACCAGAATATTAAATTACTTTTTTATATATAAATTTTTTACGAAAAAAACAAAGATTCAAATAACTATTTTTTGTTTTTCTAATCATGAAAAACTTCTGAAATTATGATTTTTTTTAAAACTAACTGTATTTTTAAGTCTTTGATTTGACTACGTATACTTTAAATAGGTTAAAATTTACAATTTTTTTTTATTAATTTCTCTGTATAACAATCCGAAAGTTGTTGTACAGTTTAATGCGTTTTTCATGCGGTCGTTGTTTTTATAAAATCGCAATACCGGTCAAAAAAGAAAAGAAATTAATTTTAAATTTAAATGATAATTTGAATTTAAAGGTTAATTACACTGTGCAACAATCCGTAAATTGTTTCCCGAATTTAAATATTGTATATCTAAAATTTTATAATTCATCCACAGCAGAAACTTAAATCTTTTTCATTTTTATTTTTATTAACAAAGTTTAATTGAATTCATATTCATAAAAAGAATTTAAAACAAAACAAATAATTTAATGAATCAAGAAATGAAATAAAACAAGTATAATAATTATAGTCTGTCTAGACCGCCTAAATAATACCATATACCATGCGTTTCGAGAGAGGGTCTTGAATCGAACTTTGCATTAACACAATTTAAGTTTTATTGTTATTAATATATATTGAATATTACGAAAAAATGGCCCTACAGTTTAGTTTTGTATTTCTGATTAGTAGGTATGATAGATAAACATACAACCATATTAGTCGGTCTAATAGGGTTTATTTGTTTGTGGGCTAGGTCTGAACATGCACCGATTTTCACCAATTTCAATTTGTCCGATGGTCGAAAACAGCTTATATACCAAATTTCATCAAAGCATATCATTATTTGTGGCCTCTTGGTTTTATAAGGTTAACATTGACACATAGACGAACAGACAGATATACAGACGGATGGACGGACTGACATCGCTAAATCGACTCAAAAAGTGATGCTGAGTGGTTCGGTACAATGCAAGTTGGATCTAGGTCAGCACAAAATCATCATACCACTACCACATAGTGGTATAGGGTATAAAATCCTTACCACATATTGGTATATGGTATAATTATCATAATTTTATTATGAAGCTTTAGCAATTTTTTAACATGCAGATTATAGTCTGATAAAGACGGTCCTAAAAAGTCTGCGCTATAGATATATGTAAGAAGGGAATGATGTTTTGTTTTCATGTGCTTATCCAAAATACTTTTCTTATATTTTTTATTACTTCTTCCGACAAACGAATTTCTAAAAGCTAGCACAGCCCAGCACTCAAAATTCGACTGCAAATTCTAGGAAATTTTATTTTTCCATTAAATTTTTTGCTTTCAATGTTTTTTTTTTCTAAATTTATGAATATTTAAATTAAATTCATTATATTGTGAATTTTTAAATAAAATTCATTAAATTTCATTATATATATTTTTTTTAACACACAGAAGATATATAACTGGATTTGTTGATAAATAATGTTATAAGAGCCTAAAGTTATGCTAATCAATTTTAGCCAATTCACAATTCAACACAGGGCTTTTGATATACAATTTTTGCAAACATATTAACAAATTTAATAAACACACACACACTATAAACATATACATAAGTATACATATATGTGGAAAGTTTAACAATTTATCTTTTTAAAACATTTCCTAAATTTTAAATCTGTTCAAAGCTGATTTAGTTAAAAGTAATTTGTCCATGAAGTGTTGAAAAATTGTTTTTTTTTGCGATAATTTTAGATTTTGAGGGTGTATTCAAAATTTTGAGAATTCAAAAGTAATATAATCAACCAGGCCCACAACTTACACTAGGTCATTGTAAAAGTATATTTTCACTGTAATACCGTGTAATTGAATTGAATCATGTCCATACTTGTCTATTATAGACGTTTTACTAATATTAAAAACCGGTTTGATTTAAATGTAATAAGTTTTCATTTTTAGAAAAATTTCTTAAAAAATTGTCATTTAAATTGTAATAACGTACGCAATGTTATTTATGAGTGCGAGGACAAGTTTCAACCCTTCAAAATTTTAATGGAAAAAGTTTTATTTTTATAAATTAAATAAGAAAATATTACAAATCTAAATTATTTATTTTTTGATGTGTAAACATCTATACGCGCAGGGCGGTAAATTCCTATTTCGCAATACAATCACAAAAACAGCGTAACATGTGAGCTCACATGTATAACCAGAGTCCCCGCAGTTGTTTGCTATAAGTGATACATAAATGACGCTTTCTGTTTGATTTTAAAAAAGTGACATAAAAAAATCTTTAATTACTAGATGTTTACACATCTCCCCTGTGATCGGACTCACAAGATTTTTTTTATTTATTTATTTAAAAAAGAAAAAATATTAACATAAAATAGCTTAACTTCAGAAAAAACAAGTAAGAGTTTTTAATTCGGCTGTGCCGAATCTTTGCTACCTTCCTTTTACCTTTATATTGTTATCTGAACTTATTGCAATATTTATAGCAAATGTAAACCAAATATTTAATCTATTATATTAATAGGCTATGCGATTTTTTATTACCAATGTTTGTTCTACCGTTTTATCCCGAGTTTGACCAAACGTATATTATGTGAAAGGTATTTCTTTTTAGCTGTTCACCAGATTTACAGATTCTTAAATTTTTTCATTTATTTTGAGTAAATTGCATTTAAAGTTGCTACTAACACATGCATAAAATTATGCATATGCTATGTGTGTGTTTACTAAATTTGTTAATGCGTTTGTTAATGAGTTTATTATCTTCATTCACAATAATAATAAACCAAAAAAGTGTTGGTTTGTGAGTTGGCTAAGTTGAGAAATGAAGTCGCCTAGAAATAGCACTCGAATTTAGAGCGCTGGAATTTTCTATTACTAAATTATTACGACAAACACACGGAATTTCAAACATTTTTTGAAGATTTCTTCACCTTTTTGGACATATCTCAGCAGAGTTATTCCCGATTTACCCCATTTTTAATGCCACCTGCATGAAATAATGACAAACAATATTATCTTAACTTTATCCAGGTTTATTTTATGAATGAGCGTGATTTCAACAGACAGACGGACAGACAAAATCGTTATATCGACTCGAGGTGTTATAAGCATAAAGAATATATTTAGCCTCTGCAAAACTTAAAAGCATTCATTTTTATAGATTTTCCCGTAGATTTTCTATGGATTAAGATCTGGTGATTGGGCTGGCTGTTCGAAAGTGTTAACTGCATTATATTGTAGCCATTCGGTTATATCTTTGGCGGTGGGGTTTGGGTCATTGTCATGTGGAAACTTCCACAACAGAGGTATATTTTCGTTCGCGTATGGATACATTACGTCATTTAGAATTTGTCTGTATCCAATTCCAGTTGGAATTGGACCAAATATCATTGACTCGTTTTAAGGGGCCTGCGGTTTAAATGTTGAGTTGTGTCATGATATTTCTTGATGATTTTTAAATTATGGATTTATTCATGGAATATTTCGAACAAATGTTCTTTCGCTTCAGACCAGCAGTAAAATAATCAATTATTCTGGTTTTTAACGCTACACCAAACTTTCTCTTTCCATTATTTTATCTATATAGTAATACGTGAAGGAACATTTTTTCATCCGATTTTAGGCATAATGCAGGCACGGATAGAGGAAAAGTGCAGAATTTTTATATAAAATAAAATATTCATAATAAAAAATGTATAAGAGCCCAAAGGTATGCTAATCAATTTTAGCCAATTCACAATTCATAGAATTTCATTATAATTGTATATCACAGGCCCTGTGTTGGATTGTGAATTGCGTAAAATTGATTAGCATACCGTTATGCTCTTATAAAATTATTCATTAGCACAAATTTTATATATATATATACTGTAGATTAAAACAAGTAAGAAAATTATAGTCGGTCTAGACCGACCATACGATACCCTATATCATGGTTTAGAAACCCTATCTCTTCGGTCCAACTAACTGGATATAGAAAATAAGCAAAATCCAAATTTGAGTGGCATTGTTGTTAATTTTTTGGCTGCAGATATGAAAAAGTTCATATCGGGTGCTATATTTATATGTGGACTAGGTTAAAAAATGGACCGATCCTGACCATATTTGGTAGAGTCACTTATATTTTGAAAAAATATATATAAATCAAATTTGAGAAAAATCTGTGCAATATTTTTGTTTTTTTATAGATTTAAGTGAAGATCGGGAAGCAGCTCTATATGGGGCCTATGACTAAGAATTGTCCAATAGGGATTATTTTTGGACTACTGATTAATGGACACAATAAACACATACCAACCCAATTTTACTAAGATCTATACGATAATTTGGATCTTATGGCAATTTATGTCGATTTCATAGGGGTCATTTGTATGGGGACTAGGTCTGAACATGGAGCGATTTTCACCAATTTCATTCATCCTATGGCCGATAAAAGCTTATGTACCATATTTCATCAAAATATATTCATATTTGCGACCTGTAGTTTGATTACAAAGTTTACATGGACGGACGGACGGACATCGCTAAAACGACTCAGAAAGTGATTCTGAGTCGATCGGTATAATAAAAGATGGGTCTAGGTCAAATATTTTTGGTAGTTACAAGCAGCAGCAGGTATAGGGTATAAAAACATTAAAGAAAAAAATTTAAAGAAAAGATCAAATTTCCTAGAATTTGCACTCGAATTTCGAGTGCTGGGTTATGCTATTAATAATTAATTATAAGACTAAAACATAAAAAAATGCAATTGTGTTTAAAAAATATTTAAAAGGTTTTATAAATTTTATTTCATATCATCTTCCATTTTTATTGCTTTTATCAACTCTGGTACAGAAGTTTAAAAGTTTCCTTCCATTGCTTTGGCATCTCTAAAAAAAAAACTATTTTTCGTTTATCTATTTTTTTTCATTGTGGTTTTGTAACAAATTGTTTATCTTTCGATAGAGAACAATCCAAACAGTGATTTCACAAAAAAATACATAAGTTCAAGACTTAATGCGAAATTATAAAAAACAATGTTGGTAAATTCAGAATTTAGTAAGTTTCCAACGTAATGTTACCCTCTGTATAAAATGTACCATCTTCAGTAAGTTTCGAATCTTTCGATTAGCGATTGAAAATTTTTGATATTATGATGAGTTTGTCCACTAAAGAAAACAGCTTAGCTGCTAGAAATTCTATATGTATTTACCAGAAACATTTTTGTGTTTCTTTTTCGTTTTTTTTTACTGATCTGTCAGTTGTTTTAAGCACATAATCAATGTTGTTTCTTATCGAAAGACACGATCGGTACGAAGCATAAAGTCAAATTGTTTTGGGCGAGTAAATGTTGGCCAAATCGCTGTAAAACAAAAAAAGTGCAGTAGCACAGATGCCGGCAACCGCAGGCAAATCAAAAATACAGACGGACGAACATACAGACAGACAAGCACACACAATGTGGTTAAAACATACATATATATATATATATTTTTGGTTTTATAACCAAAAAAAATGCATTTGCAGATGAGGGGCACCAGCAAAGTCAAGAAGAAAAAAAAAAAAACAACAACAACGCCAAATCTGTACAAAACTATGTCATATTGTACTGCTTTTGCAGTTTACCTTTGCCCCCACTCCTTGTTATCTTTCCATTACCATGTTTACCATATTGTCAGACGGTAATGTGTTGATTTTGCAAAAAAGAACTGAACAAAAAAAAAAAATATAACAAAAGAATTTTTTTTTCTGGTGTTTGGTCAATCGATCGTATTGATTTTTAGTTTTGGATGTTTTTGCTTAAACATTATTTGTAATTTTCGTATAAATATTTCTGTTTAAGGGTTTTTGAAAATAAATGGTCAAGCAAAAGTGTTTGCCAAGTTATTAGCTGAATTGATATTTCGATAATGTTCGAACAGTCACAAACAGAATCACACGGCATAAATCACGTGTTGTTTTTTTGCTTTTGTTTGTTTGTCTCTGTTGTTGTTGTGTTGTGGTTAGTTGGTCTGATATTTTTATAGATGAACTAGATGACAATCTTCAAAAGTTTGCTCAAACTGAATAAAAAAAAAATCGAAACAAAACTTCACACATCTTTTTTTCGTTGCCTGCGTAACAAAACTAAAGTGTTGTTTTGAGGAAAAATTAAGGAACAAGGAAAAACAGTAGCGTTGTTTTGAGTGGGAGAAAAAGTATTGCTTCCATTTATCTATTAAGGGTACTGAATTCTATAAAATTTTAAAATAGATACAGTGACGAACTAAATTGTTGGCACAGTACGCACTTTCAACTTCGTGATTGATTTAAAGCGATGTTTAATAAACTAAAATTTTTACTTATTGAATGGTAAATTATCAACAAAATTAATTTTGTTTGATTTCCAAATATTTATTATAATATTAAGAAAAAAAAAAAACAAAACAAATAACTCCATTTTGGTGACCAAAATTATTGTCATACTTCATTAAAAACTGTAAAATATTGGTTATTTGCGAAAATTAATATTTAGTTGCTAATCCTTTTTTTTTAACTGCCTTCAGTCATTTTAGCATAGAATACACCAATTTTTTCGTGACCTCTGTCCCAATATTTGGCCATTTTTCGACCAGTGCCTATCCCACTCTTCCCATAAATGCTCTATCGAATTGAGATCTAGCGAATATGGTAGAACATATGAAACATTGCATGCAAGCCACATATGCACAACATTAGACGAATGCTTCGGGTAATTATCGTGTTGGAAAGTGAACGAGGCTGGTAAATTCAACTTTTCGGCACTATTTTCAAGATTTTCTTTAAGTATATTCATATACATCATATGTCCATAATGTTATCAATGAAAACCACCCCTGCAGCGCATAAACATCCCCACAGAATCACTCCCCCAACACGATATTTTACAGCACTTGGTCCCAAAAATCATTTGGCTTACCTAAATACTCTTTGCATATGCTAAAATCTTATTTTGCTTCACTAATGAAATAAGAGGTTTATGTTAAAAAAAACGACAATTTTGGTTGGACTCATGCAGTGCTTTCCGGACCGTATGGCATGAACAACGTTTCCAAATTGTTGTTGAATATCAACAGCGATCTGTGTTGAGGATTTTTAGGACTCACTTTGACTTTTTTGATTACCAGGCTGCATTCACGGCTGCTAAAAGACCGAGAGTGACTTACATATATGCTTTGCACTTAAAAATTTTGATGCTCTCTTGAAACGCTGCACAATGCTCCGAATGGTGTAGCAACTTTTATCCATCATTTCTCCTATCTCAGCATAAGATTTGCCGTCATTGTTTCCCTTTTTGATAAAATCAATTATTTTTTGAATTTTGTTCAATTAAGAAGTAGGAATAATGGTAATTTCTCAGAAAAGATAATAAATTGATAAAAATTTTAAAAATGTGGCTAAGTTTGCCAATATTTTTGTTCAGCGCAATTGAGAATTTATTTTGTTTTCTTTTTTTAGTGAATAATATAATAAATACTAGAGGACCCCAGCTGCTCCGCAGCATTATATTATATTATATTAATTTTTATAATGTAATACCAAAATTTGCCAAGAGAATTTAACGTACAGTAATGCCAAAATATGCCAAGAGAAGTTAACGTACAGTAAAAGTAAAGTTGATTGTCCACTCATAATTTTTCTTAAACCCAACGAATTTAAGCAGTTAATAGCTCAAAGGAAATAACTTGATCCACTGAGAGTTCTTAGACTTATGTCAACAGCCTACGTTAATTAGAACTCTAGTTATAGAGGTTTGAGTGAAGGAAAATATTGAAAAAATCTTGAAAAAAGTATAACTTGAGTAAGGTGGGAGTTGAGTGAAATCCAATGCTTGACGTCATATCTGTGTCTAAATACCTTTCATTAAAAAAAATGAAGGAAATCGGCCGGATAGAACGGCCAGGCGGACTGACTTTAGTTTTCATAAATTCTTTTATATATATATATATATATATAAGATTTTAAAATTAAACAAAGTGAATTTAGTTGAAAAGTTATCATTCCATTTAGTAAAAATATTTGTTTATTAAAAATCGCTTTAATAAGGCCATTAAATCAATCATGTCGTTGAAAGTGTTTACTGTGCCAAAAATTTAGTTCGTTACTGTAGTTGGAAAATTCAATTTTAAGTTAATTGTAGAAACGAAATCGTATCACAATAGTATTAATCTTAAAAGTATAGGTATATTTCTTTATTTCTATTTTCCTAATCACAGTTAACATGTGTGATAAAATTCAATAAACACACGGTTAAAAAATTTATGAAAGTATTGGTGCTGAATAATTTTATCTGGAGTTCCAGTGATAATACTGTAAACAATTGAAGTAACATTTTGTTATATATCGACACAAATTTATTTTTTAAGACTTAAAATTATATTTATTGTATGTACAAGTAAAACAAAGTCAGGTTAGTAATTCCATTTATAACTCGAGAACGGCTGGACCGATTTTAATGATTATATTATATATATATACATCGTATGTTGGTCCGTCCCTTATGGTAGAATAACTATTATAATATCTATAACATTCACGGAAAAAATAAGTGGACGTATCACCTTCCATACAAAGCGAAATTTCAATATCCTATATTTTGAGTAATATAAAAGGCGGAGTAACTATACTTTGTGTGATTTACCAGGGTACTAATGTGAGTAGCCTTGCGGACGGAATCGGCACCTTCCAGCATTCAATATCACATTTCTCGAATACCATAAGGGTGAGCTTTGCAAACTGATGTGGAATCGCATAAATGGGCGTAGATCTCCCTTACAAAGAAATTATTGTATATCACATAATTCGAATACTATGATTGGGAGAACTTTGCAAATTTATATGATCTTTTATTACAGAAGAAGATGTTGGAGTTAATTTTCGAACTGTCTTTTTAAATTCACTTGATTTGCCAGGTCTTGCACCACATAATTTACATAATCACCAACTATAATGCTTCGATAGATAAATGCACAAAAATTATATAAGGGAACGTGGTTCGTTATCAAAAAAAAATATTGATTAACTTTATTGAATGTGCAATGATCAATGGATAGCATATTATGTTCAATAATTTTTCATATATGTATATATATATATATATATATATATATATATATATCGACCTTTTTCTGAATTTAAGTTCCTGTGTTTTAGAATTCTCTAATAAGGCTTATAAGGTCATGTACTTTTCAATTTTAAATAAAAAACATTTATTCATCATCCAACGTTTCGCTGGTATATTTCCAGCCTCTTCAGAGACTATATTTTATTAAATAAATAATTTTTTGTAAAATTTTGCTCTTAATTTTCATAAATAATAATTGTTTTACACAGTACATATAACACGACATAAAACACATATTTAATTTAAAAAATAATTGCAAACAAAATTTAAAAATATCACAGCAAAAATTTTTCTAACGCTACTTATCACAGTTTTGGCCTTCTACTTAGTAATTACAAGTGTGTAGTTTGCATTAGTGTTGTCTTTATTCTCTTTTATGTTAATCGATAATTTCATTTTCTGCTGGATCCTTAAGCTTTCAAGTGTTAAACGTTTGTTATATTCCCAAGAATCACGATGATTCCAACAGATTCTGCAATTGCATTTGAAGTTTTACAATTCCCAATTCGTTTGGTATGGCAATGCCCATCAACAAACTCTATGCCAGCCAATGCAAGTCTGCGGCTTGGATTTGGAAAATTATTTAATAAGATCAGACAAAGACTGTATTAAATTTATTAAATCAATCTTGTTAAAAAATTCCTTCCCTAATTGAAATACATTTCAAAACAAATCTGGAGATAAAATAATTATTTTTGGCAGAACAACGTTTTAGCTAGTAAATACTTATATATAAATACTTAGAAACATTTATACATCAGTTGAACATATTTTTAAGTCAAAAATAGTTAAAGGGCTTTATTATTGCCCAGCAACGATTATTTGTTCATTACAGGGATACTGAATCATGTATGTAGTTACCAACACATACAAAAACCTACTGAACTTCGATCAATCCACAGTTTTAAAACCAATAGCCGAGCAGACAATATATGTTGCGCTTACATATTCAAAAACCTTCTGATGATTAACAATTTTTTAATGCAAAAGAAAAAAATCTAACTTAGGGCCATTATTACAACTTGCCTTTAAAGTATTTAATACAAATTTATATTTACAAATTCACTGAGATCGTTTACTTTTGATTTAAAACTGTAGGTGTTTGATAATAACTTTATGTTGGTATTTTTAGAAGTTGTTTCGAACTTCTTTGGAAGATATGAAAATTTCGTTATCATAGAATGCATTAATTTGTTGCGGTATATTTTGGTCAAATGGATATTTACGAGATAACCAAACCGCCTTCTTTAGAAAAATTTAATTTAGAATTATTTTAATCAATTATAACTGGGGACCGGAATGCATGTTTGTTGTGATCATTCTGAGATGATTAGATATCTTTGCGAATCATGAAATTTGTATTAAAATGGAGTCGATATGTCAGTCATTATGAATTATTTATTATTTTGAAAAGAAAATATATATTTTTCATGTGAACAAAAATAAGGACTGTTCTGGTTTTCGAACAAAAAAAAAAAAAATGGTAAATTTTCACTAGTTTCTATTTCAATGGGATTATAGTTTGTCTAATACTATGTTGAGGACTTTGCTCAAGACATTATTAGCACTGCAATGTTAAATTATTTTAACAGTAAACTTGGGGTTATACGCTGTGTTACCAGGTCCTCGTATGTGATGAACAGCTCGATCTGAGTTAAACAAATTAATTTTGGTTTCGTCACACCAAAGAATATTACGCCATTTTTTCTTTAGGCCAAATTTTAATCTTTGTTGGATGTTTTTCTTAGACAACATGGATACTTTTGTAGGGCTTTGAGCTTTAAGGTTTTCATGAATAAGTATTTTGCGGATGCTTATGTATCATCATCAATATTTAAGTCGTTTCCTAGCTGTCTGGCAGCGGCAAAGGGATTGTCTTTTACATAGCGCATAATGCTTCTTATCACCGTAGGTTCCCATTTAACAGCATTTTTTACCACTCTTTTTAAAACTCACAGTATCTATGATACCTTTTTATAAGAATTGCGTTAAACATATCTTTAATATTTTGTCACGTCACAGAATCCCAGCGCCTAGGCTACCCAAATTGGGCGGGTAGATGAAGAAATACATTTAATTTAAATTTCTACCAATAACACTTTATTTTACCTTTTCACGTGCAAAAGAAAATTTTTTATAACTATGATTTTATTTATTTTTTTTATCGAAATGACACGTCATCCTTATTAATTGGCACAGCCGAAAACTAGAAGAATACTGATTTCTTATTTAATTTTATTTATTTTATCATCTTATTTTGATCTTGCACATAACTGTCCTTATTGTTTTTGACACAACTGTAGGTGTGCCATTTATAGATATACATATATTTTTTTTGTTCACAAACTCTGCTTAACCAATCTAGATAAATTTAGTTCATTAAACATGCAGGTTCGAAATTAATTAATGACATTCATAAAACACAGTGGAAGGTAAAATTGGTGAGAAAGTTCGCAACAAAGTTGATAAAGTTCTAATAAAAAAACTGATGGATTTCGAACCATAAAAAAAATTGGTAGCACACGAGTATTTAATCTTAGTTCTAGAGATAACAGTGTATTTGAAAAAAAATTTAGCTCAAAGGTACCAGAAGCATTTAGATATGCACCGATCACTTCTGTCGAAGTTGAACGTTCATTTTCTATGCATAGAAGCTTTTTTGAGATCACATTGAGATTCACAATCTACATAAACAAAACTAATTCTTATTGCTTTTAATGCATCTTATAAATATATCTAATTAAGCGACTGAACTGAACTGATATTGATTTTTGATACCGTCCACACCTCAGTGGCAGAGGTTATATATAAATAGGTTTGTCATTCCGTTTGTAACGCATCGAAAAAAATTCCGGAGACTCCAAAACCATATATTTTCTTGATCACTATAACAAGGGAAGTTTATTTAGCGATGACCGTCTGTCCGTCTGTCTGTGGAAATCACGATCACGCCGTCAATCTAAGTTAAACCGTTCGTTATTATATAAAATCGTTTACTAACATCCCAAAGGAGTTGCTATTTAAAATCGTCAAAATCGGTTAAAGGGGTCACGAGATATGAATGAAACTTTGAAAAAACTCTTGAAAAAATAAACTTTTTCAGTGTGTTTGTTGTTTTTCTTAAGATATGTTGCAATTTTTTTATTGTTAAAATCATTGCAGTTGTGTATATATTAATACTGCACGTGTCACTTTGGCCTAAGCAAGTATTACCACATATTTTTTGTCGTTAAAATTAAAAATTAAAAATTAAAAATTAAAAATTAAAAATTAAAAATTAAAAATTAAAAATTAAAAATTAATAATTAAAAATTAAAAATTAAAAATTAAAAATTAAAAATTAAAAATTAAAAATTAAAAATCAAAAATTAAAAATTAAAAATTAAAAATTAAAAATTAAAAATTAAAAATTAAAAATTAAAAATTAAAAATTAAAAATTAAAAATTAAAAATTAAAAATTAAAAATTAAAAATTAAAAATTAAAAATTAAAAATTAAAAATTAAAAATTAAAAATTAAAAATTAAAAATTAAAAATTAAAAATTAAAAATTAAAAATTAAAAATTAAAAATTAAAAATTAAAAATTAAAAATTAAAAATTAAAAATTAAAAATTAAAAATTAAAAATTAAAAATTAAAAATTAAAAATTAAAAATTAAAAATTAAAAATTAAAAATTAAAAATTAAAAATTAAAAATTAAAAATTAAAAATTAAAAATTAAAAATTAAAAATTAAAAATTAAAAATTAAAAATTAAAAATTAAAAATTAAAAATTAAAAATTAAAAATTAAAAATTAAAAATTAAAAATTAAAAATTAAAAATTAAAAATTAAAAATTAAAAATTAAAAATTAAAAATTAAAAATTAAAAATTAAAAATTAAAAATTAAAAATTAAAAATTAAAAATTAAAAATTAAAAATTAAAAATTAAAAATTAAAAATTAAAAATTAAAAATTAAAAATTAAAAATTAAAAATTAAAAATTAAAAATTAAAAATTAAAAATTAAAAATTAAAAATTAAAAATTAAAAATTAAAAATTAAAAATTAAAAATTAAAAATTAAAAACTAAAAATTAAAAATTAAAAATTAAAAATTAAAATTAAAAATTAAAAATTAAAAATTAAAAATGAAAAATGAGAAATGGAAAATGAAAAATGAGAACTGAAAAATGAGAAAAGGAAAATGAAAAATTAAAAATATAAAATTAAAAATTAAAAATTAAAAATTAAAAATTAAAAATTAAAAATTAAAAATTAAAAATTAAAAATTAAAAATTAAAAATGAAAAATGAGAAATGGAAAATGAAAAATGAGAACTGAAAAATGAAAAAAGGAAAATGAAAAATGAAAAATTAAAAATGAATATTGAAAAATGAAAATTAAAAAATTAACAAAAAAATCAATTAACTTCAAATTTAATAGGTATTCGGATTTAAATTTTCAGTATCGGCAACAGTTTCAAAGTAGCAGACGTACCCAATATTTGGTGAAGGGTATCAAAAATTCGGCATAGCCGAATTTAGCACTCTTATTTGTTTTATGTTAATTTTGTTTTTAGTTATTATTATGTTGTTTGTTTTGTTTTTATGATTTTAATAAATTAAATGAAAAATTTGAATTCATATTTTGAACATTTTCAGTGCATATTTTTAGATTTCAGATTTTTGAAACGCTTAAAACAAGGTTTTAGTGCATTAAAGTCCGATCCCTAATTATAAAGAAAATTATTACACTATTTAATATAATATTTACAAAAATATTTACAGAGTATTCGCAGTTAAGATTTATTGAAACATAAATCGTTCATTTGCGAGAAGATCGCGTTTTTTGACTTAATAATGCAGAAATATGGGTCACACCGTAATCTACAACATTTCAGAAAATGGTATTGATATCTCTTTCTCACTTAGAGTGGCGACCAAAAGTGTTTTGTACTTTACTCAGCAGTTAGGCACAATTGAAAACTTTTAATGCATTTACATATCTCGGTATCACTTATTTTGAGTTATGCCGGTCTTATCGCAAATGAGCGATATGCGTTTTCATTTTCTTTATTAAAATATTTTCAAACAATTGCTAAAAATAAAAAAGTCAGACGAGAACTTTCAAGCTATTGAAATGCATAAAAAAATAAACAATGAATATTACAAATTTCCCTTTCTTTGCCGTTGAAAGAAAGATTAATTAAAACGTTTAAAAACTTTTTGATTTTATAAAAGTAAGAATAAGCAGTTATTTCCTAAAATAACTTAATTTTAAACCAATGACTTGACAGAAAGTTGAAAGAAGTGTACTTAAGAAAAATTTATACATCATTTTGTGGTATACATGTAATATACGTAATCTTCTTAAAATTTGTTTAAATAAACATTTTAATTAAGCCCCAGTGAAGAATGAACTACATACATAAATACATTAATACTTAATGGGCCTCAAAAAACAATTATAACCATTAAAGACTATTGCAATTCCCAAAAGCCGAGACTGCTATCGCTCATAAATCAATAATTTCATATCACCGAAACAATATCTAGTACGTACTCAAACATACGCAGATAGGAACAACAAAGTGTTAAGTGGAATCTTTAAAATAAATATTAATGGAAACGAGCATGTACCTATTTAGGTTAACCCATTATTGTTTTCCACTTCAAATGGAAGGTGTTAAATTTAGTCACAAAAACAAAAATAAACGATGCTTAGAACGTTATGCTCAAATTAAGAAAAGGTATTTTTACAAAACATGTTCCCAAAAAATACCAGAGAATTAATATAAATACATTATAATGACGGCGAATGGAATGTGCAACGAAACAAAATACAATAAATTTAAAAATGTTTAACAGCAGTTGCAGCCATAGACAGACATATGCATGCACTACAAAATCCACAATAATAATACTAATAATAATAAAGACAAATATAAACATGACCTCAACCTCAACCCCTACACTAAACCCCGACCCTTTATTTTCACTTTTGTTAATACATTCGAATATGTTTGTATTTGTTTAAACATTTTAGTATTTTTAACAAAAAAAAAATAAAATAAGTTTCTGTTTAACTGCATACTGGTAACATTAAGAGAGACAAAGTAAGAGAGAAAGAGAGGGGGAGCCATTTAATGCTTGTCAAAGTGTTTAAAGCTATAAATTATATATTGTGACATTTTCTGTAGATATGTATTATTTTTTTCCATTTTCATAAATTAGCTTTAATGTCATATGCAATTAACTTTGAAACGCATTTTCATTTCAAACACACGAGACGTGCTAATGAACCATTTAAAATTAAATACAAAATCACTTAAAAGTTTCTTACTTTTTCTTGTTTTGCTTTTTATTTTCAGTTCAATCAAGATTTGTATTCATCATCTGGTGTCCAATTGGCTTCGTCCAGTGCATCGGGCAGTTCACATTCACCCTGCAGTCCAATATTACCGCCATCGGTCAGTGCCAATGCGGCGGCTGCTGCTGTAGCGGCTGCACATAATACAGCAGCGGCTGTTGTTGCTGCCGCAGCTCAAACAGCGAATCATGCCTCATCTTCCTCTAGTTTAAGTGCAAATTTACCTTTGAGTGCGGGCAGCAGTGGTAGTAGTGGGGGCGGCCCCGGTGGAGTAGTTGGCACAAATGTTACAGGAGCAGTACACGGCAGTGCGGGTGCAAATCTGATGGGCAGTAGTATTGGCAATACTCTACATAGTAGATCACATACCAAAGAAGAAGATCTTAGTTCAGTACAACGTAATGAGGCTGAAGGTAGGTAAAATGTCGACAAATTTCATTATTATATTTTGAAACAAAAAATTGTTGCTCTTTTTAAGGGAGATTAAAGTCTAAACTGTGTTTGAGATCTTCCCCGACCTTTAAATAGAGATAAGTTAAGATAACTTGGAAAAAAATGGTGTCAAGTATATACATAGATCTGTAGATCTAAAAAAAGTTGTTCTTTTGTTCGATAAAAACGAATTTGTAATTCGAGTAAGAGAATTATGTATTTTGAAATTAATTAATCCCTAAATTGTGGCCAAAAAACCATTTTTTTCAAAACCTCTTTGAATACTGTAGGATCGAAATTTTTTAATAAACTGGAGATTACAAAAAAAATTCCTCTGTTGTCGGGAGAACATACATTATCTTTGTTTTGATGTTATCGCTTATTTCTCTGGAAAATCGATAATTAAAATTTTTAACGATAACCGATAACATTTACTTAATGTTTATTGTTTTTTTTAGTAATGATATCAACATTCCAATTCCTTTACAAAAACAATCGTAAAAATTTTGGTTAGGAATTTCTTTTTGTTAAATTAATTTCGAAAAAATAAGCGGAATAAGCTTAAAATGCATCTGTACCGTAAATGTAACGTTGGCATTTAGTGCAATTATAGAACGTATAAACGAACCAGCATGTTGCTGTGTAAAATTAACCAAACTTTATCAGCTGTTCACAAATGTCACGTACAAACGTAGCAAAAATCTATTTTCAACAGTTTGGGACATTCCTGTTACGTGACAGTTGAGTTCGGTAACTGCACTAAATGCTTTTCATGTAACAGAAAAAAAATACAGCTGACACGATTGGTTACGTGTGGCTAACTAGGCCTTAATTAAATTATTCGACTTTCGGCTTAAACCGAATATCGACTATTCGTAATTCGATAGAATGCCGAATACATTGTTAAAAGTAAATTTGTGTGTTTTTTCAAAAATGGATTGTTTATTGATGAGAACAATTTAGAAATCTAATTTCCTATTTGAAGCTAAAAATATTTCATTGCGTTTAAGTGTTTTTACCCAATACTAACATTAAGTCTTCTATTAAAAAAAATAATGACATACAGCGAACCAATAAAAAAGTTGTACAGTTTACTTACATATGTTTATTTTGCATTACCTTTGAAAGTATGTAGACTAGACATATAAACTAAAATGTTATAATATTCTGTATTATATTAACTTTTCAAATAGTTTTAACAAAATTTGTGAAAATGTCATGTTCTTAACAAAAATTAACAAAAACCAAAAAAGCACATTTCATGAAGCCAAAAAAAAAAAACAAGATTCCCTATACCATGGTTTAGAAACCCTATCTCTTCGATCCAACTAACTGGATATAGAAAATAAGCAAAAACCGAATTTGAGTGGAATTGTTATTAATTTTGTTGCCTTCGGATATGAAAAAGTTCATATCGGGTGCTATATTCATATGGGGACTAGGTCGAAAAAAGGACCGATCCTGACCATATTTGGTAAAGTCACTTATATTTTGAAAAAATATACATAGACCAAATTTGAGAAAAATCTGTGCAATATTTTAGGTTTTTTTGATAGATTTAAGTGAAGATCGGGAAGCAGCTATATATGGGGCCTATGACTAAGAATTGTCCAATAGGGATTATTTTTGGACTACTGATTAATGGATACAATAAACACATACAAACCCAATTTTACTAAGATCTATATGATAATTTGGATCTTATGGCAATTTATGTCGATTTCATGGGGACTAGGTCTGACCATGTACCGATTTCCACCAATTTCAACAGCGTTCATCCTATGCTTATATACCAAATCTCATCGAAATATATTCATATTTGCGACCTGTAGTTTGATTACAAGGTTTACATGGACACACAGACGGACGGACGGACATCGTTAAAACGACTCACAAAGTGATTCTGAGCCGATCGGTATAATAAAAGATGGGTCTAAGTCAAATATTTTTGGTAGTTACAAACAGCAGCATAAGTCATTATACCCAAACCACGTAGTGGTATAGGGTATAAAAACTTGTACTATTTTTAAAAACTAGTATTTTTTGTTATGACCCTTAACAATAATAACGGCTTGTAACCTTTTTGGATTTGATAGAGATAAATTTTGTGTGATGTCAGGTGTAATTGACGCCCATATGTTTTTAACGGTATTTTATCATAGTTTTTTTTTTCTAAATGGATTTACATCGGCATATTCGGGTGGACGGGGTAGCACCTTTTTACAGTTTTACAGCAGTCATAAACGTGCCTAAAATTGTCGGCAATTTCCAATTTTGCAGCTGTTTGTCGCAAATTTTTTTCAAAAATGTTTAAATAATAAAATTTTTTCATCGTGCCTTCAACAAACTGAAGACTTACACTATTAGCTCTCATTGCACCCCAGACCATACACTGCCGCCGCTATTCTGAACGTTTTATAAACATTTTTTTGGGTATAATGTTGTGCCCTTCTTTTTCACACAAAACGTCGTCCATCATATCCAAATATATTGAATTTTGACTGTAAATATCACGGAGTTCGAAAACTAGCGGCTTCGAGACATACTTTTTTATACCCTCCACTCCAGTGTGCAGAGGGTATATATAAGTTTGTCATTCCGTTTGTAATAATTAGAAAAAAAATTTTGGACCCCATAAAATATATATATTTGTGATCCTTATAACAACCGGAGTTGATATAGCGATGTCCGTCTGTCCGTCTGTGGAAATCACGATGACGGTTTCAATCGGGTAGCTAGGGTGCTCGTTGACATAAAAAATGATTTATTAACATCCTGAAAAGTTTTCTATTTAAAATCGTCCAAATCGGTCGATTAGGGCCCGAGATTTGAATGAAGAACTAAAAAAGTATTGAAAAAATATAATATTCTATGTTGTTCTTGTCACGATCACGCCCTGAATAGTGCAGCTACAGTGATCATTTTAAGTGAGAATGATTCAACAAATTCATGGGAAGATTTTTATTTCAAAAATCATTAAAATCGGTGGAACACGTCCAGGGAAATCTCTGAAAAATTAAAAAAAAAAATGAAAAATATGATATTTTTATATTGTTCTTGTTGTTATTCTAAATGTTGTGTTGTTGTCATAGCTGGACTTGTTGTTTTTGTGGTCTTGTGGTAATAATATAATAAAAACTAACCCTTTGTACATTTTTTTATTAACTCTGGTAGAAAAAATTAAAAGTTTCCATTGTTTTGGCATCACTCTAAAAATTTGTTAGATCATTTCTGTTATTACCACGAGCTTGCCTGCAAAATTTCAGACCGAATGGCTCACGGGAAATTGGTTAAAATCGATCCAAAATTTTTCGACAAGCAGACACTAAGTTAATATAAAGGGAGTAAAAATTCACCAACATCTTAAGCAAATATAGCAAAAAAAATTTTATGTTAAATTTATATAAACATATTAAATAATACAAATAATATACATATATTATATATGTATATCCATAACAACTGCATGTTAGAAATAAGTCGGTATATTATTTTATTTACATAAAATTCTGCAATATTTTGTTGTGGGGAAAACAGAGTGTCACTTCATTTTGCTCAGCGTGACTATGCCACAGTAGATGGCGCCACAATTTTTGTTTGTTCTAATTAGCTTTCATACGTTTTTTCATTACTCTTTTACGAATATGAACATAAGTTTGTCATGTTAACTTTTTGTTGTCTTTATAAAATAGAGTTACCGAGTTCATCAATGAGTTTTTTGCTTTCAAAACAGTTCTACATAGTTATATAGAATTATTATTCCGCTTTACCTACAAAATATCTGATTGCGATTACATCAAATTTCTAAAAATTGTTTATAATTACTAAAGCATTATTATACACATAAATACAAAATTGCACTTTTCAAATTTTCCATTCAAATTTAAGAAAATATCAATTCTAAAAACTGGAATTAAAAATTTCCAATTATAAATTACAATTAATTGAATTTCAGAAAATCATATCAAAACGTCGGAAATTATAATTTTAAATTTAGAAGACATCAATTGCATCTTTAATATATAAATTTTTTTTAGTTAAACACAAAATTCCAAAAAAAAAAAAAACACCAAATACCTATGTTTACATTTAAAAAATTTTTACATTTAAAAAAATATTGACATTCAGGAGAAATTAATAGCTTTTCAGTATCGCGATTCAGTAACTTCTTTTAACGATAGTCGAATCGTTAAAAAAAGAAAATTGCAAAATTATCAGTAAAATTTTTAAACTATATTCGCTATTGTTAAAGTCAGCTGTTGTTGTTATCTAAACGACAACCATTTTTGTGTTTTTTATTCAACCGATAAAAACTTAAATTTTTAGGTTGAAATGTCGTCATACATAAATAAAAATCATTAAATAGTGAAAATATTTTGCTTTAATTAAAAAACTTTTTTATATAAATAAAAAAAATTAAATAGCATATTCAATTCATTATTTCATTTTCAAATAAATACACAGAAATATTTATAAAAAATAAAGATATTAAACATAAACATAAAATCATCCTGTCAAACACGAAGTAATTTATTTTTTTCTATTCTTCTTTGTGTTTTTCGCTTATTTTAACAGAGATGCCACTCGTTTACAATTTAAATAAATAGAAAAATAGATTTGTCGACTGTCGTTAAGATGTATGTACTTAGTGAATCACTTAATCCTCAGTGCAAACAACAATAGCTGTCGATATATTTTGCGATTGTCGGATCGTTGAAATTTACAGAATCACAATACAGAAAACATTAATTTAAATTCAATGAATTTTAGAAAACGTCAAATGATATTTAAGAATTGCGAACATAAAAACTGTTACATAAATAAACGCAATTTGATCAGAATGTTATTTTTTATATATAAATTTTCACAATTTTTTTTGGATGAAAATTTGAAGTTTTTCAGAAAATAAAGAAAACAAATTATTTTATTTAAAATGTTTGGGACATGTGGTTTTTTGCGTTTGGCATCCCTAGTTTGAATATTTATTATTATAAATTTATTCTCTATGTTTTCCAAATATAGAAATATTTTAATACACAACCATTACCTTTGCAATGGAGGTTAGGGCAAGCTATTTAATTAGCGAAAACTAAATTAAACGAGAAGTTATGTCATATAACCGAAAACGCATGCATATAGGTATATAACCTAAATGCATGCCGATCAGCAACCACGATGACCAAAAAGCAAACACCGAAATAAATCCGAAATAATAGAAAAGACGAAAACCAACCCAAAGAATTTGCTGAAATAATTTGGTATTAAGTTTAACAAATTGTTTACTTTTTCATTTACATTTATTATCAAGACTCAAACCGTGGTGGGGGGTATCAAAGATTCGGCACAGCCGCATTTAACACTCTTACTTGTTGCATACTCCAGCCGCTTCTTTATATTTTTTGCAGGCAACAGAGCCTTGTTTCGGCGTTTACACTTTCTTCTGCCTTACGAATGTAAAAAATTTCTTACAATTTGTGGGCATACATGAACAATTCAATGTTCGCAATGAATCGACCTATTAGCCTTTGCGTTTATAGAGATGATATTTTGTTTGGCTTTCCGCTTCCACTTGGTCTAATTAAAAACCCTTTTTCTGGTACATATCAATAATGCATTTGAAGGTAGAGTGCGACTTTTTACAATTTCATAAATTTTCCTCAAAATTTTTAGATTTCTAATGAAGTTTGCTTTGAATCCATATTTTTATTTTTTTTTTTTCGAGTAAACTGAAATGTGCACATTATAAATATAAAAAGCAATCTGCGAGTGGCATAGACAACTGAAAACAAAATTGGGTTTGATAATGGTACCTTTCCATACTGCGTAACATGAAGAGTGTACAAGTTTTTTTTTTTTTGGTTTCATGAAATGTACCTTTTTTGTTTTTTGTTAATTTTTGTTATGTTATATTCACAAATTTTCTTCAAACTACATATTTGAAAATTGAATAAAATACAGAATAATTTAACATTTTATTTTATTTGTGTAGTGTACAAACTTTCAAAGATAATGCAACATAAACATAAGTAATGCACTGTACAAGTTTTTTTATTGGTTATTGTAATTCTCATTTCTTAAATTTTTGATGCCATATTTATGTAGGAGGCATTTTTTAATGCTTTTTCTGAACTCAAAAGAGCTCTAAAGTTTCCATCATTTTTGGTCGGTTCTTCAACTGATAAGATACTTATTATTTATTAATTGAAGTTTCAAAGTTAGCACTAGTTTAGAATATTATTGTAATCAATTTTCGAAAATAAACTATGCGTTTAAAATAAAACTACTTACATTTTTGGACCCAAACAACATTTTGGAATTAATGTGCATATTTTATAGAAATGTATATAAATTAAAATGTACATATTTGGAATATTATCATTTCATGGAATCGCCCTAAAAGCATAAAAAAGTGACATGAAAATCAAATTATCTCAAATCTAATCATCATTTAAATCAGCGTTCTCCAAAGTGGGGGACGCGTGATAGTTCAGAGGGAGGCACATAAAAAATTATCTTAAAATTTTTATAAAAAGCTATTTTGCTAATATTGAGCGATTTCAATATATCAATGCAAGGTTCTCAAATGAATGTGCTAATTCAAGAGAATATTTGTTTATCAATGAAAAACTTTATTTTCTTGAATTGGCAACTTTCAACAAAGAAAAAAAAACACAATTGAGTGAATTGTCTTATAACAAATATTTGAGACAGAAACAAAATTACAATTTTGGTTGAAACTGCTATGAAATCAAAATATCGAGCACAGTTAGCAGTGGAAAAGGAACTACGGAACTCGTTGCCATGAATTTGTCCTGATAAACAGGACAATCCTTGGCATTACATAGAAATATTATATTTTCTAAATCTCCATTTTGTAAATTATATATATTTTTTTAATTGATGGGTAAATATATTTTTTTTAAATATATTTTTTTTATTAAAACTATTAGATGCCAGTAACGAAAAGTTTGGAAACCACTGATCTAAATCATAATATTTTTTTGCAGAATCGAAGAGTTCTTGAATCTCTGAAAAAAATTATAGAAGATGTTTTGCCATTCATAAAATATTAGATGTTTGGAGGGGTTTTCAAAACATTTTATTCTTGTGACTAAATGTAACTTGGCTTTTGTTATCCGCCCAAACAGATGTTTCTATCACAAATCCTCTAAGCTATTGAATTACTTTAAACACATTTTAACAAATCACTAACAAAACAATCTCAACATTTTTTCAATCAGTCAAATATGATTTAATTTTTGCTATTTTTACAAATCTGTGTACCACTCAATCACCACACTCTCACACAATAGACAGTTTATGCGGGCAGCAAGGAGTAGTTGTATGAAGCAGTGGCTTTAGTGGACGTAAGTTGCAGTACTTGTTTAAAATGCTTGGAATGTCGTTTTGTTTAATATGGTGTCGAAGTCCATCTAAATGTTTAGCATTTCTGACAACAAGTAGCTGGCTATAAATGAGTATATTTTTTACGATTTAACACCAAAAATATGTATATACGGCATATGTATGTAGATATGTATGTATGTATGTATACGAGTATATGGCAACAGAGACCAAGCAGATGAACACATAAACACACTTTACAATTTAAAACTTAATGAACAGATATTATAGATAAATACTTATGAACATCCGACTACATCTACTACTGCACAGACACAGACACAGACAGAGACACAGATACTTATTAAACTCCTTCGCACG
The DNA here is from genome assembly GCA_963682025.1 of Cordilura impudica. Taxonomy (NCBI): domain Eukaryota; kingdom Metazoa; phylum Arthropoda; class Insecta; order Diptera; family Scathophagidae; genus Cordilura; species Cordilura impudica. Next base: position 4,091,043 of record OY821521.1, read on the forward strand.
AACGCGCGCGTCACTAATTAATTTGCAAATTTTTCAGATAGTTTGGCGGCAACGCCGAACGACATTTACTACGAAAACAGCATTGACTGCTACAAAAGTATGTAGCAGTGGCATGCTTGAACACATTCCAAATAAATTCTTTTATGATACAAAACAACCAACGACAACAACAACAGCAAAATAATTTATTATTAATAAATTTGCAGTAACTAAACTAAAAAAAAAAATTTGCCATAATTTTCAACTCATAAAATTGTTGAAAAAATTTTATGATCAAACATTTATTTTCATAACACAGGTTTTCTTTTGTAACCAATTTAATGTTAATTAACATTTGATTTTGTTTTATTTCTAGCACGTTTAGTGGGTGCTCATCATCATAATGAATCTTCGTGTTCCTCTGGTCCCGATTCTCCGCGTCATCATACAATGCATCACGGAGGAGGTGGTGCCCAGGCCAAAGATATGCCCTTGGACACCACAAGTATAAATGCTGGTCAAGGGAGAGCACAATATTTATCAGCCACCTGCGTAGTATTCACAAATTATTCCGGTGACACAGCCAGTGTGGTGGATGAACATTTCTCGCGGGCCCTCAATTTCAATAATAAAGAAAATAAAGGTAAGTGTGTATTCTGATCATAATCATTAATATCGTTATTATCCATAATCATATCCGAACAGATGCTCCATTAAACATCTTAACCAAGTTGTTTGCAAACGTTCTATCATCTACAAAAAGATCAAAAGTTTTTAGCTGTCATGTAAATGTCACACAGATTGTATTTTGTTGTTGCTTTAAAAAATTGCCTTTGAAAATGAAATTACACATATCATTTACTCATTAACAATCAGGGCCTCCCTAGTTAGTGCAGGGAGCATTTATGTTATAATTATTTTCTTTTCCCTTTTCTTTTTCTCAATTCTAAGAAAAAGTGTCAACATGACAGTAAACATGAGCACCTAATGTTGTGGTTGTCATTGTCACTGCAACATCTTAATATTCGTAGAGAGTACTTAAATTAATGAATAATATCTTTATAATTTTAATTAAATTATAACATAAATTTTAAAAGAAAAAAATTATTTGCACAAAATCCAAACCCCATCAGTGTGTCAAAATTTTGACAAATTATTTGAAATTTATAATGCTTTTTTGTTCTTTTCGCCATAGTTTCATTACTAGCATTTCTCCCATTTTGATTTAACGAATACTCGATTTAAAAAAAAAACATCTTTTTTAATATACATACATACGAGTATATAAAAAAAATAACGTGAACCATTTACCAAAAGTTCCTCAGTACATAAAGTAAAAGAAAAAAAAACAAGTAAGAAAATTAAAGTCGGTCTAGACTGACTATGCGATACCCTATACAATGCGTTTGGGGAATTGGTCTTAGGTCCAACTAATTGGATATAAAAAACAAGCATAACCCAAATCTGAGTGAAATTTTTATTAATTTTTTTTGCCACTTTTTTTTAAAAAAACATATACAAAACATATTTGAGAAAAACCGATGCAATATTTTTGTTTTTGATAGGATTAAGTGAAGATCGGGAAGTAGCTATGGCTAAGAATTGTCTTGTAGGGTTAATTTTTGGACTATTGATTAATTAATGTAATAAACACACACACAACCCAATTTGATCGAGATATATATGATAATTTTGATCTTAAGGCAATTTCATTTGATCTCGTAGCGGTCATTAGTATGGGGACTAGTTCTGAACATGCACCGATTTCTCCCAATTTCAATACCGTTTTCTCTATGGCCAATAGAAGTTTATATGCCAAAGTTTACCAAAATATATTCATATTTGCGACCTACAGTTCGTTAACAAAGTTTACATGGACACACAGACGGGCAGACAGAAGTACGAACAGACGGACGGACATCGCTAAATCGACTCAGAACGTGATTCTGCATTCTTGACGGATAACAACTGACTGTACTTAATGTATCAGTTGATTATAATTACCGTTTTCTTTGTTCCTGAGAACCACCGATTTGCTGCCATTATGAAATATGATGTATTTGTTGAATGTCCAATTCCTTAGCCGAGGCCAATGTAACTTGATGAACATTTCCAACACTACCGTGGTGATAACTTCATCAAATGATCTGAATTACGCCGTTGCAAGAAATCATCAATATATAAATCGTTCTTTGTGAAAGATTGTACGTGGAAGTCACGATTGTCACCGTCGAATCCAAATTATTTTCGGCCACATGAAAATGGACGTGATAAGTTGAGGAGTTTCTACTAAATAATGTTCATTGATGCATACATAATTGAATTGTAATTGTTATTGAGGGGTGGTTGCTACTAGCGATTTGTCATATTATAATTGGAGCTTTGTTTTTCTTGTTTTCTTGAGAGCCGTTTCATGATCCGTTGTGGTGTTGTTGAATGCAAATTGGCTATTTAAGCTGCTATTTATCGCAAAATTTTTTTGTTTTCTGCTCCGGAGCGTAAATGAATAGTGAGGATGGTTTCCCAACTCGGGAACACGCAACATATAGCTGGCCGTGTGAAAGCAATGACATTTTCAGATTTATGCCGTACACTTCCAGGGATTGTCCTTGTGACTATTTTATTGTAATCGCAAATGCAAGTTTCACTGGGAACTGAACACCTTTGAACTGGAACGTCAAATCGGTTGAAGTCAAGGGAATTCCCGGAATTAAGCATCTTCCTTGAACCGCCCTTTCAAAATCCTTGTCACTATCACATTACTCATTAATATCGTCAAAATTAGTCGGGTTCCATTGCATAGTTTCTGGGCATAAGGATGAAGATCCAACTTTAATTCGAATTAGAAGATTCGCCGTAAAGCAGCGTGCATAATGGCTTTGGTGGTGGAAGCAATTTGGCAATTTCACCTTTCGGCCCACGCAACACAATCCATGTGGTTCTTTCTCAAATTTAACTGGATTGCAATGCTCACAAACGACAGACATCTGGCCGAATTAAACCGATGTGTGCGAACTGTGTTGAATGCATCGAAAGGGTGCATGCTCAATGTTCACCTGAATAATTTGTTGTAGCCTACGTTGTCGTTCAAAAATCACACATTGTGATCTGAAGCCACAGTTTGCAGAGCACAAACTGCTCTTATTCTCAATCATTGTTGCTCATTGTGTGCTTCGTTGATCTCTTCTGACTGTCGCGCACGATTTCCAACCATTCTGGTCGAACTGATTTCCTTCCAATAGCACGTTCCTCTTCCGTTCGACGTGTTGCGTTGCATCCTGAGAACCCCGGCCAATGTTACCATGAACTCTTCTTGGCATCGTAATAAAAATGATAAAATTATCCGAAAGTCAAAAAGAATATATATTTTTAAAGAAACAGTTATTCAATAATAGACCAATTTTTTGAAATTAAAGCCCATAATATTTAATCAGTACTTTGTAGGGGATTTACCCCGCCCTCTTATCCGATCCAGCCTATTTTTGTCGGGTGTACTTACACTAATAACAAATGACGTCACATAAATTATCAAAGCTCTCCCTGTCATGATATTGAGTCCGATATTGAGTGATTAATTGTTTTGTAGGTACCACGCTACTCACAGCAACTCTCAGCAATAATAGATGACCTCATACAAAGTTGCATAGCTCTCCCTAAAACAGTACTCAAGATATATGATGTTAAAAATTAATTTTGTATCGGAGGTACCACGACCACTTATCCGATACCGGCCATTCATTCACGATTCATTTTTATATATATAGATTTTCCAAAAAATAAAAAAATTGTAATCATTCGGTTGGGATTATTATTTCATTATTGTTTTCGGTGCTTACAGCAAAATTTAATTCAAGCAAAATTAAATTCGGTTAAACTTATAATTCGGTAATAAGTTTGGTTTTCTTTCATTATAACCGAATTATATTGTTGTTATTACTAATTTGTTTGTATTGTATTTACCAACAACTTGTAAACATTTTTTCGGTTTAAAATATATTGTTTTGTAAACACCAATATTTTAGAACGAGTAATAATATAGGTTAATTTAGTTCCTTCAATTGAATTAGTATAATAATTTGCATAAAAACTGTGATTGGCAAAAGGAACATATTTTTCTATTGAAGGCACATACATTCATTTTATGAGAATTATGTTTATATAAAGAAAATCTAAAGTATTTTAAAAATTTTTGAATTACAATATAAATGATTGAATTTGAAAATTTTTTCAGGCTCAAGATCAAATGTTTTTACTTTAGATAAAGCAAAATATATTGGCACATTTGTTTAAAAAATTGATCTATATTCTTCATGACAAGGTTATACAGCTGTTTCGGGAAGAGTCACCAACCCTTATCAGTAACCAGCAGTAGATAGTTTGTTTGGTGAAAAGTTAATTCATATACCTTTGATGTGAAACCAATGCAATGAGAATACAATGAGAATCTTGAGCCTGAAAAATTAAAAAAAGAAATTTTTCGTTAAGATAAAAAAATATATTTTTACATATCTGAAAAAAATTTATCGTTTGAGAGGTATTTCTTTTTAGCTGTTACCCAGATTTATAGATTTTCATCGTCTGGAATATTTTTTGGAGTTATGGTCGTTTAAAGTTGCTACTAACACATACATAAAATTATACAATGCTATGTGAATTGTGCGAAGTTAGGCCCCCATTTTTGGAAATACAATTTTTTGAAGATTGTTCTGAATTGTTCTAGGATTATTCTACAATGTTCCAAAACGATGAGTTTCTAATATGTAATTTGTACCGGTAAATTTTAAGCTTTGCCCCCACACTTTTTGAAAAAAAAAATTTTTGGCGGTTGTTCTAGTTGTTCTAAACATTGTTCCAAAATAGATATGTCGCAAACCGTAACGTACGCAAATGATAACGAACAAAATTTTTTCCGCAATATCAACGTTATTAAACGATATGAATATTTTTATGCAACAAGGTATACTGAATGGCACCCTCAACACTATTTTAATCAACCCCAAATATACGGGTCCCTTAATTTTACATATTCTCTATAACATGTCCAAGTTTCGGAGCGATCTGAGGGTGCCAATCTAAATTATAAATTATATGGGTATAATCTATCTTCTATATTAGTATTATATCTTTCTGAAATATTTGATGAATCTTACTGTGTACACGCAGAAAAATATTTGCCAACCGAATTGTTCTAAAATGGAACAACTGTATTTTCGATTGTATCAACAGAAATTGAATATCATCCGAAAATTTTCTATTATGATAAAATTTTTACTGTTAAGGTAATAGAATTGTCATCAACATGAACCTGAAAATCGGTTATTATCATTATCGCAATTCGGTTGGTAATAAATTCGGTAATTCGTGTACTGTTATCCATAAGTTATTCATGTGATTAGTCGAACAAAAAATGGGCATGATCTGAGCAATCGGCATGACACCATCCACACAAAGCAAATAATATCGTATACTGAAGTACTATAAAAGGGAAAGCCTTGAGACTTTGTACGACTCCATCAGATATTAATGTTAGTAGTAAGATAAAAATGGGCGCAGTAGGATTAGTGGGCGTGGCACCTCCTATACAAAAAAAAATGAACACACTACTCCTTCTTTCCTCCTTAACATATTTCTTGAGATCAACACAATGCACTGCATCTGTAGGGGGCATCCCCTGAGTGTTGATTAATTTAAAAAAAAAAAAAAAAAATATATAAAATACAATGAAATCGACTGTCTTGAAACTTTTGGACAAGAGCATTTATTACCAATGTGAGTAGTCGTGGGAAATATGGGCGAAATTGTCAAATTAAAAAATCACCAAAATCGAAAATCGCCAAAACCAAAAATCATGAAAAACAAAAAACCTTAAAAATCAAAAACCGAAAAAATTAAAAATCGCTAAAAATTAAAATTGCCGAAAATTGGCGGATTTAATTTGGAAAATCCATATTTTTCTCGTGGGCAGCTATATGTAGCTTGCTCCAGAGTAGGAATGTCATAAATTTCAACGTTTTTGCACCGAATGAAAAGGCAAAAAATATTGTATTTATATTACCAAACATTGAAATAAATAAAAATAAATTAAAATAAACAAAATAAAATGGTATACATAATTGCATGATATAAACTTCCTAAGTACAATTGATTATGAAAACATGCACGACAAATCAAAATAGTTTTAAATATTTGTAAAACTGAATATATATATTTCATAATTTTTTTCTGAACATATTTTCCTTTACGTTCTGCTATAAAAGTAACAACTTCAAAATAAGACATTAACCAAATTATTATATAGTTCTTAAAATACTCGTATTCCAATTTCAATTCCCACAAAAAGAGGCCCTATACACGTACAAAATAAAATTATACAAATTGATAGTAAAAATAATAATAAATAAAGCAATGATTTTTATGAAGCGTATTTTAAAGACAGCGTTTACACGACATTAAAATTCTATACGTACTCTTGAAGCCAAGAAAACATTTTCAATTAACGAGATACTCGTATACTACATGTATATTGCAATTTTGTGGTTATGAAGGAGGCTGCTGTATTGGGTGATGGTGGTGGGTATTGGTGTTGACAAAATATAAACGTTTGTTTTTTGGGTTCTTTTGTTTTTTACACGTTTTATTTTGTTCATTGGCATTTTGTTGTAAAATGTCGACGGAATTCTAAACGCTTGCCAGTTGCTCTGTTTATATGCCAATGGCGAATACCATCACATGCCACTTGGATTCATGGCGGTTTTTAAATGCATTCATTATTCAATTAGCCAGTCAGTCAGTCAGTCAGTCAGCCAGCTAGATGTTTGTTTCTTACTTAGCCACAATTTTCTAAGATTCGAACACAAATCGAAAGTACAAGTAAAATAAGAACGATTTAAAAGCGATCACCATTTGCAATTTGCCTAAAAATAAACTCTCTCTCTCTCTCTGTTAAACAACAACAAAAATAGAAGCTGATAAAAAAATAGTATTGGTACTTACATACTGGTACATACATACATACATACATACTGCCACAACCATCATTCGAGTGTATAGAATTCGAAAAACAATTTAATTAGATGCCTCTTTAAATACACACCAAAATTCCTTGTGTTCTGTATTTTAAAATACCTTTCTATTTTTATAGAATTGTAACTGAAAAAATAAAAAAGAATCGCGTATGCTAAAAAGAAAATAGAATGCAGTTGTTGTTGATTTTCTTAAACATTGATTATTGGGCCAATATTACCAATGATGTAAGGAATTTTCATAAATAAATAATTAAGATGTTTAGGGCCAACTGTGTGTATGTGTAACATTAAAGGACATTACTAAGATAGAAATACTTACTTAGGTGGTCTTTTTAAGGTTAGTTTGAGATGTTTATCATCAACAGATCTTTATAGTTTTAAATTTTATTAACAGCAGGTAAATATTAAGTCATTACTCTAAACGACAGTGCAAAGAAACCACTGACATTTATTTATTTTAGATAACCTCTAAGGACTTTGAATAGCAAAATATTTTACCAAAATAAGAACTTCTTTAGGAAAGTTCTTAAAATATTTATTATAGAGAAATAGAGAAAGTCTTTAAAGCTGTTGAAAAGAATAATGTTGATTCAGGATAACACTTTCTGTTCTATGGCAAAATTAAACTCTGAAAAATTTAAATATAAGTATGTTATTCGGTGATTTTATCGAGATTCTACTGTAAAACCACTTAACACATGTTTTGTTTTTTGTGTGTGGTAATTGATTACTATTAAAGATTAAGACTATTGTATTAAATAACCCCTACCGTTTAATGTTTTAGAATAGTTATTAGTGCCATCGAAAGTGAACGTATTCTTTTGTATTGAGATACGGCTAAGGAGGAGTCACAATGACGCACGTTCTCATCGTTGTAGTTGTAATTTATGTTAACGTTGTGTGCGTGACATTCATGTGTATTTGGTTTATATGGTTTATTTTTTAATGAAAATTCTTTAGCGTCATTTAAAAATAATAAAACGTATTTATTCGTGAATAACAATCAAGATGCTTTAAAGCAGATGTATAAATGAACTTAGCATAACTTAAGTTATGTGTGTTTGCAGAAGTTTGTTAAAAAAGTTTGAATTTTATTTTAAATAAATTAAGTCATGGCAAAAGCTTAAGATAATTTCTTTTGTCATATTTAATTTTCGCTTTTCAGCATAATATTTGCGGGTTAATTTTTTATTTGTTTTTCCAAGCCGAAAAATTTCTAATTTAACAATCCCAAGGAAAAGAGAAATATTTTTTGAAAACACCACACATAAAACGGATTTGTGTGATAAACGTATTGTTGCCGACCGAATTTGGATAATCCCATGAACTATGACATGTTTCTGTTGCGATTACTGAATTATATTTTCCAAATTACCGTACAAAGCAAAAGGCAAAGGATTTTTAAAATAAATCAAGGTTCAGAAAATACACACATGAAACACACAATGTTCTGTTCAAAAGCAGCCAACACATATCTTTATTATACCCTATACCACTATGTGGTTTGGGTATAATGACTTTGTGCTGCTGTTTGTAACAACCAAAAATATTTGACCTAGACCCATCTTTAATTATACCGATCGAATCAGAATCACTTTCTGAGTTGATTTAACAATGTCCGTCCGTCCGTCCGTCCGTCCGTCCGTCTGTGTGTCCATGTAAAGCTTGTAATCAAACTGCAGGTCGCAAATATGAATATATTTTGATGAAATTTGGTATATAAGCTTTTATCGGCCATGGGATGAACGCTATTGAAATTGGTGAGAATCGGTCCATGTTCAGACCTAGCCCCCATACAAATTACCCCTGTGAAATCGACATAAATTGCCATAAGATCCAAATTGTCATATAGATCTTACTCAAATTGGGTTTGTATACGTTCATTACATCCATTAATGAGTAGTCCAAAAATGATCCCTTTGGCCCCATATAGAGCTGCTTCCCGATCTTCACTTAAATCTATTAAAAATAAAAATATTGCACTGATTCTTCTCAAATTTTGTTTGTATATATTTTCGCAAAATACAAGAGACTTTACCAACCATGGTCAGGATCGGTCCATTTTTGGACCTAGTCCCCATATAGATATATCATCCGATATGAACTTTTTCATATCTGCAGCCAAAAAAATTAATAAAAATCCCACTCAAATTTGGTTTTTGCTTCTTTTCTATGTCCAGTTAGTTGGGCCTAGGAGATTCGGTTTCTAAACGCATGGTATAGGGTATCGTATAGTCGGTCTAGACCGACTATAATTTTCTTACTTGTTTTCATATCAATTATGTGCGTTTCTAAATTTTCTACGGTGCCCAACACAACCATGACTGTGTTCGTTTTAATATTTCGTTATTTACACGAACATTTTTGTATCACATACTTTTTGTTTCAATCACACATAAAGCACACATTTTTGAGTGTTGCTTTATTTGAAGTTCATGATCTGGTACGTGTAGTGAAAAAAACACAGAACATGTACAATAAACAGGTTCGAGTTCAGTTATATTTTAAGTCGTGTTGTGGCTCGTGTAGTAAGAAAAAACACAACATGTACAATAAACAGGTTCGAGTTCAGTTATATTTTAAGTCGTGTTTATTGTACATGTTCTGTGTTTTTTTTCACTACACTACTGGTCGCTTTAATGCCTTACTTAAAGAAGAAAAGTGCAAAACAAAAAGATACGATATTATATCGAAAGAATTAATTAGTTTGTGTAACAAAAATCTATAAAAAGAAAAGTAAAAAAATTGATACAAAACTATCAAAAATTTTTAAAACATTCAAAAAGCCGCGATTTTAATAAAATGTTTACTATAACGTCCAAAATAGACGATCACGAATTTAGTGATAGCAATGCCGACATGAAAAAAACCAGTACCGAAATAGATTATGAGCTTACCCAGGAAAAATTTCGTAATAGCAGCTCATTGATTTTTGCATTACCAATAATGACCTACCACTGCCCACTGCATTACTTCTAAAGTGAAAATAAAGCGTTACTAATAATGTGTTACAAATCTACTTATATTTCATGTCAGCGCATTGCATACTGCATTACTTTCAAAGTGAAAATAATGAGTTCCTAGGCAACTAGCTACCTCCAATGACATCCCCGTGTTAAAATAATGAGCTAATCAGGCAAACTTCAACCAGTTACATCTCATTCTAAAACCCATTATTTGGTAATGTTTGTTTTTCCTGGGTAATAGCAGTAGTGACTCTAATTTTGAATCTGGTATAGAATATGACTCAGTTAGTGATGATGACAATTACACACCTCCAGGAAGAGAAAAAAATTTGAAGAAATCTTTAAATCCAACTGTTAACCTAATAACTCAAGTACATGTAAGCACAAAAAAAGCTGCCAAAATTTGTAAGCATCTAGCAGAATCAGGAGTTAATATATCAACACCATCCCAAGCCGGTATTAATAAAGCTGTGATGAAATCCGCTGAACGACAAGAAATTTTTTATTTATAACCTTTGCAAAATGAATTTTGGTGTATTCACTTTGATGTGAAAAAAATAGATGATAAAGAAATTCAGGTGATAGTTTTAAAAAATGAATGCAAAGAAATAAAATTAGCCGTACTTGTTTTGGACAATGGTAAAGCCTTAACCTTATTTAAGGGTATTGAAGAAGTTTTGAATAAATTCAATTTATGGAATTCAATAAAAATGATCGTCTACGCTACGACCAGCGTAATCACTGGGAAAAAAATGGAGTTGTAACTCTTTTCCAGAATCATTGTTTATCAATGGGTTTAGTTCCACCACAATATATTGTCTGCCAGCATCATATTCTTGATCTTGTATTAAGACATATAATGGACGAATGCTTGGAAGGAAAGCCTTCCTCGCCTAATATTTGTTATGATTTTGTTCACGAATTGATAAATAACTACGAAGATCTTAAGAAAAGTTACAAACAGAATGAAGGACGAATCAAAGTTGAACATATAAATTGGCGTGATGATATGCAGTACTTAGATGAACTTGGTAAAGCTTTTACATACTATCAGAAAAATAAAAAAATTCCATACATTAACTTTAAAGCAATACCACCAATACACAATGCTCGATGAAACTCGAGAGCCATTTTAGCAATATTGACCTTTATACTTATTCCAAAATATCGCCAAAAATTATATAACATTTGTGAGTTCGTATGTGGTCCGTGGTACGATGTTTGGTTTTCCGATCATTGTTTTAAAGAAAATAATTTTGAGGCTCTAAAAAAATCTTTATTAAAAAATCTTTATAACATATAAGAGGAACCATCGGCGATACGGGGGCAGCAACGAAGCAACATATGTGCTGAAAGAGCAATCAAAACGGTACAGGATATTTATCCGCTATGTAAATCTTCACGCACATTAAATTTGAAGTTCATTTCATATAACAAATAGTTATGTAAAAGTGTAAATGTTTGTTCAACTTTAATTTATGTACTTATAATAAATGATGAATATTAATTTAAAAAAAAATTAAATTTTTTTTTTTCTTGAAGATTTTTAGAAATTTGCTTGGTGGCGGGAACTTTTTTTGCGCAAATGACCTCGGAATATGATTTTTATGGTCAAAATATAATGGGCTACAACGTAGTTATGGGTACTAATAATGCAAAAAAAAAAGTTATATCCCTAATGTACATATATCGATTTCATTCAATTTAAGTCAAAAAAATCGTTTTTTATATATGTTCATTCAAAGAGTAAATAGAAAAACATTTCTTTGTTTTTCAAAAATAAGCTACTACTTTTTTAATTTAGAAAATAAAAAAATTTCACTTTTTTTTATTAATTTCAACAAAAATAGCAGTTTATATTACAAAATTTTTTTTTTTGTACAAAAAAAAAAACAGTACAAGAGGGTAAAATTTACCAACACCTCCAAAGTTAAAGGTTTATTTATTGATGTGTAAACATATATACGCGCAGGGGGCTAAAAATCTATTTCACAATACAATCACAAAAACAGAGTAAGACAAAAACGGTGTGAGCTACGATTGTATTGGGGAAAATATTGGGAAATTTTAGGAGATAAAATGAAGGCACGATTTCATTAGGAAGTGTTTGGAGATAAAATGAGGGACCGAATAGCGTTATAGAAACGATTTGAAAAATGAAAAAGGAAAACTGAAAAATGAAAAATTAAAAATGAAAAATTAATAATGAAAAATAAAAAATGTAAAATAAAAAATGAAAAATAAAAAAATAGAAATAAAAAAAAAATATGAAAAATAAAAAATAAAAATGAAAAATAAAAATGAAAAATTGAAAATGAAAAATTAAAAATAAAAATAAAAATGAAAAATAAAAACTAAACGAAGAATGAGAAATTAAAAATTAACCAGTTGAAATAATAAATAATAATAAATATTTTTATATTAGCAAAGCCCCTGCAGTTGTTTAATATAAGTGATACATAAATGACGCTTTCTGTTTGATTTTAAAAAAGTGCCATAAAAAATCTTTAATTACTAGATGTTTACACATCTCCCCTGTGATCGGACTCATATGATTTTATTGATTTTATGTACAACAATACTAAATCTTATAATTATAGTATGGCATTAAATGTGTATAGGTTAATAATCGTAAAATTGTGCATGATGTCTTGGTATTATGATTTGTTTGCCCCTATTTGATCTAGCAAAATGAATTTTGATATACATATATAACTTTATATAAGAATATTAGTACCCTTATCTTCAGAAGACTTTCAAACGATACTCCGTATAAATTTTTGTGAAAGGAGACACATGATCGTAGTTTCTTAGGCCATGAACATACCTAATTATATTGTTATATAAAAAATTAAGCGTGTTCCTGCTGGTAGAGTTGCAATTTGAAAAAAGCTCACAGCCATAGGTAAGTCCTGGAACAAGATATAACTTTGCCAAAAGTATCCTAACTCTTAAAGGTGTAACTACCTGAGTTGTCCAAAGCGTTCTCAATTTTACATAAATTTGACTGACAAGTGAATTTACATGATCAGACCAGGTTAAATTTTTGTTGAGGACCAATCCAAGATATTTTGCTGATTGCACGATTTAAATTTTCTGACTATTTATAATAACTTCAGATTTATGGTTCCTTTATGTAGCACCAGACATTTAGATTTTTTAGGGTTCAGACATAAATCATTAGCAGTTGTGCAGCGATATATCCTGCCCAGATCTGGGTTGAGTTTTTTTTCACATTTGCGTTAATTGAATTAACTGGCCCACTTAGGTACAACTGTACATAATCCGCATACATATGGACACTGGAATGAGATAATTGTTGTGGCAAGTCATTTGCATAGATGGAGAATTAAAGTGGTACCAATATTGATTCTTGTGGTATCCCTTTTATAAGTAAAATTGGATGCGATTTTGTATTCTTAACAAATACTGCTTGAGTGCGATCTGTTAGGTATGAAGAAATTATCTGTATTGATGTTGGCGCAAAATTAAAAAAAAAACAAGTGAGAAAATTATAGTCGGTCTAGACCGACTATACGATACCCTATACCATGCATTTAGAGACCCTATCTCTTCGGCCCAACTAACTGAATATAGAAAATAAGCATAAACTAAATTTGAGTGGGATTTTTATTAATTTTTTTTGGCTGCAGATATGAAAAAGTTCATATCGGATGCTATATCTATATGGGGATTAGGCCCAAAAATGGACCGATCCTGGTCATGTTTGGTAAAGTCTCTTGAATTTTGCAAAAATATATACAAACAAAATTTGAGAAGAATCAGTGCAATACATATTTTTGTTTTTTGATAGATTTAAGTGAAGATCGGGAAGCAGCTCTATATGGGGCCTATGACTAAGAGTTGTCCAATAGGGATCATTTTTGGACTACTCATTAATGAATGTAATAAACGCATACAAACGCAATTTGAGTAACATCTATATGACAATTTGGATTTTATGGCAATTTATGTCGATTTCATAGGGGTCATTTGTATGGGAGCTAGATCTGAACATGGACCGATGCTCACCAATTTCAATGGCGTTCATCATATAGCCGATGGAAGCATATATACCAAATTTCATCAAAATATATTCATATTTGCGAGCTGCAGTTTGATTACAAGGTTTACATGGACACACAGACGGACGGACGGACGGACATCGTTAAATCGAATCAGATAGTGATTTTGATTCGATCGGTATAATAAAAGATGGGTCTAGGTCAAATATTTTTGGTAGTTACAAACAGCAGCACAAAGTCATTATACCCAAACCACATAGTGGTATAGGGTATAAAAAACGTTTCAGCTTCATACATATACAAAGTAGGGTGATTTACACTATTGAATGCTTTTGAGTGATCGAGAAGCACCAAAAACGTTACTTTACCGCAGTCTTAAGATATTCTGTACTAGACTTTGCAAATTGAATAACTTTTGCGTGCTTCCACATGGGAAAGCAGCTTGATGTAATGATGGTGTTAAAAAGAATGAGTAAACACTGGTAACAAAAGAGTTGGTAACAAAATTTTAACGAATTCTGGATGTACGTTATCAAATCCATTCGCATTGGAGTTAACTGACAAGAAGCTAGTAAGAACCTCAGATTGGCTGACATAAGAAAACTCAAACATATTTTCTTCGGAAGAGGAGTTATTGTTGTTGACAGATGTATTGTTGTTGTAAAAAGAGTTATATGTTGGTATCGCTGGTATATCCGTTAAAATCCTATTGAGTTCATTAACAGCAACAGGGCAGTTAGTACTTTTTTCAACATTACCAATGACTATTTCTCGAATAGTCTTCTACGTTTGTTTGGAATCTATAGCAGAACTAAAACGCCTTGAGGTAAAAGCCACTTTTGCATTTATTATTTGGATATTGACACCTTTTCTAGGCGAACAAAACTCAGTCTTAAATTGTAAAGTTTTAAAGCGCTTCTGTCTCGAGTAAGCTAAATCTCTACGTTCAATTGGTTGTCTCTACTTTCAATTGGTTTGTTTCTCGCCGTAATTATTTTTGTTTTCGAAGGTACAGTTTCATCATATAGTTGTAGTGTATTGTCTTCATCAACAGAGGACATTAACTAAATGCAACTTCAATTAATCTGTGAAAGATTCGCATACAGTAAATTGTAATTCAAATTTTCAATGATGCGTGGTAGAGCAGAAGAAAGCATATATTTATTTCTAAAATTCATAACTACACTTTATTCTTAATCGGAGCGGTTTCTGCCTTCATCAGCGATTTATTGAGCATTGTGATAAATTGTTATGTTTTAATTGAATATATTGTTTCTATATGAAATTTTTCTACTTAGGACGGCCGTGAGGTTTGAACCTGCGTCTATCTCGCAAACACTCGTACTTGCACTTTTTGGTCAGCGCTTTAACACACTCATCTAAAGTCAGGCCTACGAGCAGTGTGGTTAAGAATCAGTTTGCATACCGTACAGCTTTTACTTCGTAGTAATCTCAGAGGATACAACCCTGTTCAAGTTGTTGAAATCTCGATAGAAGTAATATTGATCTTCCTGATGATGAAAAAAGTCATATGCTACAAAAATCAAATCATGTTTAGAAATCAAATCATGCAGAAATTTGCTCGTATAGGTTGACTTTAGACGTGTCACCCATGTAAATGTGATCGAGTAGTGTACTGCATGTTTTGTGTAGTGCGTGGGAATTGTTTTATTTATTGGAAGTTAAGATCATAAAACAAGGAATCTTTCGTAGCATGTATGATATATATAAAAAAGTAAATAGTACACATTAAATACGCGATTATTTAATTACACTCAAACCCATTTTTGTGTGGTCTCTCTTCGTGCAATTTCTTATTTGTGAAATTTGTTTTGTGCGTTTTTTTTTCTATGCGAATATTTTGAATATATCGCACTAAAAAAACGCACGAAAGATATCGCGCAAATAAGAGGGGTGATTAGTAAACCGTAATAAAATACAATAAAATTATATATTTCTGTTGCGGTGTTATCTGAACTGCCACGCCCCCTTTTTATGTGATATTATTTCTACATTTATTGAAAATATGTGTAACAAATTTGAAGTAAATATCATGAAAGTTAAACTTTTTTAAAAGTGGGCATGGTCGTTATCCGAACATCCACATTTTCATAATGTTATTTTCGCAGTAAAAAAGAACCGAGTTTCAAGTCAATATAAGTAAAATTGGATTTTTGTCGTCCTAGATTGGCCAAATGTAACACTGTACGACGTGTGCAACTCGAGTGGTGGAGCATTCCTGATGAAATTATTCAGAACTTGGTGGAAAGTATGCCAAAACGCATAGCATTTTATAAATGGATTTTGGACTAAATACTTAAAATATAATCCTTTATGATTGAGTTTGAAATTGTTCAGGCTCAAGATCAAATGTTTGTACTTTAAATAAAGCAAAAGCATTAGGACATTTGTTTCAAAAATTGATCTATATTCTGCATGACAGGTTATACAGCTGTTTCGGGAAGAGTCACCAACCCTCATCAGTAACCAAAAGCAGTAGATAGTTTGTTTGGTAAAAAGTTAAATTCATATATATTTGCTGAAAACAACCAAATGAGAATTCAAGCAAAAGTTATACTATTTAAGCCTCTTCCAATATAACAAACTAAAATATACAACAACTTTGAAACAAATATGATTGTATACGAGTATACATTGCAAATGTGCTAATGCTTTTGCTTTATTTAAAGTAAAAACATTTGATCTTGAGCCTGAACAATTTCAAACTCAATCATTAAATTGATAAAGATCGAAAATAAGATTTTTATTTTTATAAAAAATAATAAAATTATAATCCTTTATAATTGTAGTTGAAAAGTGCAAAATTGAGTACTTTTTTATTTATTTATTTATTTAATTCAGCTACAATAAAGCAACAGCTGAGCAATATTTACAATAATATTTTATAAAAATAATACCGACTTTAAATGCAGTTGTAAACATAATCATTAGAGTTCAAATATGTCGTTAATCTTCTTTTAATAACATCAACATCATCGGATAAATCAATTAAAGCATAGTGTCTGTTCACTTCGGTGCAAATTCTTCGGAATTTATCGAAATTAATGAAATTTGATCTGTAGAAATTCAAGTAAACCAGCTCACACGATCGAAGTTGTCTGTTAGGGACATTCATACAAATTTTTCCAAGTAGGCATTCAGAATCAATTTTACCATGAACCAGGTTGAGGAAGAATGTTATATTAGAAATGATCCTTCTACTTTTCAAAGTTGGAAGCTTTATTAGAGCCAAACGACTGCGATACGGTGGAAGGCAAAATAGTAAGAATTGTTTCTGAACTGATTCAAGTTTTTTGATGAAAACATTGTACTGTGGATCCCAGATTACTGATGCGTATTCAAGTATCGGCCTGACCAAAGAAGTGAATAGATTTTTTGTTATATAAGGATCATTATATTCCTTTGCCCAACGCTTTATAAAAGATAAAACACCATTTGCCTTATTAACAGTCATTGTTACGTGAGAATTAAAACTTAGTCTTTTATCAAAATGAACTCCCAAGTCTATGAACGATTCAACTGAGTTTAGTTTTGTGTCATCGATGACATAGTCATTCGAAGATGGCGAATATCTAGAGAAGGTCATAGACTGACATTTTTTTAGATTTAGTTCCATTAAGTTGACATTGCACCATTTGTAGAAGCTATTTAAGTCAGACTGGAGACGTATACGTAGATTTTTACATTGTCGGCATACATAAGAATATTGCTATATTGAATAGACTTTGGTAGATCATTAATAAACAGTAAAAATAGGAGAGGTCCAAGGTGACTCCCTTGAGGGACACATTGTTGCTTACGATGTTTTAAGTACGACCGAATCCATTTTAAGAAGTTCCCGGAGAATCCAATAACATCAAGTTTCGCTAGCAGTAGATCATGGCTAACCTTATCAAAAGCTTTGCTAAAGTCCGTGTATATAACATCAGTTTGTTTATTTTTGCAGAATCCAGAGTTTATATAGGAAGTAAATTCCATTAGATTAGCCATGTTGAGCTGATGATAGAATTGATGACATTTCGTGTGATATTATATCAGTTATAATTTTCTCAAAAAGTTTAGATATAGCATTAAGCTTTGCAATTGCTCTATAATTAGTAGCATCACTGCGGCTACCAGATTTGTAGTGCGGAATAATAAATGAATTTTTCCAACACTTTGGAAAGAAGCCGAATTTAAGAGAGTTATTATCTATAAGAGTTAACGGGGTAGCCAATATTTCAGCACAATTTCTTAAGATACAGCTGGGAATACCATCTGGACCTGGATTAAGTGAACTTTTTATACTTCTTAGATTCTTAAGAACAGTCAACACGTCTAAATATTAATTGATGTCAGCCTTGGAATATCATAGGGATATCGTGTGTTGTTTAACGTCATTGTGGAAAATGTGGACGCAAAGAATTCAGCAAAAACATTTGCAATATCAACATCGTTTGAAAGGACAGTACCATTCATTTTCATAGTGGTTGGGTATGATGAAATTTTGCGTTTAGAATTTACAAAGTTGTAAAACATTTTTGGTTTTTTTTTATATTTGAATTCATTTTACTAAGATAACTATCGTAACATTTTTTATTTTCTAGCTTATAATGACTTCTAGCCATAATATATAGACTTTGATCAATTTGGTTATTACTTTTCTTAAATTTCCTGTTTTTCCGATTTTTCAACCATGCTAGTGAGATTGTATTCCATGGAGGAGCATTTACCTTAGCTATTTTTTATTAAAGGAACAGTTTTCGTTATATTTGTTCAAATTATCTTATAAAAAGTTTCGATTACCTGATCAAAATTACTTCCATCGTTTGAAAATGAAATGATTTCAAGCCAGTTATAGTCAGATAGTAATTGATTTAACATTTGGTAGTTAGTTCGTATAAAGCACAATGATTCAGAAAAACTAGAATAATAAAACTAGGAATAATATACTTTTAAAGCTGTTAATTTAAGTTTTATTTTAATATAAATCACAGATAACAATTTACTTTATGACAAAAGATTTTAACAAAAATATACGGAGCAAAATGAGAGAGTTATTTATAATTTTGTTTGTTTTTCTATTTTTTGTTGTTTTTCATTTTGTTTTAAACAAAGTTTTGCTAAGAATTAAAAACGAAATAAAATATAAAAAATTTCTTTTTTTTGTTCCCTAAGAAATGCAAGAAATACAATCATATACTCATCTCTGCTCCCCATAACGAGACTTTTTTTTGTTGGACTGGGTTTTATAATTGAAACAATGGAGAAATTTCCCTAGTTTTAATACTGTTACCGATACTAAAACACATTGTAAATATGGAAAAAAATATAAATAATTTTGAGAAAATGCCAGATATTATATCCAATTTTTCCATAATAAACGAGCTAAAAGAAAACTGATAAATTGGCAATAGTCTTGGAGGGTTAGCAAAAATTGATCCGTATTAAATATTTTATTATTGTTGTTTAAAATATATTAATTAAAACTTATAAACCAATAAACCATGTAAGTATACAAATCTACGAATTATTTAAATAAGTTCTTATGCCTCTAGCAAGCCGCATGCACATATTTCAGTGATTTTAAACATTAAACATGTATATAATCGAAAGCGGTTTATTTAGGCTTAAAAGAAACGCATCAACGCTTCAGAACTCCGAAATTATAAAAGAAAGAAAAAAACATAATTTCTACGTTAACATTTAATCGTGCACAGAGTCTTCTTTCTACTCATTCAAACTCGAGACAAATGATAAAAGGATGGATGTATGATGTGCAGTGATGGTGCCCCTTCTTCCATCACCGTGTTCCATCTTCGAATGTATAACCAAAGAAATCCACATGCATAAGCATGCATCATCATGAATATTGTACTTAAATCAAGTTAAGGAATGTTGTCATCATTGTTGCTTATATGTATGTATATTTAGTACTTGTGTTTTGTGCTTTACTGAAGTTTAACAATATTGCAGATATACTCGTATATATTTATCTATACATATTTGATGTTTGTTATTTTTTTTTTTTTTTTATTTTTTTTTTTGTAGCTAAAGGAAGGAAGAGCATACAGAGAGCATACAAAATATTGGGTGCTCTTAAACGCATTCCTTTAATGCACTGTAGTTCTTTTGGTGGTGCTTGTTTATTTATATTTGTAGTACATGCTTACGAGTGTGTTTGTGTTTGTACTTTTTATTTCCAATGGAGTTTTTTTAAGTTTCCCCAAAAAAACAAAAAATATATATAGTTATATACATACGAGTATTGTAAATACACTTAATAGTGAACGCGAAATTCTTAAGTACTCGTTAGTAAAGGCACACTTTTCACATGTTGGCAAATTTTCGTATAATTTATGTTGTTTTTTTTTTTGCTGTACCATTCTGATTTGGTTTGGCTGAAGTGCAAAGTGGAAACTTGTTGGCAGAATGTTTTTTTGCAACAAGCCATAACGTAACGGTACAACTGTTACAAGGCATTAGCTCTTAATCAGGCGATTTTCATGTTATTTTTATGACTCATTTTTAATCATTAAAATACTCGTATTGAATTGTAGAACAAATAAAATCACTACTTCTTTCTATTGCAGACTCAACAACACCTATGTCAACTCGTAATTTCCCACCTTCATTTTGGAACAGTAATTATGTGCATCCGGTAACTGCCACAACACATCCACAGGTAAAGAAAGAAAAAAAAACAATTTGTTAAAGCCTGCAGTTGAATTAAAAGTTTTTTTTTATTGTTTTATTCTCCATCAAGATGAGTGATTTATATTCATCAGATGGTGGTTATGCTACAGATCCTTGGGTACCCCATGCAGCGGCTCATTATGGCACTTATGCTCATGCTGCCCATGCACATGCGGCCCATGCCCACGCTTATCATCATAATATGGCTCAATATGGTAGCCTATTACGTTTGCCCCAACAGTATGGTCACAGTTCAAGGTAAATATTGACTATGCTTATCCACAGAGATGCTTTGCAGCAGTAGATCATAAGTTGGAGATAATTATTATTATAAAATTTTTTATTAATGTTTATTTGTTTTTCATTTTTTTTTTTGTGTTGTACAGACTGCATCATGATCAACAGACCGCCCATGCGTTAGAAAGTGCTGCTGCTTATTCCAGTTACCCCACAATGGCTGGTAAGTTTTTGTTGTTATTTTTTTTTTTTTGATTATTTATGTTGTTTATAAAAGTCTTCATTCGATTCATTGACAAAACGTGTGTGTGTATGTGTGTGAGCAATAGAAGTTGTTTTGGCAACCGTCATAGTTATTGGTTGTTTATAAATTGACCCTTGTTTTGTATTTAAAATAAATATTTCACATAAACGACACATTGGAAAAAATACCACTTTAAAAATATGGGCTGGATATTTATTTATTTTTGCATTATCTTTCTATTATTAAGTAAAGGTGATATACGACTTTATTATGATATATGACGGATAGACGGACTTGAAATTAGTTTAGCTGTACTTGCAATTATTTAATTAAATAAAAAAAATAAAAAAAAAAAAATCATGTGGGTCCAAACACAGGGGAGATGTGTAAACATCTAGTAATTAAAGATTTTTTTATGCCACTTTTTTAAAATCAAACAGAAAGCGTCATCTATGGATCACTTACAGCAGATAACTGCAGGGACTCTGGTTATACTTGTGGGGTTGTTGAATTATCTACTATATATATCATACGTTTATATTGAGAAATTTTTGTCGTTTTACAGCTAAGGGTTGTTGAATTAGCTGAAACAATTTTACATCATAATTTTTTCACCAATGCAATCATAAGTCGCACCGATTTGTCTTACGGCTCACAGCGTAACATGTGAGCTAACATGTTACGCTGTTTTTGTGATTGTATTTTGAAATATAAATTTAACCCCGCTGCGCGTATAGATGTTTACACATCAAAAACCAAATTTCTAAGTTAATATTTTCCATTTTTAACATAAATACCTGAGCTATACTCATTTTACATTACTCAGATTTACTCAGAATCACTTTCGGAGTCGATTTATCAATGTCTGACCATCCGACCATCCATCCATTCATATGTCAGTGTATCCACGTAAAACTTCAGTGCAAACTACAGATCGCAAATGAAAACATATTTTGATGAAATTTCGTATATGTATAAACTTTTATCAGCCATCATCACTATTGAATTTGTAGTTAAACGGTTCATATTCAGACCTAGCCCCTATAAATATCACATACTTATGCCCTGCCGTGCTTCGCTATGACTTACCGAAACTTATCGGCATGTATGTATGTATATTTTCATACTACATACATTTTTCTTACGAAGCTTGTATTATACAATTAAAACATTTTATTTTATTTATTTTATACTAGCAGATTCCAGCGCTCGAAATTCGAGTGCAATTTCTAGGCAACTTTTAACTTAGCCAATTCACAAACCAACACTTTATTGGTTTATCATTATTGTGAATGAAGACGACAAACTCATTAACAAACACATTAACAAATTTAGTAAACACACACATAGCATATGTATAATTTTATGTATGTGATAGTAGCAACTTTAAATGCAATTTACTGAAAATAAAGGAAAAAATTTAAAAATATTTAAATCTAGAAAATAGCTAAAAAAAAAAATGCCTTTCGAATAATATACGTTTGGTCAAAAGTGGGATAAAACGGTAGAACAAAAAAACGGTAACAAAAAATCGCCTAGCCTATTAATATTATAGATTTGATTTTTATTTCAATGCTTGCTGATATTGTGTCTTCATTCGTTGCAAAAATTATCAAATTTTTCGGCGTTCCTACTCTGGAGCATGCTACATATATATAGCTGCACATGAGAAAAATTGATTTTTCAAATAAAATCCGGTAAAACTTAATGATTGGCCTTGAATTTAGAATATCATTTGGCAATTTTTTATTTTAGCGATTTTTGATTTTGCTGAATTTTGATTTTGAAGATTTTTGGTTTTTGTGATTTCTGGGTTTAACGATTTTTGATATTGGCGATTTTTGAATTTGGCGATTCAGCCCATATTTCCCACGACTACTCTAATTAGGAATTAATGCACATGTCAAAAGTTTCATGACTGTCGCCTTCATAGTACTTCATATTTTTTTGTATAGAAGGTGCCACGCCGCCCTTATTGTGTCTGACTACTCACATTAATATCTGATGGCATCGTACGAAGTGTCAAGGCTTTCCCTTTTATTTTATTACAGTTAAATGTAATTGTATATATACTTTGTATGGGCGGTACCACACCCACAGCTTCGATCCTGCTTATTTTTTGTTTGACTAATCACATGAATAACTCTCACTATTACAGTACTCCAGACATATGACATTTAATATATACTTTGTATGGGGGGTGCCACGCGCATTTATCTGATCTCACACATTTTTTGTCCGGCTACTCACATTAACAATAGATGACCTTAGGCAAATTTGCAAAGCTATCTCTGTCATAATACTCGAGATATATGATATTAAAAATTTACTTTGTATGGGAGGTGTCAACCCCCAGTAAAAATTTAAAAAAATTCATAGCCTTTTTTCCAGATATACAACAAGACTCTTTAGAAATTTCAGGAAGATCGATCCAATGGTTTAACCTCTTATAAGCTACAAACAAACATAAATACTTTCGCTTATATATATATAGAGTTTGTTAAATTTAGGTCTGTATCAATTTTTGGAATACATTACCGACCTAAGTAAAAATGGTCCTAGTCTCCGTATAAAATTTACATTCGATATGAATTTTAAAATATTTTCTGTCATAAAATGTCTGTCAATCTCACTTAAATCCAGTTTATGCACATTTTGTAACTATACAATGACTCACCTAGAACGGAAGGACCTAAGATCCCTTTTCGAAGCTTATGATATCGTATAGACCGACTTTATCTTTCTTACATATTTTTTAAATGTTTTTTACACAAATTGAATTAAAGTTTGTTTTAATACAAATATATGTGACCCTTCTTAAGAAAACCCACCTAGTGTGTTAAAATTCATGAATTCACTTTTTTTTGGATTTGTATGTAAAAACCTCAATTTTCATATGAAACCGTTCGCAACTCTCAGAAACATCGGAACGTAATGTAAAAATGCAATTATATAAATCAGTAAAAACCCAATTGATCAAATTCATCACACTCGCGAGACATTTTCACAATAATTAAAACAAACTTGGCGTTCTAGCACTAAATGAGAAAACAAACAGTGAAATCAATCAAAACAAACAAATCAAAACAAACATTCAACAATGAAATGAGAACGCGCACGCTATGAAAATGCAACAAAGAGGAGGAAACATTAATTGGGTTTTACTCAAAAACTTGTTTTGACACACTAGGTGGGTTTTGATATGCAGGGTCACATATGGGTTTAAATTATAACTGTCACAAAATTAAAAGCTCATTATCTTTAACTTATTCTAATGTTTTTTTTTTCTTCTTATAATTTTCACTTTTAGGTCTTGAAGCCCAAGTACAAGAGTCCTCTAAGGATTTATATTGGTTTTAAGGTATCAAATGTTTAAACCAGCAATATACCTGGCTCTCACAGTAATTGTTTGGGCAAACAAAAATTTAGTTAAAACAAAAAGCAACAAAATTTAATGAATTTAAAAGAAAACAACAACAACAACAACAAAGTATTTCAATGAACTGTACTTAAGTAAATTTATTAAAGTATAAAGGAATTAAAAAAACAATGTGCAACAATTTATAAACTAAGTTAAACCAGTTATCAGGTTTGTTTTTATTTTCTTTAAATGTTTAGCTTAAGAGAAATTTAGAATGATTTTTGCAAAAACAAAATTCATAAAACAGCAACCCCAGCCCAAGAAAATATATTTTAAAAAATTCTGTATTTTATGTATAAAAAACATTAAAAAAATAAAACTATTGCGGAAACTATGATTGTTATTAAGTAAACAGATCTATTAACATGGCAAATTAGAAACTGAGAAACTAAATGGAAAATAATTATGGCTTAACCGCATTTCATATGATGAAATGAAGGTTATATGATTTCTTTACTTTTTTAAATTATTATTTTTAATGAAAAACTAGATACGTTAATGTTTTTTTTGTTTTTTTTGGTATAAGTAACAAAGACAGTTGAAAATTACATTTGATCGTCGGCCCATAATTATTTTCAATTTATAAATATATTGCTATTTCATCGCTTTTACTTCAGTATAGTTAGCATCATTGGTTATTTGCACTTTACTGGAAGTGTTTTCTTAAAAAATGAATGAGATTTCCGCTTATGTTAAATGGAATTTAATTTTATTATTAATTTAAAAAATTAACTATTTCAATAGTTTTACACGTAAATAAATATAAAATATTGTATGTAGTTTAGTTATGATGACTTTTAAAATGAAATCCTAAGTTAAATTAATAAATATACATATTATAAATAAATAAAAAAAATTAATT
Source organism: Cordilura impudica (assembly GCA_963682025.1). Taxonomy (NCBI): domain Eukaryota; kingdom Metazoa; phylum Arthropoda; class Insecta; order Diptera; family Scathophagidae; genus Cordilura; species Cordilura impudica. The sequence goes on from OY821521.1 coordinate 4,116,498, forward strand.
TTTAAACAAAAAAAAAAAGACAACACATAATAAAAACAAATGTCGCAAATATTGAAACACATTTTGTTTTATTTCTATTTTTTATTTCTTGGGCTTCTTAATAAATAACAGCTCATCATCATCCATCCCATCTCCGATTCACAGTCATTTATACCAATTATGAATGAATCTTATCAAATTAAATCTCATCCAAAAGAACTAATTCCCATTTGATTGCTTGACCATAAGCAACTTACTCAAAACATCATTAATACAGGCGCCTAACTCCTGACTGAATATTTATTATCTACAAAGTATTTTTTCTTTTTCCTTTCTGCCGTGTGTGTATGTATGTGTGTCTGTGTGTGTGTTTTTCTCTTCTACAAGATGCATAATTAATGGAAACTGTAAACAAGATTGTCAGATACTACAAAACGTTAAACCATAATGATTACTTAAACATTATAGAATATTTTTTTTATATCAATTCCAATCTTTACAGTAGTCAATACATACATATGATGTCAATGTACGGACATTAATGGGACATATATTATTTAATTATATTTATTATTATTATTATTATTATTATTATTATTTAATTACATATATTATTTAATTTATTTAACTAATAAACAATAAAAAGAAAGTGAAAATAAAAACAAATATTTTTCTTGTTCTTCTTCTTCTTCTTACAAAAATAAATATATATAGAAAAATGATTAAAATGTTTGTCGATAAAAAATAGTTGGTACCCTAATGAACAAATTTATTAACATTTTAAATTACACATCTTGATATGTGTGTGATGCTGTTTTCATTTTAAAATCCAGGTATGAGAGATTTGTTTTCGTTATAGAGGAATCATAATGAAAACTTTGCTGATCCAGCTTGCACAAAGTTGTGCTTTTAACGTCAGACAATAGACTTCAAAACATGTGTGCGTTTCGTTTAAACTCATAAATAAAATAAACGATCGATTCCATTGCATTGTGAACGGTGTAAGAGAAGATGATTGTTATGATTTTAACGACAAAACTCAATTTTAATTCGGAAGAAACCAAATCCTCATATATTAAAAGAAAATACCGTTTTTGAACAAAGTAGATTAAACAGATGATTATTAAACATGCTGAATGTAAAAAATATTACGAAAACACTGAAATATAGTTTTAAGAATTTTTATTAGAATTTCAATTAGAATTTGAATCAGTTAAGTTTTTCGAACACCACATCGTTGCAGTACATCAACCCCCATCTATAAGACGATACTAAACTAATAGCCAACGTATGTACTCGAAAAGCTTGACTGACTTGCGAAATGACATTTTATAATTTATTTTTCAAACTCATCACTTTTTTGTATTTTTGGTATGTTGATTAGTTAATAAACGTCGAGCATTTCACAGTTTTTGCTTAATTTAAATTCATATGATATTAACTTTTTTGCACTGAACTAGCACCTGTACACAGAAAAAAATTATTCGTAAATACAATTAACATATTTTATTTTTTTAATTGTTTCATATGAAAAAATTCCTTACAATAATTAAATTAAAGAATATGTATTTAATAACAACTAGCAGATTCCAGCCCTCGAAATTCGAGGACAAATTCTAGGAACTTTTATTTAAATAAAGATCCTAGCCAATTCACAAATCAACACAAAAAACAAACTCCTTTTTAATACAAACACATAAACAAATTTAATAAACGCACACATAGCATTGTATAATTTTATATATGTGTTAGTAGCAACTTTAAATGCAATTTACTCAAAATAAAGGAAAAATTTTTAAAATCGGCAAATCGGCTAAAAAGAAATACCTTTCAAATAATATACGTTTGGTCAAAATTGGGATAAAATGGTAGAACAAAATATCAGTCACAAGAAATCGCCTAGCCAATTTATATTATATATATAATATAACGTTTAATATTGATGACATTAGCAGAAAAATCAGTCAAATTATAAAGTTTATTGTAATCACAACAAATTGGTATAGTTTTGATGAAAATATTGTAAATGCAGTGAAATAAACTTTCTTGTTCATCGTTGTGGAATATTAAATGATAATTTTTTTTGAGGATATCGGGGCAAACTTAAAATTAATTAATTAAAAACGACACATTGAGCATAGTACTTCGGTTTTTTTACAGCTGGAAGTTTAATTACGGCAAGCCTACTTGCAAAAGATGGTAATTCCGTAATATTGATACGATAAAAATTTCGTAGACAAAATAGTAGAAATTGTTTTTGGACTGATTCAAATTTATTGCAGTGAACATTGTATCGAGGATCCCAGATAATAGAACCGTATTCTAAAATCGGCGATTCGCAAAGTTGTTTAGTGATGTAAAAGTCATGAATTCTTTAGCCCAACGTTTTGTAATAGCAAAAACGAGCTTTATTAGAAGCCGTTAAATCTATAAACGAGTCCACCGATTGCAGCTTATAATCACCCAAAAAGTAGGAACCAACAATGCCAACAAAAGCTTGCTTTTGTTAAAATGTAAATTCATTAAGTTTGAACTGCATCATTTAAAAAAACTATCTAAACACGTTGAAGAGAAATTTGATTGCCATAGATATTTAAGCTCAGAAAAATTTTAGCGTCATCAGTGTACATAATAATATTAGAAAATTGCAATGTATGTGGTAGATCATTGATAAAAAGCGACAATAAAATTGGACCAACATGACTACCTTGAGGAATTCCAGACATATTATTATTAATACTAACACGTTGGTTTCTGCCAGTTAGATATGAACTAAACCAACTCACACAGTTACTGCTGAATATTCAACTGAATTATTATTCAAAACTGAACCTGCAGCGGGTTTTGTTAATATAAATACGTCTTTTTTTTTATCATGTTTGCCACAAATCAAAGGAATAATTTTATAACTTATACGATTATTCTATAATTCTTCTCTTCATTTCTAAGACTACTGTGTTTTTTTCTAACCAAAAAAAAAAAAAAATTAAGTAAGTAAGATAATTAATGTCGGTTTAGACCGACTATTCGATAACCTATACCATGCGTTTAGAGACCCTATCTCTTAGGCCCAACTAATTGGTTATAGAAAATAAGCATACAAAATTTTTGTGGCATTGCATTTGAATATGAAAAAGTTCTTACTGTTCATTTCTAATTTTTCTTATTTTTATTAAATTATAAGGTTAAACAATTTTTTACTATATATTTTGAGATATCTGTATAATAATAATACTTTCTATATAAACTGCGTAACTAGTGAAGAGTGCAGACAGCAAGGATGAACTTTTTGGACTAACGGTACATTAATAGAACAACAATAATGAAACTGCAAGTGTTTCACAATTATAAGGTCAATTAAAAAATCATAGTGTCAGAGTCTTTTCGGTGGTTTAATTTATTGAATATTTTTTTGTCTTTATTTTAAATGCCACGAGTAACGCAGCTTTCTGAATTTGAGCAAAGCCATATTATCGCCTTATACTATCGCGGAGTAGAAATGAATAAAGCGAAAGGCAAATTTATCATAGTCTTTGAAAAATATACGGTAAGAACAAGCGTCCTGGAGCCAAACAAAAGTTTAATCTCCACACTGAGACTCGTATCTTGCAACAACTCGTCCATGTAACTAAACGGCTTGAAGACATTGGTGAACGCAAATGTGTCAAAAGCAGAAAAAAATTCCTGAAATAACAAAGCGCCACAAAAAAGGCAGAATTAATTTTACTATCTAAAACATGTTCATCAATTGGGAAAAAGTTGTATTTTCATCTACATTGCAATCTTAGTTTATATTGAATCAAACCGCTTTGGATTATATTTTCTGAAGAAAATTAGTGAAATTTGGATGGAACAGATTGTTTATGAGGGTTGGCAATATAGCCGAAAGGGGCAATTCCGTTTCACAAAAATTAGTTTTTGTTGTTGAAGCATAACGGGGGGCATTTCTTGTCGGTTGAGGAGTCAGACTACAACATCTCCTCGAGAAAAGTCTGGTGCCATTTTTAGAGGAAAAATATGACACACAGTTAGCCGAGAAACAAAATAGTGGTTTTTATCAAAAACCATAACAGTCTTGGAGAGACCGGCATGTTCAGCAGACCTCAATCCCATAGAATATGTGTAGGCCATCTTGACACAACGAGTGTGTAGAGTTAATTGAATCAACTGTTAATTTAATAACAGCTCTAAAGGAAGAATGGCAAAAAACTTACCAAAACAAAATTGTAGGTATTGTTGGAAGTATGGAAGAACGAATTGAAGATGGATACAATAAGAGAAAAGAGTGTAAGTACAAAATTCTTTTTGACATAAATATTGACATTTCTTTACTTCTCGTCAAAAAACCTTCATGACCTCATAATTGTGAAACACTTGTACTTTTGGAACTATTAATAAATAAATGTGCCGTTAGTCAAAAATAATTTTTTTTTTGTTGCTTGCATTCTTCGCAAGATATACTACAATTTGTCTAGAAAGTATGCTTATGTTACAGTCTGCCGTGCTGGAAATATAGTAAAATATTGAATGAAAGGCACCTTAGGTTTAATGTAATTTGGCGATTTTTTACTTGATTTAGGAGACAATAACAATTCGCTTTACTTTTAACTGATTTTTTATACCCTATACCACTACAGTCAGTCAATTAAGTTTGTAAGCAAGCGAATAGCTTATTCTTATAACATCAAAATATATATATACATGTACATATATTCACTGTACAAGGATGAAAGAAAATCTAATTTTTTAAAAGAAAATATTGGAAATTTTTATTTCGCAACAAAAAAAAAAAAAAAACAAGGAGAAACTTAACGTCTTCAAATAACAACAACTTAAGCGAAAATATCCTCAAAAATATGTCAAAAAAGTATGTATGCAAATCTAAGTCAAGAAAAGGTAATTAATTTTTTCATAGGTTAAACAGTTAATTATCCAATGTTCAATGCTTAGTTGGAAAGCCTTTATTTCTTACGATTTCTTTTAGACGGTTTTGCATCGATGACACCAGGTTCGTGGCAACGCTCGGTGGTATTTTCTCCCACTCATCTAAAAGGGCCTTTTTCAAAGTTATTTTTAAAAAAATTTAAATAGACAAACTGATCCATTATACCATCTATAAAAACAAGTTTACCCACTCCAGATGCAGCCATACACCCCTGAACGAGTACTGATTCACCACCCTGTTCGACTGTGCCCATCATGTTATGCGGCTCAAGCTCAGAATTGGGTATTCGCCATACCTTGGCTCGTCCATCTGATCCAAATTTTCTTTCGTCCGAAAAAATAATGGTGGTCCAAAAGCTTTGGGTGGCTGTATCATATTGTTTTGCGAATAAGAATCCCTTTAACGGTTATGGTATCCAGCCGAGTGGAATACTTTGCGAATTGTTGCTGTAATACAAACTTTTCCCACCTGATTTTCAATTACCATCTGTAATTTTGGTGCAGAAATTTTTGGATTTTTTTGCTCACGATAATTCGTTTCTCACTGGGTGTGAATGTGTTTGGCCGACCAGATCTTGGCTTGTTATTATTATTTCCTTGCCTTCTGTGTTTTGTACGGTTGCATGCCGACCAATTCGGCTATTTGTCTTTGAGTTTTGTGCTCCAGGTAGAGTTTTATTATCACTTTTCTGAGATCCGAAGACAATTCCTTGCCATTGGTGCTATTTATTGTATGTTTTTAATGTACATATTTTTTCCAAATATACAACCAAAACTTTTAAGAACACTGTAGATCATAATCAAAATATAAAATAATTGTTCTGAAGTTCACTTTGTCATCTTACACGCAAAGACCGGAATTAACTGTGCGTTTTTCATACAAACTTTACTGACTATATTTTTACATCTTTCAGAAAAACAATTGCTTGCAAATCTATCGGTGCTTTAAAAATTGGTTATTCTAAAGCTAACATAATAAACAACAAAACAGAAAAATAAAGACGGCAATTGAAATTTTGAATTGAATTTTGATTTACAGTTTGCACACAAACTTTATTGACTGACTGTCAAGGTATAATGACTTTGTGTTGACGTTTGTAACTACCAAAAATATAAATATATCTAGACCCATCTTTTCTTGTACCGATCACTTTCTGAGTCGATTTAGCGATGTCAGTCAGTCCGTCTGTCCGTCCGTCCGTCTGTCTGTGTGACCATGTAAACCTTGTAATCAAACTATAGATCGCAAATATGAATATATATTAATGAAATATAAGCTTCTATCGACAATGGCATGAATACTATTGAAATTGGCGAAAATCGGTGCATGTTCAGACCTAGTCCCCATACAAATGACCCCCATTACGCGGTTTTGATGCACGCGGTGTTTTCTCGGTCCCAATTAACAGCATATACCAAAGGATACCTGTACATGTATGTCCAGTTCATATCCTGAATCCGATAATGTCCAGCATTTCGTACCCTAAGTAATTTAATACCCAAAACAATTGATCCTGTTAATTTTTTTTTAATTTTAAAATATTGATATTTAAATAAATTCTTGTATGGATAAGCAAGTACATATATTAGGTATCCTTAAACAACTGCAATTGTTGTTGAAGATGTGTCATCATGCAAAGGCTACATCCTCTGTTTTTTTTTTCTCCTTAACCGAATTTATTACTTTTTCGCACTAGCAAACATGTGACTGACTGTGTCAAGCGGTTCAAAATATATTATTTTAACATAAGAATTCAATATTTTCGGACAACCAAGAAAACCAATTGATGGATGAATGTGGTACGAGTTGCATATAAAAACAATAAGAACGTAAACCTATACAACGTATGGAGTGGAGCATTTTTTTTTTGTTTATATATTTTTTTGTTTTCAATATGAGACCAACGCGTATGTTGCTGACTTGAAAAGGCACTTGTGTTGTTGTCATTGCAGTCGTTGTCAAGGTGTTCAACAATTCGCAAATGACTGAGTTTATCGCTTTTTAATAAGTTCGTATGCCAGTGAGTAGAAGAAGTGAGCAAATTTGCAGTTTATCTGTTATATTCTGTTTGTTTTTTCCTTTGAGTTTGTGAGTAAAGTGGAATTGAATGGCATATGAGCCAAATTGAAAGGGGTTCTCTGGAGAGACGACCTGTGTCGTTTTCTTTTATTGTATTGTATGTATGTATAAATGTCAATACAAGTAGAATACAAATGACAGATGTTGTTTGAAAGTTTAAGTGACCAAAAAACAAAATATGTTTTTGCTTCCGACTTTTTTTTTTTATTGTTGTTGTCTGTACTGTTTGTCCAAAGATGAATAAATTTGTGTTTTTTTTCCGTGCAAAAAAAAAATTGTCTTCTTCCCGATGACACAATGATAACTGAATGAAATTTATGAGTTGTTTCAAATGAATTCAATTTGAAGTTTATGTTATGATAAGTAAATGTGTTGTAATAATGTACACATACTTGTAGAGATAGAGACTATTCAAGGTAAACGAAATGCATAAAATTAATAACAAAAAAAAAAAAAAACTACTGAATTTTTGTAGCGTTCGATAAACAACAAATGTTTTCAATAAAATATATAAATTTAATGTATTTATATGTGTTAAGAGTGTTGGTTGGCTCGTGTAAAGTCCCTACTTACACTCTAATAAATTTGTCAGATTGATTCAAAATAAATCAATAACAACGTGTCCAAATCTCTTTGCTAAACCGAGCTAAAAAGAATGAATTCATTTGGAACTTTTTTCCTTTAAAATCGAACTTTCTCTCAGTTCTTTACATTTTGCATTTTTTGACTCTTAAAATGTTTCCAACTTTAACAGTTCTTGATTAAATGTACAAGTCCAAAATTAAGTTTTAAAAAGTTTTTTAACCTTCTGAAATCAATTGTCAAATTGTCAATTTTCTGGCAAAATATCTAAAAATTGGCGAATTGTTTGAGAACAGTTTTTTATATAAAATTTAAAAACCAAATACAAGAAAAGTATAGTCGGCCTAGACCGATACCCTATACCATGTATTTAGAGACCCTATATCCTAGGTCCAAGTAACCCATAAAAACAAAGTTTTTATTAAAACTCTTTCTTTCCTTATGCATATGAGTTTTGAATCTCTCCGTGACTGTGCATGACTTTGCGTGACAACTTCAAAATTAATCTTTGGTCACAACAAGTCTCTGGACCAAGTATCAGATTGACTGGATAAGGGAAAATGGGGTTTAAATCACTCCGTGACTGTGCGTGAATACGTCAAAGTTAATTTTGATCGATCGGATAAGGAGAAGTCTATGCGTGACTGTGCGTGACTATGTCAAAGTTAATCTTTTTTCACAGCAAGTGTATGGGCAAAGTTTCAGATCGATCGGATAAGGGGAAATGGATTTTAAATCACTCCGTGACTGTGCGTGACTATATCAAAGTTAATCTTTTTTTCACAGCAAGTCTATGGACCAAGTTTCCGATCGATCGAATGAGGGGAAATGACGTTTAGATCAATCCGGGACTATGCGTGACTGCGCGTAACTACCCCATAACTAATATACAGTCACAACAACACTATGGGCCAAGTTTCAGACCAATTGGATAAGGAGGAATGGGGTTGACCCACGACAGACAGACAGACAGAGAGTATGAGTTAAAAGAAAGAGTTTAAGCATAAACCAAATTTGAGTGCCATTGTAATCAATTTTTTTGCCTTCGATTATGAAAAAGTTCATATATGGGGACTAAGTCGAAAAATGGACCGGTCCTGACCATATTTCGTAAGTTCGCTTATTTTTTGTGAAACCAGATACAAACTAAATTTGAGAAAAATCTGTGCAATAGTTTTTTAAATAGATTTCAGTAAAAATCGGGAATCAGCTTCATATGGGGGCTGTGAGTAAGAATTGTCCTATAGGGTTTATTTTTCACTACTGATAAATGGAGGTAATAAACATACGCAAACCCCATTTTGACCGAGATCTATATGATAATTTGGATGTTTTGGAAATTTAAATCGATCTCGTAAGGGTCATTTGCATGGGAACTAGGCCTTGACATGAACCGATTTTCACTAATTTCATCCTATGCCCTATAGAAGCATATATACCAAATTCAATCAAAATGTATTCATATTTGTGACCTGTAGTGTCATTACAAGGTTTACATGGACAAACAGACGGATGGACGGACAGACGGATATCAAATATTTTTGGCAGTTACAAACATCAGCACAATGTTATCATACCCTAACCATATAGTAGTATAGGGTATAAAAAAAACGAGTAAGAGTGTTAAATTTAGCTATATCGAATCTTTAATACCCTCCACCTGGGTTTTACGATTGTATTAATTTTTGGACTTATTGCCCTTATTATAATAAATGTAAACAAAATATTTGAAAAAGTAAACAATTTGATAAGCTTAATACTAAATTATTACAACACACATACTGAATTTTTAATATATTTTAGAAGCGTCTCCATATTATACGTCATATCTTGGCATAATAATGCCCGATGTATCTCATTTTCAATACCAACCTGCTCGAAATAATGGACAGTGATGTGAATGAGCGTTGTTTCAACAGACAGACGGACAGATGGTACATTGAATCGAGTTGTTATAAGGATCAAGAATTTTTATACTTTATGGGGTTGCAAATTCAGTTTTCGATGCGTTACAAATGGAATAACAAACTGAAATGTACCTTCTGCACAGTGGTGTGGAGGGAATAAAAAATGTTAGCATAAAAGTTGAAAAGCTCATAAAGAAATATCAAATAAAAGTTTCTTATAACAGTAATTTTGAACGCTCTGAAAATTGTCATATTAAAGAATATTTTAAAAGTAATAATTTCTTTGTGCAGGGTCTCATAAAACTGGCTTATTAAGGAGTAATTTCAAAACTTTTATAATAGAGTTGTCTTATGTTATAATGCAATATCTTTTTTTTTTTATTTGAGCTCAGCCCTAGAGTCGATTATTTAATTAAATTCTTTCGAAGGTCTGTTGTTGTTTTTAAAAATAATAATGCATTTTCGTATTTTACTTTATGAGACCGAATTTTGGTGATGCCGAAGAGGATGATGATGTAGATATTTTTAGTATTCTATTGTCACTTAGTTATTTTACGACATCAAACAATCAGAACAACAATAACAACAACAATATCTAGTGTTTATAAGTTAATGTTGTTGTTATGTGAAACACTTTTGAACGTTTCAAATTCATAAAACGTTTTGAACATTCCATAGAAATTGAAAATAGTATCGTATCTGAATCTATTGTAGGTATATCTATATCAGTCACTATCAACTCAATTGATTGTGTTGTGTTTCAAAGTGTGTATATGTGTGTGTGTGTGTCTGTGTAATAGTTTATGGTTTTTTGTTTTTCTAAATAAACAATTTTCGATTGTTTATGGGTGCAAAGGTGTTTGTTAGTGTTTCCATATAGTCACGCGTCTTAGGAAAATCTCAAATGTCATAGTATTTTGTTGGCGGTGAACCCCAAAATTACGATTAAAAGCTAATTTACAAATCGTTATTTTTTATAGCATTTTTCTGGAATCTTAATGGCTTAAGAAATAGAATTTGTCACATAAAATTACAGGAACAGAAACCGTTAGAACTAATTGTCAATTTGTCGAATGGCGGTGTCATAGTGTGATGCTCTTCGACATTGTATTGATGCCTTCAAATCTAAATATAATCGTACAATTTAACATAAGGTTTTCGCAAAATAAAATTAAAACTTTACTTAATAAAAATTACTACTTTTTTTTTAATAATGTTAGTCTTGCAAAATATTATGGAATATGAAATATTTAATAAGACTGTGGAACATTTTCGGAGTCATTATCTGAGCGGGTAATAAATTCCAAGTCAGGGTGAAGGTACTAGGCCAAGATAATTTAACCTCAATAGATGAGTTAAAGAAAACTCTTTCACCTTTCCTTGCTTTCATCTGTCCCTTTTGAACCCTCAAAAAATCTATTCGTCTAAATTTGAAATTTGCGAAAAATATATTGCTTTAAAATATATTCCATAAAACACCACATACGAACATTACAGTGGACAGATATAAAATTTATTAAAAAAATAGTAATAGTTTGTGAGGAGTGATAATTTATTCTTGATCAAATTTAATTTTATAATAAGTTTGTATTCAGCAGCATGTCACGCCCGCAATTTTCATAATTTCGATCCAATTATTTGACTGTCTTAGTTCTGATATGTTCGCTATTAAATGGCGATAACATTTTTGCAATCGGTGAGAACAAAAAATTTAGGTTTTAGCCAACGAATTAAATTCTTGAGCCACTTTGCACTGAAAGTAATATAAAAGCCTATATGGGAGTTATTAATTAAAATTTTAATACAAAACAATTAAGTTTGTCAAAAAAAAAAAAGAATCAAGTGTTAATTTAAATAACATTCTCATCCATTATTTGTATTTTTTAAAGAATTAAAGAATTATTGCGGTTCATACATTAGGCATATCACTTTTTATAATTTTTGTGAATATCGCAATTGGCATCCAATTTATTCCAATATATCAAATTATTTTTTCGCGATCGTTAAAAAAATTGCGGCACCGAAGTTTTCATTGTAGGTTTTTTTATAATTATCAGGACAAGAGTTTTTACTCAGAAACAACAAATCTTAGTTCATATGTTATCAATGTTAGTACTTGGAAAAGAAATGGGCGGGATTAGATCAGTGGGTGTTGTACCTCATACAAAGTAAATATTTAATGTCATATCTCTGTAGCACTGTAATAGTGAAAGCCTTAGGGCTTTGTCTGAATTTATAGGTTACTAATGTGAGTAGTCGGGCAAAAATGGGCGGGATCGGAATAAATGGGCGTGGCACCCCTACAAAATAAATATTTAATGTCATATTTCTGAAGTACTGTTGTTTCAAAAGCCTTGGGACTTTGAGTGAGTCATAAGTTATTAATTTGAATAGTCGGACAAAAAATGGGCGGGATCGGGCCAAGAGACGTGGCACCTCCTATACAAAAAAATATGAAGTACTATGAAAATTACAGTCTTGAAACTTTTGAAAAATACATTAATTTCCAATGAAGCCGTAGAAAATATGAAAATCGCGAATAAAAAAATCGCTAAAATCAAAAATCGCCAAACTCAAAAATCGCAACTACAACATTTCGCCAAAATCAAAAATCACAAAAATACAAAAATCGTCAAAACCGAAATTCGACAATAACAAAAATCGTCAAAAACAAAAATTGTCACATCCAAAAATCGCGAATAACAAAAATCGCAAAAAAAATAAACAAATTAGAAATTGCCAAAGTTAGAAATTGCCAAAATCAAAAATCGCAGTAAAAACAAAAATCGCTAGAGCCAAAAATTGCCAAAAATTGCCAAAATCAAAAACTGCTAAAATAAAAAATAACAGAAATCAAAAATCGCCAAAATCAAAAATCGCCAAAATCAAAAATACCAAAAATCGAAAATCGCAAAAAACAAAAATCGTTAAAAATCCAAAATACCCAAAAAAAAAAAAAAAAAAAAAATCGTGTAAACCGAAAGTCGTGAATAAAAAAATTGCCTAAATAAAAAATTGCCAAAAAGGAAAATTGCGAATAACAAAAATCAGAAAAACGCCAAAGTCAAAAACCGCCAAAACCGAAAATAGCAAATAACAAAAATCGCCAAAAGCAAACAACGCAAAAATCAAAATTCACAAAAAACAACCATCGCCAAAAATAATAATCGCCAAAATCAAAAATCAGAAAAAACGCTAAAATCGCAGATACAAAAATAAAATAATTTTTTACAAAATGTATTCCCAGTTTTTTACTTCGTTACGATGAGTTATTCCCAGATCCGTATGAGATTAACTTAGTATCTTTGTTGAACATTAATTAATTCAAAAAGAATCATTCTTCTATTTGCAGTTCTTGCCAAATTCTAAATAGTTTGTGTTGTTTACGAGTACTTCACTAATAAAAGGCTTTTTTCTGGCTGTACTGGGACAACTTCTCCGGATACTTTGAAACGATTTCGAGTAAATTATTGCAATGTTTAGGCCATTTGCTATTTCCACTATCGTAGACCTTAGAGAATGTGTTATTTTGTAATATTTCATATTATCTGGAATTTAACTCGTAGAGTTATTTTTGATGGCCAAACGCCATCGAATGTTGAACCAATTCGAACTGTTCGAAAATATTTTCCCTCAAAACAGATTTCTGACTTTCCTTGAGACATAAATTATTATTAAGTAATTGTTTTTAATAAAACAGACTTAAAATTTTTCGTTACAAACATCATACAATTCACAATAATACTTAATAAGTTACAAACAAACTAAACTGTAACCACCTGCGCATACACAGAAATAACATTCGGCAACCGAATTGTTCTAAAGTTTAACAACTTGAATTTTGTGTCAACTAACCATTTTCTATTGTGATCAAATATTGCAAATCCAATCAACTCATAACTCGGTTATTAACTTCATAGAAATTCGGTTGGTAATGAATTTGGTAGCTAAGGTATAATATATTGTATCAAAGATTTGGCTACGCTACATTTTTGATACCCCTCCATCTGGACTTATTGCACTATTTAAAAACAAATGTAAACTAAATATTTGAAAAAGTAAACAATTTGACAAACTTAGTATTTTTTTAGAGGTGTCTCCATATGTTAAGCCATATTTTGGCACAATGATGCCCGATTTACCCCGATTTAAATGCCTGCTCGAAATAATGAAAACAATATTATCCTAAGTTTGATCAGGTGAATGATTTATTTTGTGATGAGCATGATTTCAAAAGACAGAGGGACAAACGCACAGACGGACATCGCAATATCGACTCTAGTTGGGATATGGATGAGGAATATATATACTTTATGGGATCACAAATGCAATTTTCGATGCGTTACAAAATGAATAGTGGTGTGGAGGGTACATAAATAGATAATATATTTACATACACATTCAGAGCTTTAATAAATGAATTGGAATAGTTGGTTGATAGGCTTTTCTCGCATCAAGCCATCGATATGCGCATTAACTTTAAGTAAGTATGTAATTTGATTTAAATAATTGTGGAAGAAGTAAAAAACTATTTCTTGCAGAAATTCTTTTAACACAAAATTTTAACTCAACACTTTTGTTTCGATTGAACTACAAAAAAAAAACTACAAACTGTAGCTCAAAAATTATTATGAGCTAATTAAATTCTCACTTTAATCGAAGAATGAACTAACACCAAATACATTTTGTTTCAAACAACACCAGTCAATGTCCTTAAATTTTTCGTAAATTTCCCCACGACAGCACATACAAAATCTATTATATAAAAGAAAAATAAAATCAAATTATTCATTTATTTCTTTGGCTAAATAAAACATATTTCGAACATATGTGTTAAGCTGAAGACCGACGGACACATGCCGAGTACTTGCATACTAGTGAATATTTTTCGGGATAAAGGCGGCTTTTTCTTCCTTCTGTTTAATACTTATTGCATGCACCACCACCACCGCCACCATCAGTAAACACAACAATATACATGCAGCAATATTCAACAACAACATCCAAACAACTTATGCGATCAGTAGCGTTAAAAGAGCAATTCATCATTTTCATGCAGTTCATTGCATTTCGATTTGGATTTGAATTGGATTTTGGCGCAGTAGCTGGCGTTTATGTGATTTATTTGTCTCTGATTTGGGAGGATACACTCACACTCACTCAATGACTTGTATTTTTCTGTTATCATATGGATTTTTTTTTTTTTTGTAGATTTGATCTTTTTTTAGTCGTTAGTTTAGTTCTCATAATATTGGATTGTGTACAAATGTGTGGCTTCTTATTCTTTTTTTTTTTTGTCGATCAAGATGATAATGATGTTATTGTTTTGAAATGTATTTATTATGATTTTCAACAATACCAAAAAAAGACAAAAAAAAAGGTGGAACAGTTTTACTTGTTTTCCATGACATTTCCGGGGATGTCTCTGTTTCAAGAATTATGCTTGAGTGAAAATTACATTAATTATTTTTGTTTTGTTAAATCTTATTATAAATTTAATTGAATTTATACACATTATAATTATCTGAAAATAATATGTATGTAAGTATGTGTTGCTTAGCTCAGTTGTTGGCCAGTCTCTCTTATTTAAACAACACAAGTTTTCTTCAAACTTCTTGGTATATTTTTTTATTTTTTCAACTTTACTGTTTAAAAGGTTTAATGTTTAAAAGGTTATCCTTCAAACAGTTTTTGTTTGGTTTTGTGTTATACGAGTAATTGTGTTCTTTTGAACTGATTAAGTTTTTAACGTAATACTCGTGCTTTCTATAGGGAATAAGAACAGCCCCAATCAGTGTTTGGATTTGGTCAAGTAGAAAAGTAGTCAATATTAAGTGTTCGTATTAAAAGAGAAGTAAATAACTAAATTTACTGTGTAAAACTGGAAAAAAGGAACAAGAGAACTGGCATGAAATTTAAATAAATATTTTTTTTCCTATATATTAAGGATTAATACTTAAAAGTTGGCTCAGTCAAAAACAATCGCCAATAGGAGAGAAGACACTTAATTATAAATTCAGCAACAACCGACACATGAAATTTTTAAAATTTTGGAAAAAATTTAAACAAATTATATCTGTTTTAAAAATATTATAAATTTTTCATTTACATTTTCTTGACGAGAAATTGTATTACATTTCAATATTCGAGGGTGGTCCCAGAACAACCCGACCTGACAAAGAAAACACAACAAATTTGGGAATAATTTTTTTTTATTTCTCAACTTAATCTTCTTTTAGCTCGTTACGCTTTTCCCAGCGATATTTAATAGCTTCCATACCGTGTTTAAATTAAAGACTGCATTTCTTAATAGCTTGGAAATATTTTTAC
The DNA here is from genome assembly GCA_963682025.1 of Cordilura impudica. Classification (NCBI taxonomy): domain Eukaryota; kingdom Metazoa; phylum Arthropoda; class Insecta; order Diptera; family Scathophagidae; genus Cordilura; species Cordilura impudica. The sequence continues at coordinate 4,132,320 of OY821521.1, forward strand.
CACCAAGCCATTTTTTCAAGTTTGGAAATAGAAAATAATCCAAGGGAGCTAAATCTTTCGAATAAGGTGCGTGTTGAACCAATTCGAACTTTAATTCATGTATTTTGGCCATCGCAATAGTGGATGTCAGAACTGATTTATTGTATTGGTGAAACAACACTTTCTTATCGCCAATTGCGGCCTTTTTTTTTCCTAAGTTTCATCAATTAGCTGCAATAATTTAATTTATTTGTTTTTCTTTTTGAAGGATTATCCCATTCGCATCCCAAAAAATAGACATCATAAGCTTGCCTGCAGATGAAACTGTCTGTGCCTTCTTTGGACACTATTCTTCCACTTCAGTTCACCGTTTTCAATGTTCTTTTGACTCAGGTGTAAAGTGCTGGACCCATGTTTCATACATAGTAATGAATCGAAAGCTCGGCTTTATTGCGATGCAACATCGCCAAACACTTTATTTAAACATCTTCACGATGCTGGTTTCGTTCTTTTGCGAGCAAACGCGGCACTCATCTTGCGGACAGCTTTCTCATCTCCAAATTTTCGATCAATATGCGATGTATAGCACTTTTTGAAATGTCTATCATTTCAGCTAGCTCGCGCCCCTTCAGCCGACGATCAGCCAGTAGTTGTGGATTTTTTTAACCATTTCTGTTTGTTTTTGTAATTTCGTGTCCGCATTTTTCGATCCACAATTTTCCATAGATTTTCTATGGGATTGAGATCTGGTGATTGGGTTGACCATTCCAAAACAGTAACTGAATTTAATTCTAGCGATGCGATTACTAGTTTGGAGGTGTGTTTTGTAGTTTTACTACATGAATTGGACCCATTCTTTGGCTCAAGAAGCAACCCCATATAGTTTATTTGTATATTTTGGGTCTAGTCTTATTTTCTGAAAATAGAACAGTATTCCAATTCCAGTTCATGTGTGCTTTATCAAAATTTCTGCGAGCCAGACGAATTTTGTCTGATATCAGTGGTTTCTATACAGGACGATAACAACCAAGATCAGCCTCAAATGCTCGTCGGGAAACACTTTGCATTTTTGGACATTTTTAAATTCCCTTGCTATTAAGTTATCCTGTCTTTGACTCGTTTAACGGAGCCTGCCACATAAATGTTGAGTCGTCACCGTACACCTCTTTTTTCACGATCTATTTTGATAATTTTTGAGATTATGGATTTATTCAAGCAATATTTCTCACAAATTATCTTTTGCTTAAGATCAGCAGTAAAATCATCTAATACTGGTTTTTAACTTTTCACAAAACTTTGTTCCTGTGTTTAAGAAACAGTTAAAAGAAAACGTCAGAAACTATAACTATATAAATAACGGTTAAGATTTTATGCATTTTCTTTCATACCATCTTCTATTTTTATTGGTTTAATCGACTGTGGTGCAGAAGTTTAAAATTTTTCATTGTTTTGGCATTACTAAAAAAAGTATTTATTTTTTCGTTTATCTATTTTTTATAATTCTTTTTTTTTAACAAATTTTAGTGATTTTGCAAAAAAAAAATACATTAACTTTAAAAAACAAAATTGGCAAATTCAGAAAGTTTGCAAAAGTTTCCAATGTATTGTCAATCACTGTATGTTAATACATACTAGCAGAGCCCAGCCCTTGAAATTCGAGTGTAAATTCTAGCAAATTTTAATTTCTCATTTAATAAATAATATAAGAGCCTAAAAGTAAGTTAATCAATTTTAGCCAATTTACAATTCAAAACTTTTTAAATAAAATTCATTAAATATCATTATAAATATTTGTTGAACGCATAGAAAATATATAAATGGGTTTGTTATAAAATAATTTCAGCAAATTCACAATTTAACATAGGGATATTTAAAATAAACACACACAGTATGAATTTTATGTATGTGTTAGTAGCAGCTGTAAAATCTGTAAATCTGGTGGACAGCTAAAAAGAAATACCATTCAAATGGGGTATTTTTTGTCAAAATCGGTCTGTAAATAAAATATTTACATCGGTCATAAAATATTTACATACATCATTAGTTTTACGTGTTTCGTTTAAAATAATTATTACATACTAGCAAATCCCTCGAAATTCGAGTGCAAATTCTAGAATATTCTATTTTATCAATTAATAAATTTACAATTCAAGGAGATTCTAGTTTTTCAATTAATAAATTTACAATTCAACACTCCTTATTGTCTTTATGTCCAAAGTTATTTTTCAATTCAACACAATACTTTTTGCAAACACATTAACAAATTTAATAAACACACATAATAATAATAATAGGCAAGGCGATTTCTTGTGACCCATATAAGTATGTCAGTTTTAATCCTATTTTGCCTCATTTGATAGGTATTTCATTTTAACTGTCCACCAGAATTACAGATTTTTAATTTTTTTTTTTTTTTTTTGAATAAAATGCATTTAAAGTTGCTACTAACCAACCCATGAATAAAATTATACAGTGCTGTGTTTGTGCTTATTAAATTTGTTAATGTGTTTGCAAAAAGCACTGTGTGTTGAATTGAAAAACAATTTTGGACATAAAGAAAAATAAATTTGGACATAAATCAATAACGACAATAAGAAGTGTTGAATTGTGAATTTATTAATCGAAAAAATAAAATTTTTTTAGAATTTGCACTCGAATTTCGAGGGCTGGGATCTGAAGTATGTATTAGTTATTTTAAATGAAACACGCAAAGCTAATTTTTGCTTTGAAGTTTATATCACATTGCAGAGCTTTTTGACACTTAAACTTTTTTTTATCAAAATCCGATTTAGCAGGTTTAAATTTGGACTTTCAATATGTAAAAATAAGTCATATAAGTCAATATTATCATTTCTGATATTAAAAAAGTTTTTTTTTTCAACAAATTTTATATATTAATATTTAAACCACTTTTTTATCACAGGTTTTTGGCAATACTGCTCAAACTAGAAAACATGATTGACAACAATTTCGGTGACCACATTGGTGTAAAAGTGAATTGGTTTTTAAAAAAAATTTATTCAATTTACGTGCTCCTTTCCTCTTAAGAAAATAAAATTCTGGATACTTATAATTTTTGGAAAATTATACATATGATGAATATATAATGAAAGTTGGTACATACGAGTACGATTGTATCGTAATTTGATTTTTTAAATTATACATAGGTATATTGGATTGCAATAAAATACGAAATATTTCATTTGTCATGTTTCACAATCACTAAAACACTTGCAGGAGGTCTTGTTAAAATTACGAATATGAGTACAAGTAGGTATTTAATTAAAATCATATAAAGTGGCAATTACAAAATAAAATACATATACATATGTAGATCTGAAATGAATATTGGAATGCAATTGAAAATGTGTAAATTTCAGATGAAGATGAAGTTGTGGAATAGAAAGAATATCTGTGATGATGCTTTGATTGGAAGAATGGGAGGAGACTACACCATTTAGTTAAGAATAATGATAATTATTAACTCAAGTGATAAGTTACTAAGCGTGATAAGAAATATCTGTGGTTTTCTGGAATAACCGCGTATGTCCATTTTTGTTTTGAGTTAATGATGCCAAATATATTAATTTTTAACGCTCTTTACATGTGTTAATTTTTTTTTTTTTTATTATTGGCCGTTTCTGGGTTTTTTCTTTAAATAACGACGTAACTTAAATGTTTATTAAATATATTTGCAGCACTAACGACGTATGCCAACCTACGTTTGATCGCTGACAAATTATTTTCTCAGAAAACGACACAGCGACATTGTTATTAATGAAAAAAAAAACCAAAATAATTTTGGATTAGTTTTCAGTGTTTATTTCTGTTCTTTTTTGTGACTATTATTCTTGATACGTTGTTATATTCTCATCCTAAGTCCCGTTAACTTTTTGTTGACGAACAAAAAAATCCATTTTTCAAGCAACAACAACTTACGTCTACATGGTTGGTTGCATTGGTAGTTTTCTTTTTCAAAGAAAACGACGTTTGTCAACATAAGTTGTTTTATCTGCACACACTTTAAGTGTAATTTACATATTGTTTTTTTCGTCCTTCTCTAGGATCTATTCATCTGAAGATTTTTGACTCAAAATTTTATATAAAGTATTTATTGCCCATATCTACAGGACTGTTAAATAAAAAGCTCAAAAATCTTTATATCGAGCCCATAATTTCCAATATAAAGTTTGTTTTGGCTCCTCTGAACATTTTGATTTTATGACATACGCGGTTATTCTAGAAAACCACAGATACCTATATGAATTTAAAATAAAAAAAACAGCAATAATTTTTTGCTTAAAATTAGAACTTGAAAGACTATATTATACCTACGCCTATTACGAAAAATTTTTGAATTGTTTTAAAAAGATTAAGAAGTATTTTCATCAAGTGTTGTCAAGATTTCTGAATTAACATTCATCGATCGGGGCCTTTTAACTAAATACCTTTTTGTGCCTCTAAACGCAGTAATAAATTTTTCTTTTTTTTTGTTTACGTTAGATATTTAACGCATATTTTTTCGTTGAACAATATTAAAATCGCGTCAGTAAAACTGCATAACGAAATGGTGTAATAGTCCATATTGGCTAAAAATCCAAAATAAAAAAAATTAGGCAGACAACAATTTTATATAAAATACAAAAACAAAACAAAAAATAAAACAAAAGAAATCACACAGAGTCCACATTACGATATACAAGTACTACTCATACCACATACATTCACAACTACATATCACTACGCACTGCTGCTGCGACTATGTGAAGTTATGGTGGTTATATGTGTTACTAACATAACGGTTGTTAAAAAGAGACAGAGGGTTTGTATCTGAAGTGTTGGTAGTTGTTGTTGTGTGTGAATGTGTGTTGATTGTATGTGTACAAGTGTTAAAATAGTCTCCGCCCTTTTGGCTTAAATAAACTGGCTAAATGTGCTTACCACAATTGAAATGGTCATGAAACCGGTTCATCATCGTCGTCATCGCGCACTAAACAATGCACACACACACACAATATATGTACTACATACAAACACGTACGAGTACTTATGTATGCATTCATCTCCAACAATAAACTGTGAAAGCGGACATATTTTGCAAGGGTTGGACTTGAAATATTAAATAAACATTTTCACCTCCATCATCGTCGTCGTCATCATCAACATAGTGGCTGAACTCACTCGTACGCAATTGTATTGTAATTGTACGAATATTTCATGAAAATAATATTATATTGATATAAGTAATTAAACGCCATCACTGCTGCCCTCTGCCCCCGTTAATTCACGCAAATTGACATATTTTTTAAATACAAAATGAAGAATAGATCATAGATTTTTTTCATATATGAATTGAAAATCATCGGCCGGCATAATTTTCCTTCGATTAAACAAAATAAATCTACACAAATTTTATAACATTTTTATATTAAACAAATACGAAAATTCCAATAAATCAAGCCCGATCATAAGATTGAAAATCCTATCAAATCATTAGATATGCAGGGATATAATTTTTCACATTTATTTGAAAGTTAAACTTGCCCAAATGAAATTTAAACACTAAGCTATCAAGTAAATAATTTAAATCGTAAATATGTTATTTCAGAAAAAATAATACCGAAATTGATGTCACTAACTAATTTTCACTAAAATGCTTCTTAAAAAGTTATTTGAAATCTGAAGATTTTAAACTTTTATCTGATGCGTCGGTTATGATGCGCCCATTAATACCGGAAAATTTATTTTTTTTTCAAGTTTTCTTGGCTTAGTTTGACACAATTCCGAAATATGTTTTTTCTTTTTTCTGCAAAATGATTATGAGAAATTTTAACGACATTTTTTATCGAAATAGTTTTTAACCAGTTGGCACAAAAGCGAGTCAGAATGTTTTATTGTCTGGTGAGCAAAGGATTTTTTCCTGAGACCATTCATTGATTTTCAAGGTTAATTACAACAATCAAAATTTTATCCAATTCCATGTTTTTTGTAATAATTCGATTTTAAAAATCTGTATCGCCGTACCTAGATTTACAAGAAAAACATTAATATCTTCAGATATACATATTTAAAAACCAAACTAAAAATTTTAAAAATTGCGAAAATTTGTAAATAACATTAGGCTACAAAATGGGAAATTTTTTATGAAACTTGATTAGCACTATATTTTTTTTTTGATGCGTTATGGTCCTCTAACAATAAAAACAGGTGCAATTTTAAAGTTTTTGTATATATATATTTTTTTTTTTTCTAAAATAACTTGAGAACAACTTGACCTTTGGTTTTAAATACCAACAAGAATTTGTAATTTAAATTATCTCTAAGTTATGCTAATATTAGTTTTTATATACTTCATAGTTTCAGTTATTCGGAATGAAATGATAAAAAAGAAATATTAATATTTGTTTTATTTTTTTATTTTATAGTTAGTCATCTTCTGGGATATTTAATTTTGTTGATAAACAAAAAAAAAAAACACAATAAAAATACAAATACAAATTACAAAAAACTAATCAATGCACTTTGAATATTTTGAACTAGTTCAAAAATTTTATTTTTACTAATCTTTTTGGACCTCAACCCAAACTTAATCATCAAAACATAAAATAAAAGTTCAACTCAAAAATTGAATTAAAAAAATATTTTTTTTTTTTTTTTTGTTGCATAGTGTAAAGATTCCCAATTTTCCCATTTTATATTACTCGAATAATTAATAATTTCTCGGTAAATCAATCAAAGATTATTCGAGTGAATAGCCTAAATAATACCTCTTTAAAATAACAGTTTAATGTAATTTTTTCTATTCTCCGTACATATTTTGCATGAACCATGCCTAAAGTATACCAATCCTTATTTTGTTATTGTACGCTGCAGACATTGGGGCAGTTCAGTTAGAACGGAAAACGGAGAAACACTAACTATTGTCGAAAATAAATACTCTCTTTTGACTTATGCTGGAACTTACATTTGGATTTCATTATGCCATAGAAAAAGCAGTCAACTGTAAATTTTTTAATTCAAGTTCTCCTTTGTCTGCCCCATTCATGACCATGTTAAACATGGTTATTTTAATAATAAAAATTATTGCGGGCATAACAAGGTTGTTTGAGCTATGGTGGTGGTGTGAAGTAGCAGTGTAGAGCCATGTATGTTACCATGTGTTATCATAAAAGTTTTATCATAATTAAATGGCCGTCTACTTGGCTTGTCATAAAATTCTCTCTTTGACCATTGTGACATAATGTTTTAACAACATGCAATATTTGTGGCGTACAACGTACATAAATATTTTCTAAACCAGCAAAGTTATAAGCGAACTACGTAAATTTATTTAATCCTGTAATTAGAAAAAAAAAGTTTTTATGGAAATTTAATTTAAGAACATTATGTTCAAGTTATATTCGTTCTTGAAATTATAAGTGTCTATAAAATAGATAATTTTTAGTTAAATAAAGCCTTATAACAATATGTTTGCAAATTATTATGTAGATGACGGTTTTCAGTGTTTTAAATATATATATTTTTTTTTAACACTGCTCAATATAAATTTCGGTGTATATAGAGCTGCATATTGTTTGCCACATCAGAAACTTTTTGGAAATTTCGACTGCATTAGCAACATAAAAATTTTGACCCGAAAGCTGTCAAAAATCTGCCACTACATACGTTTCATCGTGCATTATGCAGCAGGAGTATTTTTTAATGAAACATTATTTCAATTTATGTGCTCTTTTTTAGCCTCTAAGTTTCTTACAGCGTTCCTTTCTGGAACTTTTTTAACCTTTCGTGTGTTCACACCTGCATTGGCTTTATTTTTTCGCACCAAATAGTCCGAGCACTAGACTTTCCGTGCTACTTTCCTACCAGATGTATTGGGAGCAATTTTCAGTATGTTTTCTTTCTCCTTGGCCTTACAAACATCTTTCTTGCATATCCAGATTTCTTCATAATGGCCCAATACTCCTAATACTTTCTAATTATACTGGGAACAGTTTGCCGTCAGACTTTGGCGACCAAGTTGGATTTTGTTGAAAATATATTATAATTTTAGCATGCACTTCTATTTCATCATTTTAATCAAACTAATAATAAGTGAACAGGGATGTCATTAAACATAATAACTGAAATTTTTTTAAAGACAACTTAAACAATTTAAATAATGCGAAATAAATTTATAGGAAAAAGGTGCGTTAAGATTTTACCGATCTCACTACTTATATCGTATATTTTTTCTAAAAAAACTTCGAATAATGATCTTAAAATCACTTTTTTTTTTGGCTGCAGTACCACAAAATTTTTGTTTTTCAATTTGAATATCATTGAGAAATTTAATTGAGATTTGGGTTTTGCAAATTCACAAAAAAAAAAAACAAGTAAGAAAATTATAGTCGGTCTAGACCGACTATACGATACCCTATACCATGCGTTTAGAGACCCTATCTCTCAGGCCCAACTAACTGGATATAGAAAATAAGCATAAACCAAATTTGAGTGGGATTTTTATTACTTCTTCGGCTGCAGATATAAAAAAGTTCATATCGGATGCTATATCTATATGGGGACTAGGCCCAAAAATGGACCGATCCTGACCATGTTTAGTAAAGTCTCTTGTATTTTACAAAAATATATACAAACAAAATTTGAGAAGAATCAGTGCAATATTTTTGTTTTTTGATAGATTTTATTGAAGATCGGGAAGCAGCTCTATATGGGGCCTATGACTGAGAGTTGTCCAATTGGGATCATTTTTTGACTACTTATTAATGGATGTAATAAATACATATAAACCCAATTTGACTAAGATATGTATGATAATTTGGATCTTATGGCAATATATGTTGATTTCATAGGGGTCATTTGTATGGGGGCTAGGTCTGAACACTGACCGATTCTCACCAATATCAATAGCGTTCCTCCCATGGCAGATAAAAGATCAAATACCAAATTTCGTCAAAATATATTCATATTTGCGACCTGCAGTTTGATTACAAGCTTTACATGGACACACAGACGGACGGACGGACGGACGGACGGACGGACATCGTTAAATCGAATCAGATAGTGATTCTGATTCGATCGGTATAATTAAAGATGGGTGTAGGTCAAATATTTTTGGTTGTTACAAACAGCAGCACAAAGTCATTATACCCAAACCACATAGTGGTATAGGGTATAAAAACGTATTTTGAAATAATTGCTGTAAAATCATGAATTTTTTACAAAAAAAAAAAAAAATATATATATTGAAAATTTTTTAATAAATAAATTTCTCTAAAACCAATGCCTCAGTTTTCAAAAATGTTAAAAATAAACAATAAAAACACATATAAAAACAATTTAAATACCACTGGCTTCTTCAACTTGATTTATTATCACCAAACTTTTTCTACGTTAAATAAAATGAAAAAATTATTCGTATAAAAATCTTGGAACAACAAGAATAAGATTAAAAGTTAATAAAATTTTTAAAATTACATAATTTTAAGTTATATTATTTATTTTATTTTTTAAACTCTTTCTATTAACTCATACTCTCTGTCTGTCTGTCTGTCTGTCTGTCTCTCGTTGGTCAACCCCATTCCCCCTTATCAAATTGATCTGAAACTTGGCCAATAGTCTTGTTGTGACTACAGATTAATTTTGGGGTAGTCACGCACAGTCACAGAGTGATCTTAATGTCATTTCCCTCATCCGATCGATCTGAAACTTGGTCCATTCACTTGCTGTGAAAAAAAGATTAACTTTGACTTAGTCAAGTACAGTCACGCATGGTCACGCACAGTCATGGAGAGATTTAAAACGGATTCCCCTCATCCAATCAGTCTGACACTTGGTCGATATATTTGCTGTAAAGAAAGATCAACTTCAACATAGTCACGCACAGTCACGCATAGTCACGCACAGTCACGGAGTGATTTAAAACCAATTTCCCTTATCCGATCGATCTGAAACTTGATCGATAGACTTGCTGTGAAAAAAGATTAACTTTGACATAGTCACGCACAGTCACGCTTAGTCACGTAGAGTTACGGAGTGATTTAAACCTCATTTCCCCTCATCCAGTCGATCTGAAGCTTTGTCCGTAGACTTGTTGTGCCCAAAGAATAATTTTAAAATAGTCACGCAAAGTCACGCACAGTCACGGAGAGATTCAAAACCCATATCCATAAGGAAAGAAAGAGTTCCAATAAAAACTTTGTTTTTATGGGTTACATTATTTTAAACAAAATTTTAAATTTTTGTTTATTTATACATTGGTTTTCATTATGCCGTTTTCAATGTAAGTTGTAGTCAATTGTATAAAATCGCGTTGTAATATAGTGTCATTTGCAACATTTGACAATCGGGCATAATTATTTATCGATTCCAATACCATCGAAATATTTTATTGACTAGCATGTAACCGTAAGCAATAAGTTTAGTTAATGTCTCCGCCAAAAAATATTTCACAAAATTACTTTTATTAAAATTTTTTTTTTTTTAATTCAAGCTACTTTTTTTTTTTTAAATTGAATCATCCTACAATAGAAAAGTAACTGAATTTCTTTTTTCAAGCTGATATATTTCATAATCGTATTTTTACTACATGTATATCAAAGCAAATGTACACATCGCTAGTGAGCCCAATTCTTGACATGGTTCTGTTATTTGGGTTCCTCAATAGAATATCCACATAAATTACATCGAGTCTATGCAGAAATAGTTCCTTTCTTTTCTGTTTGCATAGCCCACATTGGATTTCTGTAGATCTTTCTTCATATCCCATGAGATTAGCATTAATTAGTGGTTTTACCTGCAATGATGACCATTAAGACAAATGCTATTGGGCCCGATGGTATACCTCCAAAATTTATAAAATTAATTTTTGAAAGTATTCCCCGTCAGTTGGTTTTTATTTTTAATACAATTATAAGAAGATTAAAATCCCTCGACAAGTTACGGACTTTCGACCCATTAGCATTCTAAATGTTATCTCTAAAATTTTCGAAGTTTTATTAAGGAATCAAATAGAGGGACATCTAAACTCCGGTAGTTATTTAAATCAATTCCAGTCCGGATTTAGAAAACGTTACAATACAACAGGCTTGGTATTAGATACTGTAGAAAATTTAAGGATTAATTTGGAAAAAAAACTAAACTCGGTACTAATTTTTTGGGTTACAGTAAAGCTTTCGACTCCTTATGTCATGAAATGCTTTGTAACAAATTATTTTATCAATTTGAATTTGGAATTTCTGCATGTAATTTATTGTGGTCGTTTCTATTTAAATAATAGATGTCAATTTGTACAATCGAATGAAATTTTCTCAACAACATTAAAGACTTTTAGAGGTGTCCCTCAGGTATCTATACTAAGCCCACTTCTATTTATGATCTACATATATCAATGATTTGTATCAGCAAATTAAAATTTGTAGAAGTTATACATATGCCGATGATATTCAGTTTTTACCAAATGACAATGGTGTCAGCCTTAGTTTTCTGGAAGACAACGTAAATAGCGACTTGTATCGAATTATGGAGTGATGGACATCAAATTTTCTATGTTTAAATCCTACCAAAACACGCTGCATGTGGTTTTCACAATGTAACTCGATTCCAAGCATAAACGTGTCCTTAACGTGGAGACCGCATACACATCAGTGTCAGGTGCCTGGCGCATTCCAAACAAGATCTGGCAAGTAAATTGTGCGGTCGTAAATCAGCTACAGCACTATGTCATCAGCTGATTTGATAAAATTTCGACTGTTAAGACAACATAATTACAAGCTTAATCAAACCAGCTCGCTCGGATTATTTCAAAATTTAAAATTTGGGAAAAGGGCTCGGTGAAGACTACGTTCGATAGCTATTTTAAGGAGCTTGACAGTTCTTACTACAAACAGGCTATTCAAACTATTGAATATCGCTGGGAAAAGTAAATCGACCTAAATCTGTTGTGTTTTCTTTATCATGTCGGATTGTTCTGAGAGCGCCCTCATTGCAAATTTAAAAAAAAAAAGAGTTGTAAAAGCTTTGTAGCTTTACTATTATATACAATATGAAATATATCATAACTTAGATGATATGTTGCAGTTTTCAGTCGAAGAAGTATTAACTTTCAAAATAAACTTAACTTGCTATTTAAATTGATACATTTTTCAATTGAACCATTGTCCATAGAGATACAGTTTATTCCCACTATTTATATAAAACTAACTTCAACGGTACCTGTAATACTTCAACTCTCAACTGCATTTGGTTTTTCCACAGACCACGATCATCGACATGTTTTTTGTGTAGACTTTCAAGTTTTGCGCTGATCTTCGTTTAATGTTTATTTTTCTCTTTTAGTTTAGTTTTTAATGGACAAATAAAGACTACAAAATTAGAAAGGACACCATTATTTACCGTGAAAAATAGACAACTAGATGTTAATGATTTCCTTTTCTTCAAAACTAGGATTTAAAAGCCAATCAAATGTGAAACCAGGTTGTTCCCATAACAAGGCATCCATTGAATACACATATTTCTATACAAGAAAGTCATACGTATGAGTTGTGGTATTGAAATAGCGTTAAATATGGCCAATCGTATGCCATCACCGTGACTTCTAAAGAGTGCCAGCAGCAGCTATGCTAACTTTGCGCGTTTCGACCTAGATTTAGCGCTTTTTAACTACGCAAAAATCGCGTTTTATTTTCATATAAATTAGCGCTTTCGCTTTTTCTTTTTAGTGCTTTTAGTGCCTTTTTGATACAACAGTTCATGTGAAAAAAATTTTACATATTTGAACAACTTCCCTCCAACTTTAAACTTTATGGTCAAAGAGAATCATAATTGATTCTATAATTCGTCATTAAGATAAAAATTATGTAAAAAGCTATATAAGTTGTTTAACTAAGATACCGATATGCCAACAAAAATGCTGATGGTAGCACGAAGCAAATGGCTTTCTATAGAAAACCCCATCCAAGCGTTTTTGAATATTTAAAGTTGTTAATTTAAAATCGTTTGAGACGACGCTTCCGAAAATTATATTTATATAACGTAGTTTATCAGAGGTACAAAATGTAAGTCTGGCTTTCGAAGCCCATAACGCGGACCACACAAAACTTTTTGGATACTTATGTATATCAGTTACTAACATATAGGATAATTTAAACTACGGGTAAATTTGAATATTTCAAGGATGAGATCGATCCTATACTTAATGAAATTTTTTATTTGGGTTATAGTTTTGACAATTATGTTGAAGAATCAAACAAACAATTAACCAAAAAATTTTAATTAAATTCACAAAATCTCTAATTTATAACCAAAAAGCTAAATTGTCATTTAATAATAAAACATAAAAAAATTCTTTACTCAGCGTAGACATCATTTTTGAAAAATAAAATAATTTGTAAAAGTCAAAAAAGTCATTTCTTAGCAATTTAAGAATTTGTTTACATTCAAAGAATATTTACACCTAAAAAACGTTAGCAATATTATCTAAAAGTCTTGCTATTGCTACAGAAAAATTTATAATTTTTGGTGTCAAATTTGTTAATTTTATGCCGGTTTTTTCAATGTATCGTCAAACTGCCAGTTACTTAACCAGTACATAAATTTATTGGACCGATAAACTGCCGGTTATCAATTTTGGTTTTCTCAATGTACCGACAAAAACATTATTTTCAGTTGGCAATGCCTCTCAAAATACGTATGAAAGTTGGAAGAATTATTTTCAGTTGGCAATGCCTGTCAAAATTGATATGAAAGTTGGGTGAATAACTTATCTGTAATATAAATAAATAATAGGCAGATGAGTGCCTGTTAGCTTTGCGACAAAATAGAAGCAAACCAGACATTGAGAAACCCAATTTCTTTAATCGGCAGTTTCTCGTTGGGATAAAAGATAATCGCCTATTGAGAAAACGGGCATTAGTATAATAAATCTGTTAATATTAGCGCAATGATTTTGATTTTGATATGAAAATAAGGGTTTTTGTTTTTTGGATCTTTCATATTTATTAAAATATTTCATGTGTGTAAGAAAACCTTTTAAAAATAAAAAATTGCAAGAGATTTTAAAAGCTTTTGTAACAAAGGTAGGGGTTGTGTTTATTATTATTTTTTCTAATACTGTGTATTTCGTACTTAAATAACAATGAAAGGCAATTATAATTATTATTTATTTGATTCAAATATTGATAGCAAATATTTCATATTTTGTATGTTATATGTTATGTGTTATTTCTGTTCTTTAGTAGTTTTTTGACTTCTTCATCTAAATCTTCATCTAATCTGAATTGCCAATAATATATTAACTATAAAATCTGTAATCCTTATTCCTGTTTTCCTGAGCCTCCTCTGATAGATCTCCAAGTGGCACCAAATGATATTTACACCCCTGTTCTTGAAACCACTATCACAAAAAAAAAAACTCGTAAATGAAAAAATTCTTAAATCTACGAGTTTTTTGCTGTTCCCTAATTTCAATAAGAATATTTTTTCTCGTTTTAATTCACATAGAAAAGGCTTTGTGAAATCAAAACAAATGCCCTTTTTTTCTACTAAGCAGGTCTTAAGAGATGAAAAACTAATTGATATTTAAACTCTAACATGTTTTCTATTGAACCTTGTCATTATTTTAAAAAATTAGACATTAATTTTATGAAAAAAAAAAAACGATTTTAAAAAACGTCTACATTTTGCGCTGATTTAAAAAAAAAAAAAACTCGTAATCAGTAGTCAATTTTAATAAAACACACTTTTGGAGATGATGTTGTTCTATAACTATAATAAAAACTTTTTATTTACACAATCTATTTTCCATTATATTTTTTTCACTTATTTTATTTTTTTTTTGCATATGTTCGAAACAGTAGTGATGCCAAACAAATCCAATTTATTTGAATATCGAAATTTTTTTTGGTGATGCCTAACTTTTTAAAAATAGAAAAGTCATTTTTAATTGAATGAAATTGAAGAACAAAAACAATTAAATGAACAAGTAAGTTGTTATTTTAATAGAAAATATTTTTCTTTATACTTTTTCTATAAACTAAAAC
The DNA here is from genome assembly GCA_963682025.1 of Cordilura impudica. Classification (NCBI taxonomy): domain Eukaryota; kingdom Metazoa; phylum Arthropoda; class Insecta; order Diptera; family Scathophagidae; genus Cordilura; species Cordilura impudica. Next base: position 4,147,334 of record OY821521.1, read on the forward strand.
TTAAACTTTTTGTGAAACTGAATAAAGAACCATATGGCACCTCGGTTTCTAGATAACAAATGTTCTTAACTCAAACATATGGTTCTTAACTCCAACATATGTTTCCATTAAATAAATAAAAAAATGGTTTCAAGAAACCCAAAATTTCAATGTCATGTGATTTTAAATTCACTCTTATTCAAATAACAACGTTTCAAGAACAGGGCTGTTAATGACATATTCTGCATGATAAAGGATTTTGTGAACTGTTGCAGACATATTTCTCCATGGGTACTTGGTTGTATATATTTTTGCAGTTTCCTTAAAATGAACTTTTGATATGAACTTTTTCATATCTGCAGCCAAAAAAATTAATAAAAATCCCACTCAAATTTGGTTTATGCTTATTTTCTATATCCAATTAGTTGGGCCTAAGAGATAGGGTCTCTAAACGCATGGTATAGGGTATCGTATAGTCGGTCTAGACCGACTATAATTTTCTTACTTGTTTTATTTGCGACTGAAATATATTACAGCAATTGAGTTTGTACTCACTTACTTTGTACTTTCTTATTAACCTTCTCATAAGCCATCATACTATGTTTCTAGGTAAAATAAAAAGGTAAGAAAATGGCATTAGTTCATTACTACCTAAAATAATATATAAACAAAACTCACAATACAAATGAATTACCTGTGTTTGTTTTCTTTACTACTTGCATTAGTGCATTGTTAGGTAAAATAAAAAGGTATAAAAAAGGTATGATAATAAAAATAAACCCAGGTTACAAATGAATTACATCCCCTGTGTATTGAGAACTTACAAATATATCCAAAGGGTGGTGTATTTTGTAAGCAGGTATCATTACTAGTAATGGAATATGTAATGACTAATATAAGCTATAAAATATCTAAAATACAAATTTAAAACACCTTTGTATACTTATAGGGCTGTTTAAATTACCGTAATTTGAAATTTTTTTGAGTAATTCCATTTAATTTGAAAAAAGTGTTCTACCCACGGGTCGTCACGGATACAAAAGTATATATAGGATAAAGGGAGACACTTTCACATTTCTTGTTTCCTTTTGTTCCCTAGAAGTTCTATTCCACTAAAGTTTAAATTTGACAAAAATATAGCAGTTTAATAAATATTTCATAATGCCCCTAACATTAAACGGTAGGGTTGTGAACACTTATAACACCTAAAGATTACGATCCTACCAACCTTGTAAAAAGGACCACAGGTCATTATCGATGATAACTTCCGAGTGGTAACCATTTATTTTTGATAAAAAAAATAACAAAAAAATCACCTTTTGAAAAAACAGTTGAGTTTGACAGCATGCCACGCCCACAATTAGCAATAGATTAACCTAATATTTCGGCTGCCTTAATATGGATATATTAGCTACAAAATGGCTTTGAAATTTAAAAAATGTTTGGCCAATAAGATCAAAATTTCATCCACAGTGCCACGTAAGTAGAAAAATAGAGACAGTACAGTGAAATTTTAGATTGAAGTACATACGAGTACCTTTTAACTAACAAGGTTCGTTGTAGATATTGTATGTATATTGTATTCTATTTTCAAATCAAATATCGAAAAAGTGTTCATTACAATGAATTATTTTAAAAAGAAAATGTCTTTTAATACTGAAAATTCTTTAACATATATTAAATATGGACTAAAGATTAAAAATGTCTGTTTTAAAATTCCATTGAATATTTCTATTAAAGTTAATTTTCTTGAAACATATAAAATAAATTAAAATTTTATATTAAAACAATACTAAGGCCTATAGATGAGGAAGAAAATAACATGATTTGATTGAAAAATGAACAGGTATAAAAAAGTTTTTAACGTATTTTATTTTTTACTATTACACGTTTCATTATATATTGCATTATCCTAAATCTAGAAATAATATATAAATTGTTTAAATATTAATGAAAATAATTTTATTTTGTTATAAATATATAATAAGCGCTTTTTAGCGCTTTTAGTGTCATTCTAATTTGGTGTCTTCTAGCTTTTTGTTGACAACGCTGCACTGCAGTTTTAGAGCTGAACTTGCAAAATAAAAAAAAAACAACGCAAAAAGAAAATGAAAAATACTTCTAGACATTGAAATGAACGACCAGTCTACTTGACATCTTAGTGGTCTTTTAAGATCAAGCCGCCATACAAAGGGAAAATCCTCAATAAACCAAAGATGATGTGGTAGGAAGAAGAACCTCTTCAAAATGCCGAACAAGAAATATTTTCAAATTAATTTCAGTTTTTCTTATCGTGGTGTGGTCATTGGAAAAACGCATTCATTTAGGCCTCAACAAACTAAAATAAGTTTAAACAGCTCAATGGTAGACTGTGTTAAATATATTTGTCTCTCCATACACTCTGTTCAAAAGGTAGCCAAACAAAATTAAAAAGCATCTTCAAGACCTTTCATTTTAGTTATTCTATCAATTAATTAGTTTAAAAGCAGTGCCTGCGTAGGTTGAAAAAATCTCTAATTTAAATTTAGTTTATTGAGGTGCCCAGTGCCGGCCCGATTATTTGTGGTGCCCTAGACCTAAACCGTGTCCCATATTTTTAACCAGCAAAAAAATTAAGAACTAAAAACTTTATATTGTTTAACCCAATTTCATTTTTATTTCAATATATGTGACCTTCTCCGAGAAAAGGGACCTAGTATGTCAAAAAACGGGTTGTGTAAAAAACGGTGGATTCTGGTACCTAAAAGGGTGTAGAAACTTTAAATGCGTTTTATTTTCTCAAAACTTAATTTTCACACACTAGGTCCCTTTTCTCGGAGAAGGTCACATATAATGATTTGATCAATAAATATGACTTTTATGATCAAACAATATAGATACGCAAATCAATAAATCTGACATCTGATAAAAAATTACAAAAACTTAAAAAATTACAAATGAACCTACACACAAATAAAATAATTTAAGAAATGTTTCCAAAAAAGCATCCCACCAGTTAGCACCATAGATTCGATGCCATATAAACTCAAAAGCAATGCCGATATAGTTTTAGGGTTCTACAACTAATTGTATTTGTGTTTTCGCCATCGTCTCTGTCAAATCCGAGAGACTGATTTACCACTTCATAATTATAAAAGTTAACGTTCTGCACGTCATTCCTTTTAGGTGTTCTTTCGAACTTAGACTCGTCAAATTCCACCACTATTTCAGGACCCGCAATTGTCATATAATTTTGGCTTAAATTTTCAGGTACTAAATTTCGGAAAAGGGTTAAATGTCGTGTAACTTCCTCTAACCTAAATCCGAAATGGGCTTTAGGTACTCCACCCAGAACCAAATATGCTGCATGAAGCACTTCATTAATTTTTAATTTCATATCGAAAAGAACTGTTCCTCCAAAAAGACTTTGTTGTTTCTTGCAAAGTCTATTACATCGCATTGTCGTTTTAAAGCTCATAGGCGAGTTATATTTCTTACACAGAACTTCCAACAAAAGAACATGTTCACCTTGCAAGTATTTTGTCGCTAATTTTTCCTTTTCAAACATTTTTTATAATTTTTTAAATATTGGTAACATAAATTTTTTTTGTTTTTGGTTTTTATAATTTTTTTAATCATTACGTCAGATGTTTGATCAGAAAAGTCATATTCATTATCAAAATATTTCCTTATTTGGGTTGGGAGGGAACAATTGAATTTAAACCATTTTAATTCATACTAGCAGATTCCAGCCCTCGAAATTCGAGTGCAAATACTGGGAAATTTTATTTTTTCATTTAATAAACTATTGTGCTAATCAATTTAAGACAATTTAAAATTCATTTATTATTGTGAATTATTATTGTGAATGAAGTTTTTTTTTATCTGTTTGTTCGTTAGCTTTGTGAATTTGAAACACATTATGTATCGAACAAAGAAAAACATTTAATTATATATTTCTTTTTAATGATCCGATTTGGCCTCTGCTGATGACAATGGGCGTGTTGTCATCGGAAAAATACTGGAAGACAAAGCGACAAAATTCTTTTGCAGAATAGTGTAGTTGCCAGAGGTGAGAGTAAAGTGTTCGTCGGGTTTGTCTGTTTGTTAGTATTTCTTTTTTGTTTTTAGCATTTACCGGCCGAAACAGTGATGACGTTTGTTTGTTAAAGTTTTTTTTTCGACCGGATGAACGTGCACAAACGTAAAGATGCATTTAAGATTCTTCCGATTGGTCATTATTGCTTTTGCCAACTGCAATATGTTGTCTGGGACGATGTTTTTGTTCGTCGAACCATACAACGATTTGTCTTTAACGACCAACTTTTAAGCCGCTTTTAACTTCATCTCCTCTCGCGTTCCTTGCTCCTCATAGTGGTTAAATGCTTTTGTGAGGTAATGAAACATTTGATTGATCTACTCCTGACATCGGCATGGATGGAAAATGACAAACGAACAAACGTTCAAATTATCATCGAGTGGCTCATAACCTCTTAAATAAAAACAGGCAGCAACTGTAGAAGAAGCAAACTGCCAACCAATAAATACAACAACAGGTTTTTCGGTTTCTTTCTTAGACTCACAATCTAAATACCTTGTAAATGGTTGAATGAAGATGCCAGCAGATGTTATGCTCGCATATACTCGTATTTGTATACAGCGCATACAGAACTATGACGATATGTTTCATTATGATGATGACAACATGGAGGTTTTTCAAGGCTACTATTTTTTCTTCTTTCATTCTTTGAACAAAAAAACAAAAAAAAATAAAATAAAAACAACGTTAAGAACTGTTGGACTAGTTCGCTATATGTACTTCATTTAAAACAGCCAATCTGTATGACAAAACAATGCTGAAGTACGTGTTCTGTAAGTTGAATTTGCGTTTTAATGTTTTATTTAAATTTAATTTTCGTATGTACCAAACATGTACGAGAATTACTTACATTAGTAATACAAGAACTACTCGTATGTTTGTACTCGTACTACACACATTTGGGTTACACATGTTTGACAGCACAAAATTAAAAGGTGCAACATTAATTCATGTAAAAGTTGTTTAGCGTTTAACTTTGTCTTAATTTAAATAATTTATTCATTCCTCATAAGGACGCAGGTCCCTTTGCTCCAGGATATTCTGATAAGAATAAATCTGATAAGAAAAAAAGATCTACATAGATCTCTCTAGTGCTTTAAAAGGATGATAGTGGGTTTGAATACTAATAAATATGTATATAATGAACATGTTCCACCATTAATTCTTTAATAATAATCGATGGTGGAATGAACGGGCTTGCATTTATTAAAATAAAACAAAATTCAAATGTTGGCAGCGCCAAAACCAGTAAAAAAAATCAGATACAATTAGATTCAGATGCAAAAAAAGCTGATGGTTAGTTCGGATTATTGAAAGTGTTTGATAACACGGGGTCATTGTCTGGGGGGCGGTGAGAAAGTCAAATTCCAAGGATGAAAGTATAGTAAAACCTCCAATGGATTTGGCATTCTCAGGCCAAACTTTTTTTATGACCTTTTATATTTTTACTTGTCTTGATATTTGTTTGCTTAGTTTTGCAGCTATAACTCAAGAATCAATAAAAAAAAAAAAGTTACTTCAAATGGGAAGACAAGGAAAAAGTGATGTTCGATATAAATTGAGGAGAGTTAGTGGTGTTATTAGAAAAGTTTGTAGAGAATGTATGAATAACTACTACTATTTTAATTTAAATCAAATTCAACAAGATAAAAAAAATTAAGAAACTTACAGTCGGTCTAGACCAGCCATGGCCAAACTACGGCCCGCCAACATATTTTGCATGGCCCGCTGTGTATAATAAAAAGACATAGTTTATATGGGCCGCTTAGTTAATAAAAATTCTAAATATGATGTTTTCTATTTTACAAAATAAAAAAATATGTTTTTTCCAAAGCTTATAGTACAATTTATAGAAAAAAACATTAAAACTCTTTAATGTTAGCAATTAATAGGTGTTTTTTGAATTGCATCAAAATTGAACTTGAAACTGAAACTTGGGGAACAAAAAGAAATAAAAACCTGGAACTAAAAGAAAAAAAAAATTGGGACTAAACGAAATTAAAATTTCGGAACTTGGAGGTTGAGTGGAATTAGACAAAGAGAATATCAAAATTTGGAACTTGGAACAAAAAGAGTATAAAAATTAGGAACTAAAAGAAAACAACTAAAAATCACTCTTCACTTTTCTTTTTCAGATCACTATTTGCAGATGGTGATTTTATAAAAAAATTGTCTGGTAGGTGTTTCTAAATTTCTGTGTCCAGAACTAAGCTCAAAATTTGAAAGTATGTCCCTATCCAGACAAACTGTAACGCGATGAATTGATAATTTAAATGAGCAGCTGTCAGAAAAATTAGAAAATAGAAATAGACCATACTGTAATATACCTTTAGACGAGAACTGCGATATAAAAGATACTGCACAACTACTGATTTTTGTTCGGTCAATTAATGAAGAATTTGAAATTACACAGGAGCTGTTATCCATGGCTTCAATGAAAAATAGAACTACGTGGGCAGAACTTTTTAACGAAGTTGAAAAATGTCTTTTGAAATATAATATTAAATGGGAAGATCTTGTTAATGTGACTAGCGATGGATCCCCAAACTTAACGGGTTCAAAAATAGGCCTACTGAAAAGAATTCAAGACAAGGTTCACACGATTGATCCAAATAAACAGCTTATTATGTTTCACTATACGTATTGTGTAAAAATGTATTGAAAATAGGACACGTAACTAAGCTTATAATTAAACTGGTAAACTTTCTTCGACCAAAAGGTTAAAGACACAGACAATTTATATCTTTGCTTGAAGAGCTCGACGCTGAATACTCAGATGTATTATACCACAACCATGTTCGATGGTTAAGCTTAGGTGAAGTTCAGCGACGGGTATGGAATCTTAAAGAAGAATTTATAACTTTTTAATATTACACGAAAAAGAACACTTTCCTGAGTTAATTGATTCGTCATGGCTTTCCGATTTTGCCTTTTCAGTCGATCTATTGTATTAATAAAATTAAAAATATTTATGCTCATACTATGGTACAAAGCTTAAATTCTTTCAAGATAAAATTAAGACTTTAAGAATTTATTAGACAAAAATTTTAATCATTTTCCTACAGTTAAAACACTCCAGGATGTCCCTCAAGAAAATGTTAAGCATTTTGCTGAAAATGTACGTGCTTTAGCAAATGAATTTAATCGTAGATTTGATTATTTCGTATAATTGAAAATGATTTGCCAATTATTCGCAATCCATTTGATAATGTCGAGAGTGCTTCAAGTGATATTCATTTACAATGTGATGCATCTATGCATGATGTATTTAATCATCACCAAATTTTTATCGTCTTCTGAATAAAGAAAAATACTTTAATATACAAAATCTGGCTAAAAAAATGTTGGTTATATTTGGATCAACAGACATTTGCGAACAAACGTTCTCTATAATGAACCAAAATAAAAGTCCATCGCGATCTAGGATAAGTGCAATACTAAGAATTTAAACAACTAATTGTTGCACTAAATAAAGATTTTCTAATTATATTTGACTTATTTATTGCTAAAAATTTAAATTAACTTTATTTCTGCTTTTCAGAAAAAAATTTTTTTTGGCCCCCCGAGCATTTTTCTAATTAGATAATGGCCCGTCAGTCGAAAAGTTTGGCCATGGCTGGTCCAGACCGACTATATGATACCCTATACCTGCGTTTGGAGACCCTATTTCTTAGATACAACTAATTAGATATAGAAAATAAGCATAAACTAAATGTGAGTGGCATTGTCATTAATTTTTTTTTGCCTTAGAATATGAAAAAGTTCATATCATATTTATATGGGGACTAGGTCGAAAAATGGACCGATCCTAGCCATATTTTGTTAGGTCAATTTTTTTTTGCAAAAATATATAAAAACCAAATTTGAGAAAAATCTGTGCAATATTTTTATTGTTTGATAGATATAAGTGATGATCGGGAAGCAGTTTTATATGGGGACTATGACTAAGAATTTTCCTATAGGGCTTATTGTTGGACTACTCATTAGCGGATGAAACAAACACACACAAACCCAATTTGATTGAGATCTATATGATTATTTGGATCAAATGGCAATTTAAGTAGATTTCGTAGGGGTCTTTTGTATGGGGACCAGCTCCGTTTTCACCAATTTCAATAGCGTTCGTGCTATGGCCGATAGAAGCTTATATGCAAAATTGCATCTAAATATATTCACATTTACGACCTGTAGTTTGATTAAAAGTTTTACATCGACAAACTGACAGACGGACAGATGGATCGGTATAATAAAAGATAGGACAAATTCAAATATTTTTGGTAGTTACAAACATTACCACTAAGTCATTATAAACGAAAATCTTGGCCGGAAACCAAAAGGCGAAATATAAATTTGAGATACTAATGGATATATAAATATTTTCTTCAAATTCAAACAAAAAACTTTAAAGCTACCTGGAGATTCATATAATAGTCTTAGAACTCTAAACCGACGTCAAAGTGTATTTAACCTTTTCCCTATAACCAATTTTGAAACTACTTATATTATTTCGAAACTTGAATTAAATAATAGTTGTGGCTATGATGGTATTTAACCAAAAATGTTATTTCAGTGCAAAGATATTATTTCTTCTTATCATACAAGAATTTTTAATAATATCATTCGTACTTCTGTGTATCCTGCATTACACCGATAGCTAAGGAAAATAGTACTACGCAAATTCAGAAATCTCGACAAATAGCTTTACCTTCTATAGTTGACAAAATCTTTGAAAAAATCCTTTACTAACAATTATCGACTTATCGATTTTTATGAAAACAATTTATTATATGAATGACAATATGGGTTCAAAAAAGGAGTTAGCACGGAAGAAGCTGTTGTTAATGTGGTTAATAACATACGTAAAGGATTAGGTAAGTGAATTAAAATGCAACCTCAACTACATGTTTTCAAATCTCTTATTAGTTTTCATAGAATTTCATTCAGGATAAATCAAACTGTATTTAATACAAGGAATGCAGAGGATGGATAGTTTGGAATATAATAATCTTCCAGAAACATTAAAAGAATTTCCTTTTTTTTAGGAAATATTAAAGATTATTTATCTACAAATGTTTCTACTGAGTAAGTATCTCATTTTTATTTATTTATTTATTAATCTGTGGAATTAATCCTTACAGACTATTTACAAAAACATTTAACAATGAATGAAATATTAAAAATTTAACTTAATGTGTTCAGATAAATTATTTCACTTATTTTATTATTTTTATTATTTACTTTTTATGACATTTGTATTTGAAAAAAAAAATCAATAAATCTATAAAGCTTATTAAATTCAATACACATTCGTCTGAGCGGATCACCGCTCACATAATTTGATCAATAAAACTGGATAGAGATAAAGGTGAAAAAAAACTTGTTCACCGCTGGGGGATGTTAAATAAAATATTGTTGATTATGAAACCAGAACAAACATCGCCATTAATTATGTTCAAAAGAAACGAAACGTTCAGCATAGATCGACAGCTTTTTAAGGTTGGCAGCTTAACAAGGGTAAGTCTGGCTGTTATACGACCGAAGATTTAAATGGTTAAAATTTAAGCTGGGAAGACAGAATAGTAGGAATTGTTTTTGCACCGATTCAATGATATCAATATGAGTTTGATAGATAGGGTCCCATATAATAGAGGTATATTCCAAACTCGGTCTCACAAGTGACGTGTATAGTGTTTTTGTTACATACGGGTCATTGAACTCTTTAGACCAACGTTTTATAAAACCAAGTACTCCTCCGGCTTTGTTTAACGTAATTGTAATATGAGGAACGAAACTAAGCTTTGAGTCTAATAAAACACCAAGATCTAAGAAGTTATCAACTTTTTCCAGTTGAAAGCCGCCCAAAACATAATTTACAGATATTGGTCTTTTTCGAACAAAACGCATACATTTACACTTTTTAAGATTCAGCGCCATTAAATTTAAAATGTATCATGAGTGAAACGAATCCAAATAATTTTGAAGATAAGTATGGTCGGCATATTGGTTATAACTCATAAAGACTTTTACATCGTCAGGATACATCAGGATATTTGAAAACTGAATAGCTTGAGGTAAATCATTTATAAATAATGAAAATAAAAGCGGTACAAGATGGCTGCCTTGCGGTACTACAGATAAAACATTAATATTTTTCGAAGATATATTATTAAAACGTACATTTTGCTTTCTGTTTGTTAAATATGAATATATCCACTTTATCCACTTTATCAGAAAATCCTATTAGATGCCTTGCTGAAATCAGTGTAAATTGCATCACTTTGCTTTCTTTGAAGAAAACCACGATTGACTATTGTTGTAAGATGTTAAAGGTTCGTTGAAGTTGAGCACCGTTTTTGAAAGCCATGTTGGAATGGAGAAATTAATGTGTTGACTTGATGACATGTATTGTATGTATTGTATGTATTGTATAAAAGAGGTGACGAAAGTACCGCGACCAGTATGATCTATTGTACTGCCCTCTGCTAATAGTTGTTCCTATAAAATCTCACCCAAACCTGAAGCCCTCAGAAATTCGAGGATGTGGGTTGGTTCCAGTGATTTTACTTCGCTCCCTGGTATTTGGAAAGAACCCAGGTACTTTTTCCTCTTATGCATTAAAGCTCCACAATCCCCCAGTATGTGCTCCGCCGATTCTGCCTTCTCATCGCAAAATCTGCACATGGGGTTCGCTTCAATTCCTAACCTGCTCAGATGCTCCCTGAGCCTACAGTGACCGGTTAGAATCCCGGTTAATATTCTCAGTCCGTTCTTCGATAGTCCGATACATGACTCAAATCTCTTACCGTTGTAGTTACCTAGCAGTAGTTTTGATTGCCTTAAGCCCAAGTGGCTCGAGAAAAGCTCCTGTCTGATATGATTCTCACATTCTTTGAGTACGCCTTCCCATACTCCTTTTCCTATTCCACAAAACGGTTCCGGCCCCATTAGCTTTGTGGTAGCTCCCTTTCTGGCAAGCTCATCCGCTTGCTCATTTCCCCGAATCCCAATATGTCCTGGGACCCAACAGAGGCTGACCGTATTGTGTCTGCCTAGCTCATTCAGTCTTTGCAGACAGTCCCATACTAACTTAGAGTTTACTACATAGGAGCCTAGTGCTCGAATAGCAGCTTGACTATCTGATAATATGGTTATGTCCTGTCTATTGTACTTTCTATTTAAGTTAATCTGTGCACATCTATCGATGGCATAAATTTCCGCCTGGAAAATACTCGTGTGCATTCCCATTGATTCGTAGTATTTGGTTCTAGGCCCAAAGACTCCCGCCCCTGTTCCATTCCCGGTCTTTGACCCGTCCGTGTACCATTTGATCGTATTCTCCTTAAGAGAATATGCTGTGCTCAAACTACTCCATTCCTTTTTGTTACTAAGTTTTGTAACAAAGTTTTTCCTGAAATCGTATTTCTTCTCCATCCTGTCCATTGGACAATCTAGGAGGGAGTAATCTTTAACCTGACTTATTTGGTTCCATTGCCCTTCATAAAGCCTGGATATAGGTTTATCCCCCTTTATCCTGATTGCCGTTGCCTTTCTTTGGGCTTTCTTTTGCACCACTATATGCAGTGGGCTCTGATCCAAGAGTACTTCAAGTGATGCCGTTGGGCACGTCCTCATTGCACCCGTTATTCCAATACACGCTAGTCTTTGTATTCTACTTAACTCCATTTGAGTTGATTTTAGCTCCGTCCTTTTGGCCCACGCAATAGCTCCATAGGTCACGATTGGACGGACCATCATGGAGTACATCCAGTGTAGGATGCTGGGTTTACATCCCCAGGTTCTACCCGCTACCCTTCTACATATCATTGTAGCACGCTTGGCTTTCTCTGTGATATGGTTGACATGTGCCTTCCATGTTAACTTGCTGTCTAGTATTATGCCTAGATATTTCACTTCTGTCCTTGGTTCGATGACTTCTCCCAGAATTTGAACTGCCTTCCATCTTGGAAGTTTTCTTTTCCTGGTAAATGGTACAATAGTGGTCTTTGTCGGATTGATGTTCAGTCCTGTTGCCCTACACCATTGATTGATAATTCTCAGCCCTCTTTGGACAATGTCACAGAGGGTTTCCTCGAATTTGCCTCTTGCTATTATGACTATATCGTCCGCATAGCCTTGACATTCTATACCTGCTTCTGACAGTTCCACTAGTAGTTCGTCCACAACCAGACTCCACATTAGAGGCGAAAGAACCCCTCCCTGTGGACATCCTCTGGTTGTGTTGACGGCTAAGGTTTCCCCTTCTGCTAGTGTTTCTGCTGATCTTGTGTTGAGAACTTCTACCATCCATCTTGATATCACTGAGTGTACTCCTTTTCGGTTTAATGCCCTTTCTATTACATCATGTGAAGTATTATCAAAGGCTCCTTCTATATCTAGGAAGGCACAAACTGCTATTTCCTTCTCATCTAGTGATTTTTGAATAGTGCCCACTAGTTTGGTAAGAGCGGTCTTGATGACATAGTTGTTCAGTTATAATTTTTTCAAAGAATTAAGGTATAGTACTTAATTTTGCAATACCACGATAATTTGTAATGTTAGACTTGTTTCCGGATTTAAATAACGGAATAATGAAAGAGTCATTCTACATATTTGGAAAGTAACCGTATATAATTGATGAGTTAAACATTATTGTCAATGGAACAGTTAAAGCATCCGCAAATTTGATTAAGATACTACTAGGAATTTTATCAGGTCCACTATTATAAGAAAATTTTAGTTTTTTCAAACCATTAGAAACCATAGGTACAGGAATGGAATACATATGGTTCTATTAGCAGTCAGTATATATGGATAAGTGGTGGAATCATCGAAAGTTGAATCGGAATAAATTGTTGAAAAAAAATCAGCAAAAAAATTACTTATAATAGTATTATCATAAGATTTAGTATGTTGTAATTTCATATTAGTAGGATATGCAGTTGTTTTTCTCTTACTGTTGACAAATTTATAAAAAGACTTTGGATTACTTTTGAAACTATTTTTCATTAAGTAATTAGAGTAATACGATTTATTCAGTGCAGTATATTCCGCTCGGCTAATGGAGTATTTCCCATAATCCACAAAAGAACCGAATAGCTTGTATTTCTTGTACTTTATGATTATTTTCCTTTCCTCACTTTATTTAATCTTTTCTACCCCTCGCATCGAAATAAATTCCGGAGAACCCATAAACTATATATAATGCAGTTTATAAACAAAACTAAGATTCTCTGTAAACAAAGTTTTTATCAATTTTATTAGTATTACTAAATTTCACCAATATTTACATCTTTCTTATCATATATTATTTACTATATTTACCTGTAAACAAAGAAATGACATTTAAAGTTTATTGTTTCAGTGTAAATTCTTTTTTAGCACTTTTGTTTCTCCTGAATCCCTTACCAATTTATTAACAAAAATTACAAAATATCTGTTCCTCTATTACAATAAATGTCAGAGATTTTAATATAAAACTTTTATTTCTTCTAGTACAATGACTGTCAGAATTTTAAATACATGAGAGAAACTAAATACAGGAATTAATTTTCCTTACATATATATGTTCATTCTCCTGTCCTCCATAGGTCGGGTGGGTCGCACTTCGTAGGCTTAAAATGTTCGTCACAGTTTGGCATTGAATTTGAATACGCATATAAATATGAATATGTATCAGTGATATATTCACATTTTTGTTTGCTTGTTGATATTGTTTTTGTCTTTTGTAAATGTGAACGAACAACAACAAGGAAAATTAATATGCATGCATCGCTAATAAACAAAAAACAAAAATGTAAAAGAATCTGTTTAAATTTATGCTCATTGCATTTAATAATTGTTGTTTTAAAATAAAAAGCACGAAAATACCTAACATTTTTGTTAAATATCTTATTAATTTTAAACGTCATTGTAATCTAGCCATCATAATTTAAAATTTAGCTTTTTTTGAGTTTTACAACATTAACAACCTTGTGTTTAATTAACGGGTGTAGGGTATCAAATAATTTTATGTATAAAAAATTTAAAATAAAAATTCTCATTTCATTCTTCAGCAAAATTGTAGCTAAGACTTAAGTAAATAATTTTTATTAATATATTCACGTTAAAAATAAAACAAATAGTCTAACACATAAAACTCTTTCTTTCCCTATGCATATGAGTTTCGAATCTATCCGTGACTGTGCGTGAATTTGCGTGACTATTTTAAAATTAATCTTTGGTCACAACAAGTCTATGGACCAAGTTTCAAATTGATTGGATGAGGGGAAATGGGGTTTAAATCACTCCATGACTGGGCGTGACTATGCGTGACTAACTTTAAGTTAATAGTTGGTGACGACAAGTCTGTGGACCAAGTTTCAGATTGATTGGATGAGGGGAAATGGGTTTTAAAGCACTCCGTGACTATGCGTGACTGTGCGTGACTATGCGTGACTGTGCGTGACTGTGCGTGACTACCCCAAAATTAACCTATAGTCACGACAAGCCTATAGGCCAAGTTTACGAACAATTGGATGAGGGGAATGGGGTTGCCCTATGGCAGACAGACAGACAGACAGAGAGTGTGAGTTAAAAGAAAGAGTTTAAAAATAAAAATACTGGCCCCTGGGGCCAAATCACCGCATTCGATATCGAGTAAAATCAATCGAAATTCCATATTTTGGTTTATGATTTGAAGAAGACTGACAAACGCTCGACCACGATTCGCTTTTCTTCTTAACCAGAGGCCATAATTCCTCAACTGTCACAAAGAAAAATTATTCTTAACATTTTATTTTGGGAAATAAAAAAATTATTTCGATCGAAAAATTTCGATAACGAATGCGGTGATTTGGTCCCAGATTTAATATTAAAATTATCATTCATACGTATACATATTTTCTACTTTACTAATAAATAATAATCATACGCCCTGAATATGTTGTGTTATTCTAAATATTTATAAAAAAAAAGGAGAACAATTAAAATTTATAATTATTTCAACCCTATTTGCTGAAGCAATGAAATGAGATATGGTTCTTTAGCTATAGCAGAAAAACTAAGCAGAAAAACTAGAAAAGTTTGACCTGGGAACGCCAAACTATTTGAAGGTTTTAATATAGTGGCGTAATACTTTCACCCTGACTTGGAATTTCTCAACCCCCCACAATGGCTGCTGCACTATGTAATATTTCCAATTGCTTAAGTTGAAAGGACTGCTAGCAGAAAGATCATCCAAAACAGAAACACCATTCGTAGAACACTTAACAATATTTTGTTTCATTTCATTCGACATCGACAACTTCAAAATCTCATGGCTTAATTGAGAGAGAATCGAAATATTCATACAGTTCATATATTTAATAATACTCTGGAAAAACTAAACCATACATATGCGATTACATACATTTTTCATTTGTTTGCCGCACTTCAAAAGAGTTCCTGTTTTTCTTTTTCCCTTTAGTTAGAAATATTTAAAATAATTTTAAATCGTGTTCAAAAGTTTATTATAAAATATGTGCCTACTTTATTTTCATAATGGACACCGCCTTTTAACTTTCAAAGATGTAGAGTTAAAAAATGAAGTACTACCTCAAAAAAAGAAAAAAGGAAGAAAACACTTTCAATTCAAAATACTCCATTCAACTTTAAACCCCAAGAACAAGAATAAACTAAAATAAACCTTTATTCTTAGTCGTACTTATACTTCGACTACGCTTGTTTAGTCTTACTGTTTTTCCATTCACTGAATTTTCACATAATTTTCTAAGAAAATTATTTTTTATTAACAAATTCATTACAACAATATTGACACAATGCTTCTGAGAGGAGTAAATACGTACGCCATAGCAACAACAACAACATAGGAAAGAATGGAAAGAAAAAGTGGAGTATTGGAAACCAACTTAACCACTTAAAAGCAAAAGCGGAAAAATATGGCTAAAGCCAAAATGGTAGACATTGAAACAAAAGGATAGATACGAGTACTTAGATAGATTGCCAACGGCAACTTCACAACAGCCCTGGTAAAGTTCAGTAACAAAAACACGTAAGACAAGCCGAAGACAATACAACATTGTAGGAAATGTTCAAAAGAGCCAAGAGGAATGGAGACTTATTGAAATGAAACTTTTTCAAAGTATATTACCCGAAAAGAAGAAGAAGAAGAAGAAGACGAAGAAAAAACCAACCGTCTTAACAAACGGCGACAAATTGCAATAATGAAAATGATTTTGAAGTACGTGGTGGTATAATCAACATACAATAAATATGAATTGTATGAAACAAAACTTGCTGTGCCATCAACTGTAAAAAAAAGTAAAAATTTGTTAAGCAGCAACAGAGACGACGAAGAAGTATGTTAACGATGAAGGAAAATATTTTTGATATTTTGGGAAGTTGGAGAAGGAGCATTAGATTTGTATGAAAATATTGTACATAAGTTATGTAAATTATCAACTTTTCATTTAATAATTTTCGAACAAATATTTAAGCAATCAACAGAATACAACAAAAGTAAGAGAGTAGAGGAAAAATATTTCTTTGGAATCTTGAAAACAAGATAAACTCCCTTTTTAAAGGAAAAATTGTTTAAAGGCGCGAAACAACTCGCTATTTTTTGTGTTGTTTTTTTTTTTCAATATCTCTGTTACAAAAACAACATCTTATTGAGCATCATCTTTTCAAAAATTCAACATATCATTGAACAGTGGTTATTAAAACTAAGAATTTGCTTACAACTTTATGCATTAATTATGCAGGACAACACTGACATATATTTAATCATTCAATCTGATAGCCATAGATCTAAATTTAGTGAATATTGTACCATAAATAAATTTGTAATATATATTTGCGTTTAATTTCGGAAACTTGAATTGGTCGAGAAAACTTTACATTTTGGCAATTCACAACAGGTGTTGTATGTTACATGTTGCATTAAAATACACAATACAATCATTTGTTGTGAATAGTCAGTTGTATTTTCATAATCTAAAACGTGTTCTTTAGTAATTTTCGATCCAACGAGGAAAGGTCGCTTCGTCGCTTTTGTTATTTCGTATAAGAGAAAACACGTGTCAGTGTTTTGCTTTTTGGTCATAAGAGAGACCATAGAGTTTTAGTTACGTACCTCTTCCGTTTTAATTTAGAATACAAAAAAAAAATGTAAAATCTTTTGGTTGAGACTGAAAGAGAAAATACATACTAAAAATATAAACATTAATTTTTATATAAATAAACTTACCGATGTATTTGCGTTATTTGCATTATTTGCCATTTTTTATTTTATAATTATTTATGCTGATAAAATTTTATGTTTTTCTTTTTCATAAAAACTGGCATTCACTTGGGACTGATATGTTGTAATACAATTACAACATAATTATTTATGCTGATAAAATTTTATGTTTTTCTTTTTCATAAAAACTGGCATTCACTTGGGACTGATATGTTGTGATACAATTACAACATTTACTAAACATAGAAAATGAAGTTGTATCGTTGTATCAGATTTTCAATGAAAATTTCCAAAAATAATTTTAAACTATTGTAAAGTAATACACGATGCAACAGATACAACGATATAATACCCATTGTAAATTGTGATAATAGCGACAATATTAATAGCTATCATCCTTTAATCACCGAAGCCAAATTTATTGGTACTTTATTTATTTTGACTTATATGCTCTATTTTCATAATGAGCGTGACGATTAATGGGAAATAAAAGCTACTAGATAAGCACTATTCAGCTTAGTTGTAAGAAATAAAGAATATTGAGAAAAATATATTTAAGCTGAGATTAAATTTTGAGAAAAGAATTATTTTAATGTTATTAACTGTTAAAAAAAAAATCGACTCAAATCAAATACACCACTGTATATTGAAAAAAGTAAGAAAACAAAAAACAACATAGGAATATTCAAAAGAAAATTTAAGTTTTTGTGATGTTGTTGTTTTGTTTATCATCTATCGGATCCGATTGAGCTTCATTTACGCCGGCAAACATCATCACAAAAAACCTAAAACTGAAAACCATCGAAACAACAAACCAACCCAACTAACATTTGCGCACGTTGATGTTTTAAATCGCTGATAAAAACAGAACAAAGTAAAAAAAAATCGTCCAATACATTTATTTAATACTCGTACACACAGTACGCCAGCACAACAACACAACACAATATAAAATAACACGATAACAACAACAACAGCAAAAGCAAAAGCATCAACAACTTTTTTAAGAATCAGCAACAACTCTCAATAATCACAAAAACAACTGAAACACAAAATGAAACCTCATATTAAAGTTAAAAAAAAAACAAACAAAAAAACTACAAAGTGCAGATCGTTTTGGATCGGTTCGGTATCGTTTGAACATTTTCGAATGGCTGTAGAGTCATGGGAACCAAGTTTTTACATTCCACAAATGCTTCTGTTTAGCTGCAACAAAACAGCAGCAACAACAATATATACAAAAACAAAATATTCAGTCAACCAACCAGCCATTTAGTCATCTCAGTTGATGCCAAAGGCAGCTGAATATAAGTAACAACATTTAAAATTGAACTTTTCATCGATTTTTTTCTATACTTTTTTTATACTGTAACCACAGTGGTTGGAAATGCAGTACAAAATTATTTACTTCTCTAATGTATAGAAAAAAGAATGTTCTTCAGTGATTTTGTGTACTTAAATTATAATTTTAAAAATTTGCCTCCACAAGAATGGACCCCGATAGTGTGTGTTAGTTTTTATTAAAAAATTATTGTGCGCATATAATTAAGTCAACAATTAAAAACACGTACACTACGTTACAGAGTCAGCGAGTCACTGATTAGCGTAAATATTTATTATAGTAATTGTCAAAGTCTGAGAAGTTTTTTGTTTTTGAGAACCAATTTTATTTTTTTATAAACCCCCCTCCTCGACCCCTCTAAACATAAACTCATTCCTACGGCTATGGCTTTCAGCAACATCAAGAAGAAAAAATTTTAATGGGAACTCAGAACAAACGAGTATGGCAAAGGTTGGTAGGAATTCCGTTAGCACTAGAAACATTTTATCATACGAGGGCGGATCAATAAGTCCGTGACTTTTAGAATGAAACACAGTTTTTTTTTTTTTTTGCAAAAAAAAAAAATTATTTTTCAACATAATCTCCTTTTAGCTCAATACACTTAGTCCAACGTTTATCCAATTTTTGTATCCCTTCCAAAAAATAGGATTTTTCGAGGTCCATAAAATAGGCATTTGTTTGATCAATAATTTCATCGTTGGAGCTAAATCTCTTTCTTTAGGTTTGGAAATTGGAAATAGTCACTGGGGGCTAAATCCGGAGCATATGGCCGATAAGGTACCAATTCATGGAATTTTGCCATTGACACTGCACACTGCACACGATTACGTTTATGGTCAATTGAGAATAAACGCGGCACCCATCTTGCAGACAGCTTTCTTAAACCCAACTGATCATTTAAAAACGAAACCATACTGCCATGGGAAATGCCTATGGCATCAGCAATTTCACCCACTTTTACTCTTCGATCGGCCAACACCATATCGTGGATTTCTTCGACATTTTCGGGTGTATTGACCTCAATTGGCCGTCAGGAACGTTCAGTGTCATATGTATTTGTGCGACCACAATGAAAGTCAGTAAACCACTTTTTTACCATTGAAGTCGATGGTGCAGAGTCCCCACAGTATTTATCAAGCTTTTCCTTGATTTGATTGACGGTTTTTTTTCGCAAAAAATAATATTTAATGAGCACTCGAAATTCACTTTCTTCCATCTAAAAAAAAAAACACGATGTTGAATGTTTTGAACAACTGTTAAACGCAAAGTAAATAACGGAACTTGCTCAAAATTTTACAGTAGTCTATTAACATATGGTACTTGATGGGAACAGTGTTGCGTTTCATATAACTACGAGGGAAGTTCGAAAAGTCACTGAATTATTGACCCGCCCTCGTTTAATACAAAAAAATTAGTAATTTTAACCGAAAGGAAATTGCATGAATCAAATTCTATTGTATGTACAAAAAATATAATGAAATGATAAGCCCAACCGAATAATTTAAATTATTTGTCACTTTTGGAAAAATAAGAAATGCCCAGTCCTCGAAATTCGAGTGCAAATTCTAGGCAATTTATTTTTTTTCATGTAATAAATAATTTTCTAAGAGCCTAAAGGTATGTTAATCAATTTTAGAAAATTCACAATTCAACACTTTTTAAATAAAATTCCAGACTATAAATATTTGTTGAGCACACAGATGATATATAAATGTGTTTGTTAATAAATAATTCTAAAGAAGCCTAAAGGTATGCTAATCAAATTTAGCAAATTCACAATTCAACACAGTGCTTTTGATATTTATAAGAGTGTTGTCTCAAAATTTCAATAAAATTGGAGCAAAACTAACGAAGATACAGCGCACAGTGGCGCCTGTAGAACAAGTGAGATTGCAAAAATCAAAAAATTCATGTGACCCTAAAAAATATTGAATAAACCTATTTTACAGGAAATTGTCCAACGATTTCAAATATGATGCTCTGGTTATGAATTTTTTTGTTCAGAAGATATAGCCCTTCAAAGATGACTGATTTTCAGTGTTCAAAAAACCAGACCATTTTTAGGTAATTTGCTCCGCTTTCAGATACAGTATCTCGAAAACTAGGTAAGTGACCGTCATTCTTTTTGATTTGATTTGATTTGATTTGATTTTAATGTTTTAATGCTTAATGTTTCTCCAGGTAAATCGATATTTACCAACTATCCATTTATTCAATATTTCTCAACTTTGATGGAAAATAAAAAAACTGTAAATTTCTATATTTGCCATATTTTCGAAATAAGTTCTTTGATTATTGCTTTACCTAACGCAAAAATTTCCAGCTGCCCATCCTTGCCCAATTTTTTGCTAGAGGTAAAATTTTGAAAAAAGACATGGTTACGACACATAACCATGAAAACCCATTCTTATTGTTATTGTTTCGCTCGTTATTGTTAAGATATATGATTTTTATTTTTATTCTGTACTGCTTACCTAAGATCCTCTGTCAAATTCCGCTATACATGTAATAGTTACATTACATAACCCATTTCATATACTCTAAAAAACTAAGGTCACAGATTACAAAATCTGTTGCTAATGCAAGCCCACTGCGACTAAAAAGGATTAAGGAAACCTTAAAAAGTATGGTTCCGAAGAAGCTTTGACGTTGTTTATGGAGTTAGAACTTTCTAAAGAGAAATATGAGAAACTACGAGCATCTTTATGGCAACATGGAGCTGATATTCTAGCCGGCTACAAGCATGTTTCAAAAGCCAAAACAGATTCACGACCACTGCATACGGAGTTTACTGAAGTCTCTGTGAAAGCCAATATGCAGGATCTTATGGACCATACAACAAAACGGTTGTTGGAGAGTCTTGATGAAAATGTGGTAGAAATTCTTCCTGAGAAACTGACTTTGATCAGCAAATGGGGCTGCGATGGATCATCCAGACAAAGCGTTTATAAGCAAAATATATCTTCCGATGATGCTACAATATCGAACTGAAATATGTTTGTGACATCTTTTTTTTTTAATTAATCAACACTCAGGGGATGCCCCCTACAGATGCAGTGCATTGTGTTGATCTCAGGAAAATAGGTTAAGGAGGAAAGAGGGAGTAGTGTGTTCATTTTTTTTTTTTGCAGCGACAGACCAAAGCCTCTGGTAGGAATCGAACCCACGACCCCCGCATGATAGCGAGCACGCTACCTACTCACCTACCGGGCGCATCTGTTGTTACTTTGCGGCTAAAATTTGGTGTTTCCTTACACTGGAAAAATCTACGACCGTCATCAGTACATTATTGTCGACCAATAATGTTTCAGTTGGCAAGGGAATCGCCGGAACTCATGAGGACCACAGTGAAGGACATTCAAGAACAAATAAACAAGATTAAACACACAAAGTTCGAAATCAGTGAAGGAAAAAACATTGAATGTAGTTACGAGTTCCACCTGACCATGGTTGACGGAAAAGTCGTTAACGGACTGACAAAAACTACCTCAACATTATCATGCCCAATTCGCAAAAAGAAGCAAAAGAATTTAAATTATGAATATGGAATCTCACCATTGCACTCAAGAATAAGGTGTAAGGAGTTCTTGTTAAAATTAGCGTAAACGCTTCCACAAGAGGGGGAACACTTTGATGAAAATACATCAAACAAAGATAACGAAAGGATCAGAAAGTATCGAATACAGGATGCGTTTTTCAAACAAGTTGGACTAAAAGTAGATTTTCCCAAGTACGGATACGACTACTCAAACGATGGAAACACTTCGAGAAGATTTTTTCAAAATGATGAGGCTGTAACTCGAATCACTGGAATAAACAATCAAATCGTAAAGAGATTGGGAACGATCTTGAATGTTTTAAACTGTAAGAAAAAGTTGATTCTGAAAAATGTGGAGAATATGCTTCGCAAACTGCAGAATCAACAGAAAAAGTTGACTCCGACAGTTCATAAAATATTGTCGCATGGCAAAGATATAATTCAATATCAGACTTTGCCAATTGGAGAGCTTTGTGAAGAAGCACAGGAGTCCCTGAACAAATTTTTTAAAAAATATAGATTGCTGAACACTTTCAAATCATCCAGGGTGAGACGAAATGAGTACCTCTTCAACATGTAGCATCTTCTGATCCACTTATTTCATCACTGCGGCATGTAAAGTCACGAAAAGAGTTAGTATATAATTATAGTTCAGAAATTATTAGTCTTTTAGATATAAGTACACACCTTGTGAGTAATATTTTACAAAAAAATTAAAAAGAAATTTTTTTATTAAAATTTTTAATTGAAAATTTTTTCAAAGATACTTCAAATGTTATACTATAATGTGTACATGAAACAAATAATCCAACATTATTCATATCTTCAAAAAAAAATTATGAAAATACGCCTGTTTTAGCCTTTAAAACGTTACCCCTCCCCATAGTCGATCTAGACCGAATATAATTTTCTTACCGGCATAAAATATAGAAATATAAAAAAGTATGCTTTTTAATTTAAATGGTCACCGATTCCATAACAATTTTAATATTCAATTTGTATACAACAACATTAGTACGCATTATGGGACGGCTCTCAAAAAAACATGAACAACAAAGCTCCAATTCTAATAAAAATTACTTTTAATTTAAGCAACAACAAATGCACCACCAACGCCAGAATATACTGTAGGTTTCTTAAAGTCTAAATTCATATACATCACTGAACCATGTACCATAATTGTCTGAAAATCGTAAACATATCACTTAATATATCACCGTGACTTCTACGTACAATGTTTAACTAAAAATGCAACAGAGTAAACAGATCAGATCAGAGTAAACAGATCTCGGCGGCAGCATTGGAAATGTTCCTAAAGTAACAATATCATTCGCGTCAGCTAAGGATTCGGGTGTTCAATAAATGTAGCATATTTCATAATTGCAACAACTCGGTGTTTCTCATTTACTACCTGCGGATAATTCGAATACGATTTATACCCCACTTAAAATATCTATACCAAACAAGTAAGAGTGTTAAATTCGGCTGTGCCGAATCTTTGATACCCTCCACCTCGGTTTGAGTCTTGATAATAAATGTAAATGAAAAAGTAAACAATTTGTTAAACTTAATACCAAATTATTTCAGCAAATTCTTTGGGTTGGTTTTCGTGTTTTCATCGTGGTTGCTGATCGGCATGCATTTAGGTTATATACCTATATGCATGCGTTTCCGGTTATATGACATAACTTCTCTTTTAATTTAGTTTTTGCTAATTAAATAGCTCGCTCTAACCTCCATTGCAAAGGTAATGGTTGTATAGGGTGGCTATATGTACTAAGTCGTGCTAATTGGAGATGGCTGTATAGTTTCTTTTAACTGGCCAAATATTTCTTCATTGCGGCCATATAGGTCGGATGGAGTAACAAAATAATAACCAAAAAAAAGCTCTCTCAACTTTTTTATTAAAATATTGCCATATTTGGAAAACATAGAGAATAAATTTATAATAATAAATAATCAAATTAGGGATGCCAAACGCAAAAAACCAAATGTCCCAAAAATTTTAAATAAAATAATTTGTTCTCTTTATTTTCTGAAAAACTTCAAATTTTCATCCAAAAAAAATTGTAAAAATTTATATATAAAAAATAACATTCTCATCAAATTGCATTTATTTATGTAACAGTTTTTATGTTCGCAATTCTTAAATATCATTTGACGTTTTCTAAAATTCATTGAATTTAAATTAATGTTTTCTGTAGTGTGATTCTGTAAATTTCAACGATCCGACAATCGCAAAATATATCGACAGCTATTGTTGTTTGCACTAAGGATTAAGCGATTCACTAAGTACATATATCTTAACGACAGTCGACAAATCTATTTTTCTATTTATTTAAATTGTAAACGAGTGGCATCTCTGTCAAAATAAGCGAAAAAAACAAAGAAGAATAGAAAAAAACAAATTACTTCGTGTTTGACAGGATGATTTTATGTTTATGTTTAATATCTTTATTTTTTTACTAATATTTATGTGTATTTATTTGAAAATGATATAATGAATTGAATATGCTATTTAATTTTTTTATTTATATAAAAAAGTTTTTTAATTAAAGCAAAATATTTTCACTATTTTATGATTTTTATTTATGTATGACGACATTTCAACCTAAAAATTTAAGTTTTTATCGATTGAATAAACAACACAAAAATGGTTGTCGTTTAGATAACAACAACAGCTGACTTTAACAATAGCGAATATCGTTCAAAAATTTTACTGATAATTTTGCAATTTTCTTTTTTTAACGATTCGACTATCGTTAAAAGAAGTTACTGAATCGAGTTAATTTCTCCTGAATGTCAAGATTTTTTTTAAATGTAAAAATTTTTTAAATGTAAACATAGGTATTTGGTGTTTTTTTTTTTGGAATTTCAATTTGTGTTTAAAGCAGAACAATAATTCTATATAACTATGTAGAATTGTTTTGAAAGCAAAAAACTCATTGATGAACTCGGTAACTCTATTTTGTAAAGACAACAAAAAGTTAATATGCCAAACTTATGTTCATATTTGTAAAAGAATAATGAAAATACGTATGAAATAAAAGACCAGCCCGTGTATACTCTTAACATTGTTCTGTATGATATCCAGTTGAAAATATTAACGTTCATGTTAAAATAGAAATAACTATTGCAAAGCTAATTAGAACAAACAAAAATAAATAAATAAATTTATATATAAAATTTTTTTTTGCTATATTTACATTATTTTTTTTTATTAATAACTAGGTATTTTAGCAATATTTGCTTAAGATGTTGGTGACTTTTTACTCCCTTTATATTAACTCGTAGTGTCTGCTTGTCGAAAAAATTTTGGATCGATTTCAACCAATTTCCCGTGAGCCATTCGGTCTAAAATTTTGCAGGCAGGCTCGTGGTAATAACAGAAATGATCTAACAAATTTTTAGAGTGATGCCAAAACAATGGAAGCTTTTAAATTTTTCTACCAGAGTTAATAAAAAAATGTATAAAGGGTTAGTTTTTATTATATTATTACCATAACGACCACAAAAACAACAGGTCCAGCTGTGACAACAACACAACATTTAGAATAACAACAAGAACAATATAGAATCATCATATTTTTCATTTTTTTTTTTTACTTTTTCAGAGATTTCCCTGGACCTGTTCCACCGATTTTAATGAAATAGAAATCTTCCCATGAATTTGGTGAATCATTCTCACTAAAAATGATCACTGTAGCTGCACTATTCAGGGCGTGATCGTGACAAGAACAACATAGAAAATTATATTTTTTCAAGACCTTTTTTAGTTCTTCATTCAAATCTCGGGCCCTAATAGACCGATTTGTACGATTTTAAATAGCAAACTTTTCGGGATGTTAATGAATCATTTTTTATGTCAACGAGCACCCTAGCTGCCCGATTGATGCCGTCATCGTGATTTCCACAGACGGACAGACGGACATCGCTATATCAACTCCGGTTGCTATAAGGATCACAAATATATATATTTTATGGGGTCCAAAATTTTTTTTCTGATTATTACAAACGGAATGACAAACTTATATATACCCTCTGCACACTGGAGTGGAGGGTATAAAAAAGGAACAAAGGAGACATTAATTATCACCAACTGGTACAACAAGTGCAGCCAACAGTTAACCCGCAAGTATTTATTTCAGATTTTTTTATTTTATTTATTTTTAATATATAAATATAAAATAAATATATTATATATAAAATTATTTCATTGAGCTATCCCAATGAATGATTGTAACCATCAATAAATAAAATCTAAATTCCATTGTATGAACTAAATGCAACAATTCATAAAGGGTGTTTTTAGAGGTTCGCAACTTTGAATGGTACAAGTAACATTGCTTTATTTGACAACCAATTTAACAGCCGATAGTTGCTTTTTATTTAATTTGATTTGCCATTTCATTATGGATAGATTTACATGAGAGCAACGCTTGCAAATTGCTGAAATTTTCTATCAAAATAATGGTTCTATTCGTCAAACTTATCGTCCAACAGAGCTGCTAATTCGATTAACTATGAATCGTTTTCACACAATATTTATTTTTAATGATAACTAGCAGAGCACAGCCCTCTAAATTCGAGTGAAAATTCTAGGAAATTTTGTTTTTTCATTAAATTTTTTTCTTTCAATGTTTTTTTTTTTAATTATACATATACAAAAATTATGAATATTTAAATAAAATTCTTTAAATTGTGAATTTTTAAATTTCATTAAATTAAAACTAAATTTCATTCTGTATATTTGTTCAACACACGGATGATATACATATAACAGTGTTTGTTAATAAATAATGTTAAAAGAGCCTAAAGAGCCACAAATTTAATAAACACACACACAGCATTGTAATGATTTGTATTTGAAGCTTAAATCTGTATTTTATGTATGTGTTAGTATCAAATTTAAAGGAATTTTGCTAAAAAAAAAAATATTCCAGATGGTGCAAATCTGTAAATATGGTGAACAGCTAAAAATATATACCTTTCAAATGGTATAATTTTTGTCAAAATCGGTTGATAACTAAAATCATAAAATCGGTCACAAGAAATCGGCTTGCCTATTAATATTATAGATGCGCAGCCCATAAGATGCCAAACAGTGCCTACCGAACAAGCTTTAGCCGCTGTACAGCAAAGCATTGAAGAAGACCCACATGGGTATGTGTCCGTCCGCACAAAATGATATTGATTTTGATTTTCAATACAAAATTTTGTTCTGCGATGAATGTCATTTTTGGTAGAATGGGTACGTAAATAAGCAAAATTGCAGCATTTGGAGTGAAGATAATCGACAAGTGTTTGTCCAAACCACATTACATCCACTGCTTTATGGATCGGCGGAGTTAATGGTCCAAAGGTCTTCAAAAACCATGATGGGCAGAATGTTACTGTCAACGGTGAACGGTATATAGAAATGATTACAAGTTTTTTCACACCTCAATTAGCTAGCATTAATCTCACTGACACGTGCTTGCAACTTGGTGGAGCCGTCCAGATTGCGCCACGTACGCGCCAGGCACATGGCCTAAATTATATTTGAACTTTAATGGCATAAAATTATCTATCCAATAAAGTCAGTTTAATTGATACTGACAACATTTTTCTTTGCTTTATTGTAATTTAAAGTTCTATAACTCTAAGATAAACACCTTTTACAATCGAATTTACTAAAAACATCAGTTGCCTTAAACTATTCGAAAATATTATTTAGTAATCACAAAAACAGATTATTCTGATATTACATGGGACTATCAAAATTCGGTTTCAACAACGAATCCGTTTTTTTTTTTTTGTGTATGAATAGTGATTAGTGTCACTTAATATTATTAAATAATATTAGAACTTTTTTTTGAAATTCGTTCACCTTACAAATTCTTTCACATTTCACCTGTTCATTTTCTATAACCACAAACAAACAAAAAACATATCAACGTTTAAGAATAACTAAGAATTAGTACGGAAAACATTTTAAACTTCTCTTATGGAATAATAATATTTAAAACGCAAGAGATATACTGAAACAGATGACCGACCACCTTGGGCGAATCACAAAATGCGTCAATCGACGTACAACTGGACAGGACACAATCAGCGTGTTAATGTCTTATCTTAATTGCTACTGGCCTGTTTTAAATATTCGAAATGCATATTCAATGTAAAACCAGACAAGATGTTTGTTTAACTGAATTAAAAAAAAAAATTAAATAAATAACTAATAATGAAAAACCACCATTAAGAGAGGATGCTGAAAAAATATACATATGTACATGCATACACACACATATATTTATAGTAAATATACAAAAAGTAGGTAAAAATTTCAAATATTATCGCACCACTTAAATTCAAATTGAAAATAAATAATTAGAGCAGAAATGTTCACTTTGGGTGGCACAATTCATCTTTGCCCATCATTAGTGGACAATAAAACATGGGATGGATATGGCTATGGATGGATGGATGGATGGTTGGCAATCGATACCAACCACATTACTCGTATAATACTCATACGTAGTATGCATGATCATCTCATACATAAACTAACTAACTCACTTCCCTGCAATTTTTACCATATATTGAATGTAGTTTAGCAACTATCACTCCAAATTCTAAGCGTAATTCTATTGAAATAGAGTGTAAATTGCAAGTCAACGATAATGATGATGTATATGTTCATAAATATGTGAGTGTGTGTGTATGTGTGTGCGCAAAATATTTAGGAATTAAATCTATATTGAGAGGCACGTAACTGCAACAGGTATTGGCATACAGTAGTTATTCATATAGTAAAACAATTTCCAAGCATTTTTCAATTCTACATACACTAGAAGTTCAAATTGGTCGCAACTCTACTTTTAGGTTTTGCGTGTAGTCGTTTCAAACAGAACAACGTGTTTTTTTAATTCTTTTTCCCATTTTCACCACCATAGATGGCTTAAATAAGGCATTTTCTTTGTAATGCCGCTTAGAGAAATGTTTTTTTTTTTTTTTTTGTTTTTAAATAGTTTTCCACACTTAATTTCTATACGACGCTACACCATAGAATGGGGGGTATTTAATATTTGTCAGTTCCACTGAAAGACAACATAGTGTTGAAATTAATAACACAGGTTAACACATTTTAGATGCTAACACTGGAGTATATTTTTCCAAAAATCAATCCGAATCTGAATCACAATTTCTTGATTTTCAGATTTTCGTGAAATCCTAACCTAAATATACACACTTTTTCGCTATATTTGGGACTTTACTCCGCGACAAATATTTTAATTTTTTACACAGAACTCGTTAAGGCATCTGAAAGTCCAAAAAGATATTTAAAAGTAATTAGTATGAGAAATTCGTTTCAACCTCTTACAAAAAAAAAAGCCAAATTAAATTTGAATGGAACGGTCCTGACCATATTTGCAAAAATATATACAGAACAAATTTGAGAAAAATCTGAGAAATATTTTTGTTTTTTTTTTTTAGACTTAAGTGAAGAACGGGAAACAGCTTTATATAGGAGCTATGACTAACTATTATCATACAGGGTTGATTTTTGGGCTACTAATTATTGGTTGTAATAAACACACACAAACCAAATTTGATCGAGACTTGTATGATAATTTGGATCATATGGCAATTTAAGTCGATCTCATAGGGGTCATTTGCATGGCTAGGAGTGAACATGTATCGCTTTTCACCAACTTCTGTGGTCGATAAAAGCTTACATACCAAATTTAATCAAAGTATATTCATATTTGCGACCTGTAGTTTGATTAGAAGGTCAAATATTTTTGGTAGTTACAAACATCAGCTCAAACTCATTACACCCAGACCACATAGTGGTATAGAGTATAAAAAATATTCCATAAACTCTTGATCCTGAGATCAAATAATACTTTTCAAAGGGGCGTTGGTGTGCTGAATCTAAATCTGACCTCAGAATTGCTCAAATTTGTTCTTATTTTGCTAAATTTATTATTTAGTTTTAAGGCTAAGAAATAATGTTGCGGTGGCAATTCAAATACCACGTTACGGCAGTAACGAGTCTTCAGAATAATATAAAAAACAAGTAAGAAAATTATAGTCGGTCTAAACCGATTATATGATACCCTATACCATGCGTTTAGAGACCCTATCTCATAGGCCCAACTAACTGGACATAGAAAATAAGCATAAACCAAATTTGAGTGGGATTTTTATTAATTTTTTTGGGTGTAGATATGAAAAAGTTCATATCGGATGGTATATCTATATGGAGACTAGGCCCAAAAATGGACCGATCCTGACTATGTTTGGTAAAGTCTCTTGTATTTAGCAAAAATATATACAAACAAAATTTGAGAAGAATCAGTGCAATATTTTTGTTTTTTGATAGACTTAAGTGAAGATCGGGAAGCAGCTCTATGTGGGGCCTATGACTAAGAGTTGTCCCATAGGGATTATTTTTGGACTACTCATTATTGGATGTAATAAACACATACAAACCCAATTTGAGCAAGATCTATATGATAATTTGGATCTTATGGCAATTTATGTCAATTTCATAGGGGTCATTTGTATGGGGGCTAGGTCTGAACATGGACCGATTCTCACCAATTTCAATAGCGTTCATCCTATGGCCGATGAAAGCTCATATACCAATTTTCATCAAAATATATTCATATTTGCGACCTGCAGTTTAATCACAAGGTTTACATGGACACACAGACGGACGGACGGACGGACGGACATCGTTAAATCGAATCAGTTAAAAGATGGGTCTATGTCAAATATTTTTGGTAGTTACAAACAGCAGCACAAAGTCATATACCACATAGTGGTATAGGGTATAAATATAATGTTACGATAGCAATATAATCAAAATTAATGTTGCGGCAGCAACTCGAAATTTTTGTCAGTAACAAGTCGTAAAACGAGTTCACAAATTTTGGCTTGATTAATTGGGGTGTGGTGTTTTATTATCTAAAATTATAAATTCTTATAATAATGCTGTAACCTTACATTTACTCTATCCTATCCAAAGTTATTTTTCATACTAACAAAAAATGGAGAATGCAGCGTTTTTTACACCCAAGCGATTACCGTTAAAAATACTCGTACCGAGTATTTACAGTGTATGGGTTATTAATTAACGAGAGAGTAATTTACTGATTTCAACTTTGGATAGTTAAAATATGGTTAAATATAAGTTATATCATATTAATTTGTAATAAATATGGGTTGATATAAGTGATGCCAGATCAATTCGCAACACTATTATTTCTCGGAAAACTGATATGACGGAGAAATTCTGATTTAACAGTGTAAAACCCACTAAGAAAGTATACAAGTCCTGTATATTTTTAGTGCATGAAATAGTTGTATGAAAAAGGCTTGTGAACTTTTAAACAGTTTCGTAAATGATACAATCATAATTTTGGCGGATAATTTCGCAAAAAAAAGATAGTTCTAAAAACAATTTAGTTTCTGTGATTTTTTTAAACTAAGACCACGAAACAAGTTTCTGTAAAATTTGTAATCTTCTTAAAATAAATTATTTAATTTAAATTAAATAATGATCAGAAAAACCTTATAAAAGTTATGAAAATAATATGACACTTATTTTCACCAGCAACTAATATCCCAGCAAAATATGTTGCTTAACCGGAAGTAAATTTGTAAGGGAGACTTAAGTTGTCTAACCTGCTTACTACCTGCTTACATAGGACTTCATTTTTGTTCGCATTATCTCACTTGGTAGTTGTATTTGCAGCTGATGAAATGCATTTCTTACATATAAGATACGAGGTTTGTCCCAGAACAACCCGAATGGACAAAGAAAATACAAGAAATTTGGAAAAATTTTCTTTATTTTTCAACATCATATCCATTTAGCTCCCAGCGATAGCCAGTTAATAGTATAGTGTACCTCCTTAAAAAACCATCAATCGTAGACTCCACCTCTTCATTGCTGGCAAATTGTTTACCACCGCACAGTGGCGCCATTTGAGTTTTTTCGTTGCAAAAATCATATCTTTTGAACCGAATAACATAATTGAACAGTTTAAACAGCATATGATAGATAACTGTTCAGCCTATGAAATGAGCGTTTGGAAAGGGTGCTACGCTTTGTAGGGACCTACTTATGGGTTATCAAATTTAAAATTTGTAGAAAAATCAATTTTATGGTAACTAAAAAAAATTATTTTTACATTTTTAGATTGTTTTTATTTTTTTTCTTTAGGGTTTTATGTTTTAAATTATTACCCAACAAATTAAAAAAAAAAATTACTTCTTTTTTAAATTTATTTTTTAAATTTACTGTAAAATATTCATCACAATTCGTAAGAGAAGGTATATCTAAAAGACTAATTATTTTCTAACTCTATTCGTGACTTCACATGCCGCAGGGAAGAAATAAGTGGATTGGGAGATGCTGCCAACATGTTGAAGAGGTCCTCATTTTGCCTTACCCTTGATGCTTTGAATGTGTTCTGCTATCTATATTTTTTATAAAATTTGTTAAGAGACTCCTGTGCTTCTTCAGAAAGCTCTCCAATTGGCAAAGACTGGTACTCAATTATATCTTTGCCATGCGCCAATATTTTATGGACGGTCGGGGTCAACTTCTTCAGTGCAGTTTTCGATGCATATTCTCCATATTTTGTAGAATTGATATTTTCTTTGCAGTTTAAAACATTCAAGATCGTCCCCAATCTTTTCACGATTTGATTGTCAATTCCAGTGATTCTAGTTACTGGCTCATCATTTTCAAAAAATCTCCTAGAAGTGTTTCCATCGTTTGAGTTACCGTATCCGTGCTTGGGACAGTCTACTTTTAGTCCAACTTGTTTAAAAAAAGCATCCTGTATTTGCTTCTTTCTGATCTTTTCCTTATCCTTTATTGATGTATTTTCATCGAAGTTTTCCTCCTCTTGTGGTAGGGTATACGCCAGTTTTAGCAAGAACTCCATACACCTTATCCTTGCGTGCAATGGTGACATTCCATATTTGTAATTCTCCTCGTTTGTAGAATCGTTTAAATTACCAAAGTTCTTCTGACTCTTTTTGCAAATCGGGCATGACAATATTGAGGTTGTTCCTGTCAGTTCGTTTACGACTTTTCCGTCAACCATGGTCAGGTGGAAGTCGTAATTACATTCAATATATTTTCCTTCTCCAATTTGCAGCTTTGTAGGTTTAATCTTGCTTATTTGTTCTTCAATGTCCTTCACCGTGGTCCTTATGAGTTCTGCCGATTCCTTTGCAAACTGAAACATTCCAGTGTAGGGATATTCCGTCCGATATTGTAGCGTCATCGGAAGATATCCTTTGCTTATAAACGCTTTGTCCGGATGATCCATCGCAGCCCCATTTGCTGATCAATAACAGTTTCTCAGGAAGAATTTTCACCTCATTTTCAGGAAGACTCTCCAACAACCGTTTTGCTGTATGGCCCATGAAATCCTGCAGATTGGCTTTCACAGAGACTTCCATAAACTCCGTATGCAGTGGTCGTGAATTTATTTTGGCTTGCGTAATATGCTTGTATCCTGGTAAAACAACAGCCCCGTGTCGCATCAAGGATGCCCGTAGTATCTCATATTTTTCTTTGGAAAGTTGTAAGTCCATAAACAAGGCCAAGGCTTCTTCGGAACCATACTTTTTAATGTGTGCGTTTGTGGGCGTGGGAATTCTTTCCTTAATCCTTTTTAGTCGCAGTGGGTTTGCACCAGCAACAGATTTTGTGATCTACGACCTAACTCTTTCACTATCCTTTGCATATTTAATAGACAGCGCGTCCGATAAATGCTTCGTGGTCAAGTCATTGGTGGCATCGGCAAGTTTCTTCTTTCTTGTGAAAATTTAACACTCCTCAATACCTTTTTTTGGCCTTCCTTTTGCTCCTCTGGTTGATGTTTTGGGTTTATCTACTGCCAATATATCCAGGATGGTGTCTTCATTAAGCCAATCCTCGTATTTGGAGTTGATGTTCTGAATGGTTCGATTAGTTTTCACCCATTTTGCCTTAATATTTGCATATATCAGATAAAAATTATTTTTTATAATTTCGCTTCTCTCAATATTTCCGTATAAGCTATCAAGTTCTTCTAAAGCAGTTTCCGTGAAAAACTTTGGTGTGGTTGACCTTCTAAACAGTTCAAATAATTTAAAATTGTTTAACGCCATGGTTTCAGTACTTGTGGCGCCAACTTTCAGTCGTAGACTAATCCAAGCATTGTGCTTATTTTGCAATACATATATAGGCTTATGCTACCATGCCTAAAAATTTACATGTTCCCTGCATACATATGGATTTAGGCTGAATTATGCAATTTTGATATTATGCTCGTGTCTAAATAAGATTTGTGCCTACCTGGAGGGACCATAAGTCAATATTGTTCTTGACCATTTGTACTCCAAAGTAATTTTTAAGTGAGGTGCGTCCCTGCGAATTTCAATGAGTAGTTTTTTGTGCATCCTGTGTCTGTAACAGAATATTGGGAGTAGACTTTGGCAGAGGCCCACAGGTAGACAACCGACTTAAAATGCAATTTTCAAACTATTAGATCAAACTACTGTCAGTCAAAACATGTAAGGGATGCATGCCATACAATTTCTGCAACCATGTCTTTTTAACCTTTTTTACCTCTAGAAGCCAAACGGGCACGTACGGGCAGATAAAACCTTTTGAATTATGTAAAGAAATAATCAAAGAACATGTTTTGCAAATATGGCAAATATAGAAAAATATAGATGTTTTTATTTACCGTCAAATTTGAAAAATAGTGAAAAAACGGATAGTTTTTAAATAGTGATTTACCAGGAGAAACTCAAAACCAACAGTTAATTTTTTTTATCATTATACATTTAATAAATACATCAATCAATAGAAACAAAAAATAAGGCGATTCGTTACCTATTTTTCGTGATATTACAAATGAAATCGCAACAAATTGACTAAAAATTGTGTATTTTTTTTTGAAAACCGAAAGTCGGTCAACTTTGAACGGTTATATCTTCTAAACTAAAAATGTGATATTATTAAGAGTAGCATATTTGAAATCGTTGAAAAGTTTCCTATATTCAAAACTTCGTCGGCGCACATGAAAATTTTGATTTTTGCAACCTCGTTTGCTCTATGGGCGCCACTGTGCACCGATCCATTTTTCCAAGTTTGGAAGTAGAAAACAAGCCGAGGGAGAAAAATCTAGCGAATAAGGTGCGTTATGAAGCAATTCGCATATTAAATCATAGATTTTTGACATCGCAATAGTGGATGTGTGTAATGATGCATTTTCTTCATGAAACAACATCTTTTTTTTTTGCAAAATGTGTCCTTTTTTCCTTAATTTCATCACTTAAACGCTGCAATGATTTAGCATAATACTCGCTGTTGATTACTTTTCTTTCTGAAGACAACTGTTTTTTTTTTATTATGAGCAAACGCGGCACCAATCTTGCGGACAGATTTCTCATCTCCAAATTTTCGCTCATTATACAATGTATAGGACTTTTTGAAATGTCTATCATTTCAGCTAGCTCGCGCACCTTCAGCCGATTATCATTTTTGGGATTTCCTTAACTGTTTTTGGCGTGGCCACCCTAAAACTAAATTTAGCTAGGTTTTAATATTGATTGGACTGAAACCTTTCCAATGGAAATATTGAATGACATAACGGTGGCCAATTTTTTAAACTACTACCGCCATCTATACGTCAGGTCGATTTATTCTGGGAACGTCATCGTACGTGCATAAAATGCCTCAAATTGTAGAATCTGCCTCCTTATCTGCTATATTTTAAAGCAGTAACGAAAACAGTATTCTACCTTATATAGCAAGATTGAGGAAACAGTAGGATAAGCCACTATCATTTTTTTGCTTGGATATTTTGCGTAGATATTTTAAAATTGTTTTTACAATTTGAAATAAGTAGCTTATCACTAACAGATGTACTATGAAAGAAGCACATTTTATACGCTGAAGAGAGACCTATAAAGTGGGACATCGGGAACAAAAAGTTATGTTTTATGCTAGCAGGTTAGTAATCTATAGATTTCACAGCTCTTCCTTAAAAACCTGCTTCTATGTTAGCAACGTTTTACACTGGGATATCATCTTCAAGAGATAAAGGTCGTAAAAGAGTCGGGCACACATACAAAACCGAAATTAATCTTCCCTTTACTTACTAATTTAAAACAATATGTTAGACGATATGAAATTTTATCCATAAGAAGTCAAATAATTGGTTTAAATATTTCTTCCTTCCTTTGTGTTATTGTCGAATCACAAATCCTTTAGCAACACAACGTTCAAAGGACCAAGCATTTAAACATTTATCAACAAATTGTTGTTCTTGCATTTGACAAAAAAAAAACCAACAACGAAGAAAATAGAATTGAAAAGTGTCCTTTCAACATATTGAAACGTTTAACATTTTAATGAAAAATGACTCCAAACAACGATACAACAATGAATAAATGAACGAATATCTTTTAAACTTTTTGACGTCCTTTTTTTCTAAACTATATCCTTTGATTTCGCACGCTTCCCCGTAAGTACAAGCTCAATCCTGGCAACAACAGAAAAGGGTGCAAAATGGGTATTATTGGTGGTAGTAAGTAAGCACGAGTACAAAACATAGACACACAAAATTAAATGATAATAAATGTACTTCAAAGCGTACAACGAACGTATGTTCGTTCCATGCATGATGATTGTGGAATAAATGAATGAATGAATGAATCGTTGAATGCGTATGATATTAAAAGTTAAAGGTCGAGCACCTGTTTTATTAAAAATCAAATAAACACAAAACATCAATGTTGTTTTTGTAGTTTTCCATTGAAGCACATGAGGGAAACTTATACTCGTCGTCATATCACTTTGCTAATCTAAACGCTTGTCATTGAAGTGGTGTGGCCATGTAATTGTCCGTGTATGCCAACCATCCAACCATCCAACCAACAAACCACCCTCTCTTTCTTTTGTTTACTTTTTTAATAAAAAACTAATCGTCATGGCATCGTTGATGCGTAAGAATATTGAGTTATGTGTGGCTCATCTCTGAAATTTTAATTAAATCTTATGGAAGACCAAAAAAAAAAGATGTGGAAAAAAGCATTTGTTGATTTGTTTATTGCAAAAATGATGTTAAATATGTGGATGGCAGAATATACTCGAAGTATTCCTAATGAAAATATGATTATGCACGTGTTATTGCATTCGGTAGAGTTATTTTTTTTGATGGCACTTCAAAATATCTTAATGTAGAGAGATAGAAAGCCAGGTTGATGCTTGTTGAACACAATCAAATAAATTATCACATACCTAAGTCCACTTTATGTTTAGTTTTTTATACCCTATACCACTATGTGGTTTGGGTATAATGACTTTGTGCTGCTGTTTGTAACAACCAAAAATATTTGACCTAGACCCATCTTTAATTATACCGATCGAATCAGAATCACTTTCTGAGTTGATTTAACAATGTCCGTCCGTCCGTCCGTCCGTCCGTCCGTCCGTCTGTGTGTCCATGTAAAGCTTGTAATCAAACTGCAGGTCGCAAATATGAATATATTTTGATGAAATTTGGAATATAAGCTTTTATCGGCCATGGGATGAACGCTTGGTGAGAATCGGTCCATGTTCAGACCTAGCCCCCATACAAATTACCCATATGAAATCGACATAAATTGCCATAAGATCCAAATTGTCATATAGATCTTACTCAAATTGGGTTTGTATGCGTTCATTACATCCATTAATGAGTAGTCCAAAAATGATCCCTTTGACCCCATACAGAGCTGCTTCCCGATCTTCACTTAAATCTATTAAAAAACAAAACAAGTAAGAAAATTATAGTCGGTCTAGACCGATAAAAGATCAAATACCAAATTTCATCAAAATATATTCATATTTGCGACCTGCAGTTTGATTACAAGCTTTACATGGACACACAGACGGACGGACGGACGGACGGACGGACGGATATCGTTAAATCGAATCAGATAGTGATTCTGATTCGATCGGTATAATTAAAGATGGGTGTAGGTCAAATATTTTTGGTTGTTACAAACAGCAGCACAAAGTCATTATACCCAAACCACATAGTGGTATAGGGTATAAATATTGCACTGATTCTTCTCAAATTTTGTTTGTATATATTTTTGCAAAATACAAGAGACTTTACCAAACATGATCAGGATCGGTCCATTTTTGGACCTAGTCCCTATATAGATATAGCATCCGATATGAACTTTTTCATATCTGCAGCCAAAAAAATTAATAAAAATGCCACTCAAATTCGGTTTTTGCTTATTTTCTATGTCCAGTTAGTTGGGCCTATGAGATAGGGTTTCTAAACGCATGGTATAGGGTATCGTATAGTCGGTCTAGACCGACTATAATTTTCTTACTTGTTTTAAATATATATTAACTAATAAAGGTCCTATGCTCCAATGGGAGCTACAAATGATAGCAGAAGAAGATCAGTGTTGTATAAAATACTACTCAAAATTATAGGGCGTATTAGAAGTAAATGTTCGAATATGAATCATTTTAAAGATTTCTTATAAACCTAGTTAAATGGAATAAACATAAACAAATTTATTATAAATATAGGCAAATCATTTTGGATCTTTTGCCAATATTAAATGTCTCAAAATTACAGGGCACTCTTTTTAAACAAAAAATATTACGGATCTTCAGTCTCATACAAATTTAATAAAAATAATAAAATCAGTTTTAGCTAAAACCACGTTTTGAAGGCAACATTTTTTCATTGCGGTCGAGGTTTAAATTTCTTGGTTTTTATTATATTGCTATAAAGACTTGGTTTTCAGAACATTTGTCCCATACCGAAATATGTAATAGACTTGGTGTTTCAATAAAATGTGTTTACAACATTGCAAAAAAAAAACTTTCTGCACAAGAACCACTTACAAAAAAAACTCGGCCAAGGACGTTCCAAAAGTAAAACTCCAGCACAAGATCGTCATTTGGATAAAATGTGAAATCGAATCAATACACTGGTAGTCGCAACTTGCTTCCGAATGGTCATCAACTCTTGGCAAATCAAATAGCACCGTCTTGTTGCACATGGTCTCAAAATATGCACCAAAAAACATCTCCCTGTCGGTAACAAGCTTCAGACTAAAAAAAGATTTGATCGGTGCAAGAGATTCGAAAATTGGAATCGGGCCGTTTTTAGCGATGAATCCCATGTTGCGTTGAATAATCGCAAAAATCCATCATTTGATTTGCGTACAATTCAGAAAAGGATCAGCCACTCTGTTTTCCTCGAAGAGTACAAGGTGGAGGTGGATCTGTTAGCGTATGGGGATATTTTACAGCTTATTTTACTGGCTTATTATTATTTTATAAAGGAATATAAATGCTAGCAAATATATTGAATTGATTTCCAAAGAATTTCCAGCATATTACGAAATAATTTTGGGGTCTGGATCAAGATAATGCTACGTGCCATAAGGCAAATACAAATCCAATCGAAAATATAAAGGCCATTATGGATCACAATATTAAAAAGTACAAAATACAAAGGACATTTCGTCTAAAATGACTGTAGACGAGTGTTCAATTCGATTCGGAAAAGAATAAAATGTGTATTAGGGTGACAGCCATTTTATTTTTTGAATTTCA
Organism: Cordilura impudica; assembly: GCA_963682025.1. Taxonomy (NCBI): domain Eukaryota; kingdom Metazoa; phylum Arthropoda; class Insecta; order Diptera; family Scathophagidae; genus Cordilura; species Cordilura impudica. The sequence continues at coordinate 4,187,125 of OY821521.1, forward strand.
AGACGTGCGGATCGGATTATTGTGACACTGGATCTAAAATTTTAATGCGCAAAATTTGAGCCAAATCGGGCAATGCTTTTTGGACGCGCATTGAGTTCAAAGTTCAAATATGCATTTATATGACAAATTATCCAAAAAAAAATCATTTTTCAAACAAATTTTGATATTAATAATTCCGTTTCAATTAAATTAATTAATAAAACATAATCTAGAATAAATTGTGTTTCTAATAAAACAGCAAAATCTGTTATCGGTTGAAAAACAGCCAAGTTATATAAAGTTCCCAAGGCAATAAATGCGCCGCAGACCACTTTATTAAAAAAATCGAGCTCACATTTTTACAGACATTGAAATAATTTACAGCAACAAGATTTTGCATTTTCTTGATTCCAAAATGATCTTATGTAAAGTATTTCGCAACTCGTCTATTGTTTTGCCGCTCTAAATTGATGTCAAAACGGTACGAATTTTTTAGCATTATTTCAAAATCTCCAATTTTTTTTTTCAAAAATTTTGTTCAAGAAATTTACCGACATCAACGATTCGACTTCAAGGTCTTATTAACAAAATACATGTGATTAGAAATGCTAGGCTATTTGACAGTTTGAAATCAAAAATTAATATTGCTGTCAAATGTAGATAGCACTTTTTGAATATAAGCCCCCGATATACCTTTATATGAACATAATAACAAATTTCAGAAAATAAGTTCAGAATATTATTTTTTAGAATTATTAAAATATTATCAACAAGTTTTATCGAAATCCTTCCACAAATATATGTTATTTCGATATTTTGTTTTAAAAAAATGTAAATCTCCTTAAATTTGACTTTTGACCTCAAAGAGGGGTATTTTGTAATGTTTTAATTTAATCTTAGTTTACAAGATTGAGAACTTATATCAAGTAGTATAATATTTTGACAAGAGATATTTGAAATATGAAAACACCAAAAAGATGTAGCCTAAAAGTTGAAAAAGTATGAAAAATCACATTTTTCTTCAAATCCGCTGAAATAAAAACGCTGCCCTCACCAAATTTAGAACAGGATACCTACAATACCTAATCTCATATATTTTGTTAATAAGACCTTAAAGTCATCTCGTTGATTTCGGTAAATTTCTTGAACAAAATTTTTAAAAACTAAAATTAGAAATTTTGATATAGTGCTAAATGCATAAATGCATATTTGAACTTTGAACTCAATGAGCGTCCAGAAATCATTGTCCGATTTGGCTCAAATTTTGTGCACTCAAGTGTTACAATAATCCGACCCGCACACCTCGAAATTCGACCAACATTTTTTTTCATACAAACCGCTGTCACCTTAATGTACATGTATATTTAGAATTTTTTTTTTAGTATTGTACTATCCTCTTCTATAAAAACTCTGATAAAGGTTTTTCGATCATAAAATTTTATTATTTTTTTAAACTGAATTGTGATACTAATTTAATAAATTTGAATAAATACCTTTTGTTAATCTCAGGAAAAGTATATTCTTTTAAAGCTTTAATATTTACTAGCAGATTCCAGCGCTCGAAGTTCGAGTGCAATTTCTAGGCAACTTTATTTCTCAACTTAGCCAATTTACAATCCAACACTTTTTTGGTTTATTGTTATTGTGAATGAAGATAACAAACTCATTAGCAAACGCATTAACAAATTTAATAAATCCACACATAGCATATGTATAATTTTATGTATGTGTTAATAGCAATTTTAAATGGAATTTACTAAAAATAAAGGAAAAAATTTAAAAATCTGTAAACCTGCAAAACGGCTAAAAAGAAATACCTTTAAAATAATATAAGTTTGGTCAAAATCGGGATAAAACGGTAAAACAAAACATCGGTAACAAGAAATCGCCTAGCCAATTAATAATATAGATTAATTAAGTTTTAAAAGTTTGATAGAAATGCGCTATAATTTTGAGCAGTTCTTTATACATACTCGTATATAATTTTTAACATAAAATGCAAGGAGTTTTGAGAGTTTTGAAGAAAACATAATTTAGTTAACTAAAATTAATAATTGAAGATTATGCATTAAGTTTTAAAGAAATGCTCTAATAGTGTATATATTTACATAGTACACTTTTTTGTATAGTTACTTATAACTAACACACTAATTATTAAAATTATAGATACTAAAAAATAGCTTTTGTGTGTTAAAACAACTATTAAAACACAAAAATTAGACAACGAACAAATACAAACACTAGTATTTACTAAGAGAGTTGGGTTTGTTCTTATTGTTTTAAATAAATAAAGTGATTAATGGTTGGTTATTTTTATTAATAAATCAAAAATAGATATTTCAGAATATCTCATGATTAACTACATACAAAAAAATATATTATTCTTTTTATACCCTATACCACTATGTGGTTTGGGTATAATGACTTTGTGCTGCTGTTTGTAACAACCAAAAATATTTGACCTACACCCATCTTTAATTATACCGATCGAATCAGAATCACTATCTTCATCGATTTAACGATGTCCGTCCGTCCGTCTGTGTGTCCATGTAAAGCTTGTAATCAAACTGCAGGTCGCAAATATAAATATATTTTGATGAACGCTATTGAAATTGGTGAGAATCGGTCCATGTTCAGACCTAGCCCCCATACAAATGACCCCTATGAAATCATCATATATTGCCATAAGATCCAAATTATCATACAAATCTTAGTCAAATTGGGTTTGTATGTATATATTACATCCATTAATCAGTATTCCAAAAATGATCCCTATTGGACAACTCTTAGTCATAGGCCCCATATAGAGCTGCTTCCCGATCTTCACTTAAATCTATCAAAAAACTAAAATATTGCACTGATTCTTCTCAAATTTTGTTTGTATATATTTTTGCAAAATACAAGAGACTTTACCAAACATGGTCAAGATCGGTCCATTTTTGAGCCTAGTCCCCATATGTAGCATCCGATATGAACTTTTTCATATCTGCAGCCGAAAAAATTAATTAAAATCCCACTCAAATTTTGTTTATGCTTATTTTCTATATCCAGTTAGTTGGGCCTGAGAGATAGGGTCTCTAAACGCATGGTATAGGGTATCGTAAAGTCGGTCTAGACCGACTATAATTTTCTTACTTGTTTTTTAATGGTACACAGAAAATATATCATCTAAGAACTTGTATAAAATACAACGTCAAACATAAAAATTACCTTTTTAGAATAAAATGTTTATTTGTTTACATTCAATTCTAACTAATCAGCCCAATTACGAATATTCTCAATGAATTTCATTCTCACGGAAAATACTTTTCTCGAGAAAAAAATTCTCCAATTATAAATTCCGCGCGAATAAAAAAATTAATAAGTGGCATCATCGAATTTCGAAGCCAGTTGTTTTGCTTATTGACAATAAATTTTCTATTTTTTTTTGTGTGTGTAAACGAATATAAATTTATTTTAAAGAAAAATTAAATAAAAAATGAATAGCATAGCTATGATGCGAGCACTTGTGGAGGAAATTTGTGTTGTACAATAACAACAACGAAATAGCTAAAAAATTGCTAGAAGTCAATTGCGGGCTGAATCTATGGAAAACGCAATCAATGCCTGAACTGGATTTCATTAAAGTTAACAAAAGTTGAAGTTGTGCTTTATTTGTGGTCTTCAACCTACAAGAACAATAAAATATTAATTTTTTTTATTTAAATTTTGTTTTATCAAAGTACTTTTTACATTTTTATGTAAACTCCCGTCTGTTTTGCAAGGGAAATTTTTTGAGGGAAAAAACTAAAATCAAGTGCATTGAGAATAACTACTTTTTTCCCATCGAATTTTTTTTTCCGAAGGAATTTTTATTCATAATAGGGGAAAAGGGAGAAGTGAGATATTTCATGCGGAATTTTTGTTTAGAATTGGGCTGAATGTAAAAAATTAACATTTTGTAGAATGGATAGGCGTAACTGGCATAAATTAATCATTTAAAATAAAATATTACTTTTGAGGGTTAATTTTTTATGCGTAGTTACCTTTTACTTTCAATTGCAAATAAAGTTGCAATTATTACAATAAAATATTTTACTAATATCGCAAAAATCTCAATTTGATTTAAACGTAACAACTCCTTTCAAAAATATTTTAATAGTGTAAACTAAACTAATGATGTACGAATATATATGTATGTATATTAGCGTGTTCCGTCTGTAATGCGTTTTGACGAGCTGAATAAGGAAAATCTATTACACTGTGCAACAGCGATTCTAGAGGGTGAGAAATTCCAAGTCAGGATTAAAGTACTAGGCCAGTGTAGTGAAACCTCCAAAGTGTTTGGCGTTTTGTTTATTTTGTTTTTTCTTTTTAATTTTTTATTTTGAAGTTCTATTCTAATTCAAATTATATAATCACTTTGTGCTGATGTTTGTAACTACAAAAAATATTTGACCGTTTTCAGAGTCGATTTAGCGCTGTCCGTCCGTCCGTCCGTCAATCCGTCTGTGTGTCCATATAAACCTTGTAATCAAACTACAGGTTGCAAACATGAATATGTTTTGATGAAATTTAGTATATGAGCTTATATCATCAGCCATAGGACGAACGCTATTAAAATTGGTGAAAATCGGTTCATGTTCAGACCTAGCCCCATACAAATGGCCCCTATGAGATCGACTTAAATTGCCATAATATCCAAGTTATCATATAGATCTCGGTAAAATTGGGCTTGTGTATGTTTATTACATCCATTTATCAGTAGTCCAAAAATAAACGCTATAACACAAATATGGTTAGGACCGGACCATTTTTCGACCTAGTCCCAACATATATATAGCATCCAATATGAACTTTTTCACTCAAATTTGGTTTATACTTATTTTCTATATCTAATTAGTTGGATCTAAGATATAGGGTCTCTAAACGCATAGGTATCGTATAGTCGGTCTGGTCGTATAGTCGGTCTTACTTGTTTAATTCAATTTATTATCTTTTTTAACACAAATTTTTGCTGTCCCAATCGCGACTGAAAATCAAAATAATGAAAGAAATCGTAAAATAACTCCACTTTGAAAATTATGAATTAAAAAAACACAAGAGAATTTCCGATTATATGAAACCATGTACGCCATGCCATTCTTCTCTCCCCCTCTCACCTATAAACTCAGACTTTCAGAAAGAAATATTTGATTGTGTGAACCGGTACTTATGAGCTTTTATATTTTTTTCCTTATATTGATGTTTGTTTGCTTAGTTTTTCAGCTATAACTCAAGAACCATTGATGATTTCTCATTTCATTCTACAGCAAATTGTTTCAGCAAATCAAGTTGGACTAATTTTAAATTTTCATTTTTCCTCTTTTTTTATAATTTTTTTTAATAACATAACCAGATCTGCCAGAGTTTTTAGTTATTTATAACCAAAATTAGTAATTTTTTTCCAATATGAAGATACGAATATTTTTTTCATTTTGGTTACTTTTTCCTAAAATCAAAATAGGCAGAAACTTTAGGGAATAAAACCAAACGTGAATTTGTTTCGCTATTAAAGACCACATAATTTTCTTTAAGTGTCCCAAAGCGTTTACGACAGATTCTTAAGTTTTATAAATATGCCAAATCTCTGTATGATGCAATAAAATTTTCTTAAAAGCCACGATATTTCTGTGGACAACATTATTGCAGTAGCTATCGATGGCGCCAACGAGATTTAAAAACGATATTGATATATTTTATATTAAATGTAATTGCCACTCACTTCATCTTTGCTCAGCTTATGCTTGTAAGAAATTCCCCATACAAATTGAAGTTCTGTGTAGAAGCATTTATAACTTTTTTTGCACATAGTCCGAGGGAATTAATGAATTTAAAACCATTCTTGCGTTCCGTAGAGTCAAATTAGCGCCAAAAATCATTTTTTTTTTTTCTTAAAAACCAAGCTTTGGAGAAAAATTCCAGAAAAATGTGAGCGAAATCAAAAATCCCACAAACAGTGTTGCATTTTCATATATCAAAATAGAACCTGTTCTAATGTATTGTACATAAACAATATTTGAAAGGGTTCACAAATTGCATGTATAATATAGCAAATGCTACAAGCACAACGACGACAACAAGAAGAACAATTACAGCTAACACACGTAAGAAACCAAATTTCAAATAACAATCATGACAACAATAACAACATAGCAAATTCATATTTTTTCAAGAGTTTATTTACATTCTCATTGAAATCTCAGGATTCAATGATTAATTTTCACTAAAAATGAGCAAACCAGATGACCTACTGAGGACGCGATTGTTATTTGCAAAGACGGATAGATGGACATCGCTATATAAAATCCGCTTGTTATATGTAAGTATGAAGAATATATACAATTTTATTAGGACCATATTTGTTTCTAATTATTACTAACGGTATTTGTACCCCCTTCAAACTGGTATGGAGGATATACAAGGTAACTAGAAATTTCTTAACAATACCACAGAAGAGTAAATAACGTTAAATTTAAGACGCCCTATATATATATAGTTACTATAAACTTTTTAAAGAAATTTTAAAAATTCACCAGTAACCAAATTAGAATATACTAGCAGATTCCAGCGCTCGAAATTCGAGTGCAATTTCTAGACCGCCTTATTTTTCAACTTAGCCAATTCACAAACCAACACTTTTATGGTTTATTATTATTGTGAATGAAGATAACAAACTCATTAACAAATTTAATAAAACACATAGCATATGTATAATCTTAGTAGCAACTTTAAATGCAATTTACTCAAAAATAAAGGAAAAAATTAAAAATTCTAAACGGAAATATCTTTCAAATAATATACGTTTAGTCAAAATCGGGATAAAACGGTAGAACAAAACATCGGTCACAAGAAATCGCCTAGCCTATTAATATTATAAATATATCTGTGGTCACAAGCATTAATCGAAAATCATGCTTTTGAGAAAAATAACTTTTTATATAAATGTAATGGGGCTTCATTACGACTTAGGCCAGCATGTTTTCATTGATAACTTTTTATTAAACAGTGTTAGAATAATGGGGATTTCACGTAAATATAAAGCATTTTTAGTTGAATATGATAACATACATAATTCAAATCGTTCTAAAGTCGACTTAGGCGGTTATCGTTTGAACCACATATTATGTATATAAAACACATATTTTATACATATTGCTTTAATTGAGCAATACAGGTGGTACATCTTCCAATTTATAAAACTAACAACTTTTATTTGTCGAATTGGATATTTCTCCGTTTGCTGCGAGGATATTTTTAATATAATATAATAAGTCAATCTATAAACGACTTTTGGATATTCCTATTTCAATTTTGTACATAGGAGATTTATTTATTTTTGTAAAAAATTTTGATAAACATTTTTTATTTGACATTTATTGTTCTAATATAATTTACACTTCAAAAGTCATTGCGACCCTTGTTTCTGTTTCAAACATACCCAGCAAAAAACAGCAAAACTATTACAAAATAATAAACGAATGAAAATATAACTGTTCGATTGGCTTTATACATATATAATTAAGTTTAGGAAATGATCCAGTACTAGTTTACTTTGGTGTGTGTTTTAATTTCGTATTTTTGTATTTCAAATTTGTTATACCCTCCACACTACTGTGCAGAGGGTTTATATCAGTTTGTCATTCCACATCGAAAAATGAATTTGCGAACCAATAAAGTATATATTTCTGGATCCTTATTACATCTGGAGTCGAGAGAGCGACTCGAAATAAACCATTCACGAAATAAACCATTTATCTCGGTAAACTTAGAATAATGTTGCTTGACATTATTTCGAGCAGGTTGGTATTCAAAATGGGATAGATCGGGTATCATTGTGCCAAGATATACCCAGAAATATGTTAACACCTAAAAAAATTCTAAAATTTCAGTGTGTTTGTTATAATAGTTTAGCATTTACTTTATCAAATTGTTTACTTTTTCCAAATATTTTGTTTACATTTGTTATCAATAGTGGAATAAGTCCAGATATTAGTGTAAACGTAAAACCCAGGTGGTGGGTATTTTTTTTTTATTTTATTTTTATTATGTTTGGCCAGATATTTTCTTTGTTTTATTTTATCGCTGAAATTTTTTCATATTCCCAATTTTTCCAAATGCTTATGTCTATTTGCTATTTGGTTGATTGCTAATTTATTTAATATTATATAACATTGGAATCGATATTTATATCTATATGTCTATGCTTTTTTGCTGGGTTCGATTTCAGATTCTATTACTGCTACCATTTATTCCTAAATACCCATCAAATAAAACACATTTGTTTTATCCAATTCGCCAATGAAACAGAAATGAAGATAATATTGAACTGTGCTGAGTTGAGCTGAACTGAACTGAACTGCTGCTGCTGCGGATGATGATAATAAATAGAACAAGTGGTAATTTGACAACAATACCGTGAAATAAGGATTAATGGTGTTTTTATGCTATTAAAAGGACAAACATATTAAAAATCGAAAAAAAAAAATGAAACCCTTATTCACTCATAATACCCAGAAAAAAATTTTAACTTTCTTCTAGCCCAAATAAAAAGACAACAAGGACAGCGTACAAAAGCAGCAGACATGAATGAATTTTGCAAAGGGCATGAGTAGAGAATTTAATAAAACGATTGTAATGATTGCCATATCATCATAAAAGAATTTGTATTACAATTCATAAGGGTCGCTGCCACACACATTGTAGTGGATATTAAAATCCGAAACCACCCAACCGGTCTTATGTAGATTTAAAGAATATGTTTATATGAAACATGAGCAAAAAAAAATCAACACTAGGGTGATATAAAAAGATTATTAAAACAATGATTTACAAAATGATATTAATGACTGACTACATGTAGGGGAGGCCAGATTTCGATTATAAGCACAATGTTCATTTTATAAATCGCGATCACATGGAAATTAAAAAAGGTTTAGAAAATAGGTAAATCCAATCTGATGCTAAATATATCAATCAGCGATTTAAGCGTATAGTTTTTGCCTAAAAATTTTTGATTTTACAATAACAAATAATCGTGTTTTCATAACGTTACTAACTGAGCCGACAAACGTAGTTCTGACTAAAATATTTTTTTTATTCCCAGATTTATTTTGATTTGTATTTCAATTACGGAAGGAATTTCTTTAATAAGGATCTAATTAAATTCAGTATATTATTTAAAATGCAAATTTTATTTTCGAATTAATAAATTCGAATTTGTTTCACATAATACAATATTCGTGGTCTTGGTAAATAATAATAATTTATTGTAAAGCCAACGTGTGGAAAATATTTTTTTATTCTCCGTATACAAACAAATCGTTTGTTTTACTAACCCCTGCAGCCTACATATAATTGACCATGAGCGAAGCATGCATTTTCCAAATTCGAGGCTCAGACTTGAGTAGACCCTAAGATTTGTTGATTGTCATTGCATAGTCCAGATAAATTGGGGAGATTGTAAGCGTTTAAATGCAATTGGAAAATTTGGCAATAAACCATGCACTCCTTTAAATTTGCCATTGATAAATATCGATTCAGTAATATTTTTTGAAAACGAACCACGTGTCCTTACATAACTTTGGTGTATTTTGGTTTCGAAACAGTATAATTGGTAATCCAAAATATGTAGTGGAAGATCTGACAAATCAAGTGATTATTAAAACTCATCTTCTTCTAACACAGTATCAATTGACTTGAATGAAATAGTCATGTAGGACAACTAACGACAGCTGTTGGAAATTTTTGTGATTATATCAAAGTATATTATTATACCTTCCAGAGCGTATATATCAGTTTGTCATTCCGTTTGTAACGCTTCGAAAAATGAGTCGATATATCCGTCTGTCCGTGTGTCTGTGAAATCACGCTCATTCACATAATAAAACCTTTACCTAGAAAAGATTAGAATAATATTATTTGTTGTTATCTCGAGTACGTAGGTATTTAAAATGGCGTAAATCAGGCGTCATTGTGCCAAAATGTGGCCTAAAATATGGAGGCACCACTAAAAATGCTAAAATAAAAATTGGACTTATTAAGTTTATCAATTTGTTTACTTTTTCCCATATTTTGTTTATATCTATAACATTAATAGGCTAGGCGATTTCTTGTGACCGATGTTTTGTTCTACAGTTTTATCCCGATTTTGACCAAATATATATTATTTGAAAGGTATTTCTTTTCAGCCGTTTTGCAGACTTACAGATTTTTTAATTTTTTCTTTTATTTTGACTAAATTGCATTTAAAGTTGTTACTAACAACTTATGCTATGTGTGTTTTATTAAGTTTGTCAATGTGTTTGTTAATGAGTTTGTTATCTTCATTCACAATAATAATAAACCATAAAAGTGTTGGTTTGTGAATTGGCTAAATTGAAGAATAAAGCTTCCTAGAAATTGCGCTCGAATTTCGAAGGCTGGAATCTGCTAGTTTGTTATAAATAGTGCAGTAAGTCCAGATATGAGTGTAAACGTAAAACCCAGTTGGAGGGTATCAAAGATTGGACATTTAAATACAATATCATTGTTATGAAAATTATACACAGGGGCTTCTACATTTTCAGAAATATCTCCAACGCAGCATCACCGATCGGGTAAAAGTTTTGCCAACAATTTCCTTTTATTTAAATATAATACGGTGTTGAAAAAAGCAAGAGTGGGGATATAATTTAAACAAAAACATTTCGGAAAACCTAATGAACCTATAGTTTGAATATAAGGTAGATAGCTTCAGTGGTTCAGACATACATACATACGCAGCAACATTTTTGTTTATTTATTACATTTACGGGAGCTATCATGCCCATTTATCCCATCCCGCCTATTTTCAACACGTCTACTTACATTAATAACATATTACGTCACCAAATCTCCCTGTCATAGTACACGAAATATATGAAATTCAATAATTATTTTTTATAGTAGGTACCACGCCATTTTCAGCAATAGCCTCAAGATTCGAGTTGATTTGAGAATAGTTTAGATTCACAATTTGACGGGATCGGATTAGTGGTCGTGGCACCTCCCATACAAAGTAAACCATTCTTGAATCAACATAATCGCACACACAAAATTTCATACAAATCAGTCCAGCCGTTTAGAAGGAGTTCAGTGACAAACACACGGATAGAAGAAATATACAGTCGCGCACAGCTTATTTGATGCAGTCATAGAGTTTAAGAAAAATTTCACATTTTCGAAAATTATAGCAAATGGAAAAAAGAACACAAAAGTCTGTAACATTATTAAATTACAGATTTTGTTTTTGAAAAATTAACACAAAAGGCTTCTCCATAAAAAAGAATAATTAAATATAAAAGTTCATTACACTTTTGAGCTCACAGCTTAAATTATGCACTAATTTACAGTCATGAAAGAAACCAAAAAAGTTTTCCTTTTACACCTAATAATTAATAGGGTATCCTTTTTTATCTAGGACAGCATTTAGTTGGGATTTCATAGATTCCACTAATATTTTTGTATAACCGGTACTAATTTTATCCCATTCCTCAAGTAGCACACTTTTCAGACCTGTAGCATTAGAAATATTGTGATTTCGACTTTCTTTTTAAGCTCCGACCACTGGTTCTCTATAATGTTAAGATCTGAGCTCTGAGTAGGTGTCAAACAACATGAGGGCTGATGTATGCTTGGGATCAGTATGTTGGCAGAATCTAAATGAATCCCTATCTCCGCGCTTTGTAGTAGGTTATCTTTAAGTAGATCTATACATACATTTTCTTGTCCATATTCGCTGCAATTAAGGTTAAATTTCCAACTCCTGAGTACGACATGCAATCCCACACCATTGCGTTGCATTCACCGTGTTGAACCGTACTGCTTTAATTACGTGGATTTAGGGCGCCGTTTTGTTTTCTCTAAACATAGGACTTGCCATCTGATCTACATAAATAGATTAAATTTACTTTCATCATCAAAAATATCCGCCTTCAAAAAAGAAATATATTTGTTTATATTTGCTTCAATTTATGGCATTGATCAATGGCTTATTTCGGGTACTGAGGCCGCTTCAACTGGAGCACTAATATCGATTTTTTTAAACCTATCTTACGATCCACCGCTTATGTACATCATTAAAAAACCTTATTGGGTGCAGATCTGCGTTTTATTTTATTCTATTTCCATGGAGAAACCTTTCTACGATGTGCTGGAATCAATGCGATAATTTTAGCTATTTTTAACTAAAATTACAAAACATTTTTTTAACTCTATTGAATTATGTTGCACTAAATCCATTTTTTTATTAAAAATTTACAATGAAAACACATACCAAAAACAGTACAACCGCTTAAAGAGAGATTAAATTTATTTTCGAATGAACTAAGTTTAACTAACATCCAAGAAATCACTCTTAGAAATATATGAGTACATATCTGTGGTTGTCTGGAATAACCGCGTATGTCCATTTTTTGTCAGTTTTGAGTTAACGATGCCAAATATAATAATTTTTAACGCTCTTTACATGTGTTTAATTAAAAAAAAAATATTGACCATTTCTTAGTTTTTTCTTTAAATAACGACGTAACTTAAATGTTTATTGAATTAATTTGCAGCACTAACGGCGTATGTCAACCTACGTTTGATCGCTGACAAATTATTTTCTCAGAAAACGACACATAGCGACATACGTTGTTATTAATGAAAAACAATACAAAATAATTTTTGGATTATTTTTCAGTTTATAACCACTTATAAAAACTGTTGTGTTTATTTCTGTTATTTGTTGTCACTATTATTCTTCATACGTTGTTATATTCTCACCCTAAGTCCCGTTAACTTTCTGTTGACGAAAAAAAAAATCTATTTTCAAGCAACAACAACTTATGTCTAAATGTGTAATTGCACTGGTAGTTTTCTTTTTCAAGGAAAACGACATTTGTCGATATAAGTTGTTTTATCTGCACACACTTTAAGTTTAATTTACATATTGTTTTTTCGTCCTTCTCTAGGATCTACTCCTCTTAAGATTTTTGACTCAAAATTTTTTATAAAGTATTTCTTGCCCATATCTACAGGACTGTTAAATAAAAACTCCTAAAAACTTTATATCGAGCCCATAATTTCAAATATAACGTTTTTTTTTTGGCTCTCCTGAACATTTTGATATGATATGTCAATCTGGTCACCCTAAGTTGCATGAAGATACGAGGATTCTTAACATTTTTGCTACGCTTCCAGGTTGTAGGTTTTCTCTGATGGTTTTTTTTTTATCGGGAAATACGTGTTAAAATCCTCTTAAGGGATGCTGATAAAAATTTTATCGTAAAATTAAAATAGACAAATTATTTAATTAATTATTTTTATAACAATTATAAAATAATGCGTGCAATATTTTGTTTTTGCAAACAAAATAAACTTTAGTTTCACCATTTATATATTGAATTTAATTCAAATGTTCATAGAATAAACATTAAATTAAAGACAAAATTTAATTTAAAGAAAAAAATTAAAAATAATGAATAAACCCTTTCGTAGTAATGAATGGGTGTGTGTGCAGCTGAGTGTATAAACCATTGAATTTTATTTTGTCGTAATAAACATTCCAATGGGGCCACCAACTTAATTTATTTTTGTTTTATATTCTTTTCATTAAGACCTTAGACATTGGGTTCTCCTTTCCGACACTGCGGTGTTGTGTTTCAAGACAGAAAATATGCAGCTTAAGGAATAAAATAATCGTCTTTTTTTAATTTCTAAAACAGTTTAACAAAATACAACAACTAAAGCTAACACTGTATTTGGTAAAATTACAATCAAGATAAAAATGTCCTGGTATGTTTATTGCCGAAAGGGGTAGTAAACTAAAGTCATTTTATTTTAAATTTTATTTTATTTTATAATTTGCCTGTAGTAGTGTCAGTTGTAGTGACAACAAAATACCAACTTCTAAGTGTTGACATGTTGCATTAGATGTTGAAAAGGTGTGGATAGAGAAAAATAAACTCCTTGTGTCCAATGCTGTTAATGCAAAAGGTACATTTCTATCCTGAATATGATCATCAGTTTTACATACCATAAACATATTTGTTTCTATGATTTATTATAGAGAAAAATATTTAATAAAAAAAAGTCCTGCTTAACATTTATTATCTATTGTGTAATCTAATGAATTAGTTTTCTTTTCAACGTTAATTAAAATGTTCGTTGAAAAAGGGTTGGAATATGTTTTATGAGAATATTAATAAAATGATATTACTTGTACATCGTAAATACCTTAATTATTATTTATTTTGTTTGTATTTTGTAAACTGGCAGTGGATCAGTGATTATCACTATGCAGTTTTTGAAGAGATACTTTTATAGACAAATACCGGGATCCCGATTTTCCATTATCATGGTCAACTAAAATATTTATATAGGATCGTACAAAGAAGAGTTGAGACGATCGGTAAGGGTTAAAGGGCGATGAGTGCAGAATAACAGGCGGACGAATTGAATTTGAAACAGACGGTCGGTGACGTAGTTGGACAGACGTATCATCCATCTAAAATATTAATAGGTAAGGCGATATCTTGTGACCGATGATTTGTTAAATATTTTTCTCCCGATTTTGACCAAACGTATCTTATTTGAAAGGTATTTCTTTTTAGTTATCCACCAGATTTATAGATTTTTTAATTTTTTTTTTTTTTTTTTGAGTAAAATGCATTTAAAGTTGCTACTAACACATGCACTGCTATGTGTGTGTTTTAAATTTGTTAATGTGTTTGTGAGTTAGTTTTCTTCATTCACAATGATAATTGTGTGTCATTGAAAAATAATGTTCGACATAAACCAATTACGACAATAATCGATATTTAACAAGTAAGAAAATTATAGTCGGTCTAGACCGACTATACGATACCCTATACCATGCGTTTAGAGACCCTATCTCTTAGGCCCAACTAATTGGATATAGAAAATAAGCATAAACCAAATTTGAGTGGGATTTTTATTAATTTTTTTGGCTGCAGATATGAAAAAGTTCATATCGGATGCTATGTCTATATAGAGACTAGGTCCAAAAATGGACCGATCCTGACCATGGTTGGTAAAGTCTCTTGTATTTTGCGAAAATATATACAAACAAAATTTGAGATGAATCAGTGCAATATTTTTGTTTTTTGATAGATTTAAGTGAAGATCAGGAAGCAGCTCTATATGGGGCCTATGACCAAGAGTTGTTCCATAGGGACCGTTTTTGGACTATTCATTAATGGATGTAATAAACACATATAAACCCAATTTGACTAAGATCTATACGACAATTTGGATCTTATGGCAATTTATGTCGATTTTATAGGGGTCATTTGTATGGGGGCTAAGTCTGAACATGGACCGATTCTCACCAATTTAACAGCGTTCATCCCATGGCTGATGAAAGCTTATATACCAAATTTCATCAAAATATATTTATATTTGCGACCTGCAGTTTCATTACAAGGTTTACATGGACACACAGACGGACGGACGGACGGACGGGCATAGTTAAATCGATTCGAAAAGTGATTCTGATTCGATCGGTATAATAAAAGATGGGTCTAGGTCAAATATTTTTGGTTGTTACAAACAGCAGCACAAAGTCATTATAACCAAACCACATAGTGGTATAAAAAGTGTTGAATTGTGAATTGGCTAAAATTGATTAGCATACCTTTAGGGTCTTTATTAAATGAAAAAATAAAATTTCTTAGAATTTGCACTCGAATTTCGGGGGCTGGGATCTGCTAGTTTACATTACTGTATTAGACATTAAGTACTTAGAATTAATTTACTTGTTATTGTATTTATATTTAAATTTAGTATTCTTATGTCATATTTAACTGTAAATGAAATTTGAAATAAAAGTCAGCCTGAAAATAATCATTCTCAGTTATTAGCGGTTTTATTTTTATTAATTTTCAAAATATGTATACAATATTGAAGTGTATAACAATAACAAAAAATAAAATACGCTAAAAACTTTTCTTATACCTGTTCATTTTCAAATAAAAATGTATAATTTTCTTCCTTATCTTCAGCCCATACTATTCTCTTAAATAAAATTTTGATTTTTTTATATTTTTTAAGAGAAAAAAATTTTAATAGAAACATGCGATGAAGTTTCATAATTAATGCAACAGGCATTTTTAATCTGGCTTCGAATGCCGGATTCAGACTTTGTACTTCTGATAAAATTGAGCCGAATGTAGTCTTTCGAACCATTGTTATTATTTTCTAATAGCGTCGTCCCAAACGTTAAAGTGACTCAAGCCACATATCCAGAAATGCTTTAATGACTTGTTCTATAGAAAGCCATCAAAATTTTTCTTGGCATATCAGGATCTTTGTTAGTCAACTTATATATCATGTTACAAAATTTTTATCTTACTATCGAATTGTAGAACCAATTATGAGTCTATTTGACCAAAAAGTTTAAATTCGGAGGGAAGTTATTCAAATAACCACAATATTAACTCTGTTCGTTTACGTGATAATTTGTAACAATTTGTACAAATTATCACAAAATTTACTGGATCCTGTTCGTTTACTTCAAAAACCAAGTAAAAGAGAACAAATGAGAGCGTAAAGTGACAGTTCATTTTTTGAAAACTTGCTAGTTTTTACTGGATATATTTTTGCCAGTAAGAATTAGCCAGCAAGAAAAAACATATGTTTGAAAAATATATGATTGAGTTTTGTGGAACATAAAGCAAAGATACTACAATTCTATTTTTGTGCAAAGTTTTAAACAATAATTCTGAAGGAAGTAACGATAGAAGAAGTAAGTAAATATTCACATAACCAGGTTTCATTAATTTTAATCTTTTCAAACCGGTTCCAGCCAAAAAAAATATGTGTATCTGCCAATTTCTTTTATAATAAATGTTTATTTTCAAAAGCAATAGGTAATGATATTAGTTTCAATGAATATTTTTACAGTTTAATTAAAATAAATTCTTCTAATTAAGGTACATATATTACTTTTTTATACCCTATACCATTATGTGGTTTGGGTATAATGACTTTGTGCTGCTGTTTGTAACAACCAAAAATATTTGACCTACACCCATCATTAATTATACCGAATCAGAATCACTTTCTGATTCGATTTAACAAAGTCCGTCCGTCCGTCCGTCTGTGTGTCCATGTAAAGCTTGTAATCAAACTGCAGGTCGCAAATATGAATATATTTTGATGAAATTTGGTATTTAATCTTTTATTGGCCATGGGATCAACGCTATTGAAATTGGTGAGAATCGGTCCATGTTCAGACCTAGCCCCCATACAAATGACCCCTATGAAATCGACTTAAATTGCCATAAGATCCAAATTATCATACAAATCTTAGTCAAATTGGGTTTGTATGTATATATTACATCCATTAATAAGTAGTCCAAAAATGATCCCTATTGGACAACTCTTAGTCATAGGCCCCATATAGAGCTGCTTCCCGATCTTCACTTAAATCTATCAAAAAACAAAAATATTGCACTGATTCTTCTCAAATTTTGTCTGTATATATTTTTGCAAAATACAAGAGACTTTACCAAACATGGTCAGGATCGGTCCATTTTTGGGCCTAGTCCCCATATAGATATAGTCCCCATATAGATAGCATCCGATATGAACTTTTTCATATCTGCAGCCGAAAAAATTAATAAAAATCCCACTCAAATTTGGTTTATGCTTATTTTCTATATCCAGTTAGTTGGGCCTGTGAGATAGGGTCTCTAAACGCATGGTATAGGGTATCGTATAGTCGGTCTAGACCGACTATAATTTTCTTAATTGTTTAATATTGAATTTGACTTCTTCACTTTCAACTGTGATTACAATCAGCTGTTTCTATGAACTTGCAAATTCTTACAAATTGCTGTTCGTTTACTATTTTGGATATTTATGTTTTAGAGAACTAATTTTTCTTATTCTCTGAAATTTCGGTTTTTACTAGTTTTTACTGGGAAAGTAAACGAACAAAGCTATTGTTTAACGTGAACTGTTGTATTTATAAAGGCGCTAAATTATTAACGAAAATTTTTTTATAGTTATTCGATATCAAGTTAAGAATGGTATTGTTCTGGACAGGAGAGCTACATATAGCATATGGAAACGTCTTGTTGGTTGATTGGTCTAAGGCAGTTCACCATCTGTTAAACAAAAAGCCATCGTTGTGCTGAAGTCCAAGTCTCCGGCATGTTTAACAATCAGTCAATGATCCGTCAAGACGACCTTAAGCAGTTCTACTTCTAGTGAGGAGAGATTTAGTCCGTTTTAAGTTATAATCAAAACACGTATACCTCACAGTGCTCGTAGAAAGTGTACGAAGATTCCTCTCTTAATGGTTCCCAGTGGAATTGCGACGGCAAACGCGGAAGAAGCATCAATAGCCAGTTCATCTGCCCGTTCATTACAGTGGCCGGGGATACATACCACAGTAAACGAATTCGCTAACAAAAAAAAACTATTTGCAGTTCGATAGTGGTAGTCAGTCATTTTTGACGTCAGAAACTATTAACTTGGAAATATATATCAATGAGGCCACGTATTTTTGGCCTGATGTGACATCATGTCAGTACAGTAAAAAAAAAGTTATTGAATCCATTCCGAAAATTGTCAGTTTTGATGTAATTTTCTATTTTTTTTTTTTTTTTTTTTAATATTTACCATTTCTATTTTTTTTAATAACAACGTAACTTAAATGTTTATTAAATTAATTTTCAGCACTAACGTTCGATCGCTGACAAACTATTTTCTCAGAAATCGACACATTGTTATTAATGAAAAAAATGCAAAACAATTTTAAATTATTTTACAGTTTATAACCACTCATAACAACTTGTGTGTTTATTTCTGTCTACGTGTGTGCGTTGCATTGGTAACTTTTTTTCAAGAAAAATGACGTATGTCGACATAAGTTGTTTTTATCTGCACACACTTAAGGTGTAATTTTCATATTGTTTTTTAGTCCTTCTCTAGGATCTCTTCCTCTAAAGATTTTTGACTCAAAATTTTATATAAAGTATTTTTACTCATATCTACAGGACTGTTGAATAAAAAGTTCAAAAAACTTTATATCGAACCCATAATTTCAAAAAACGTTATATTGCAAAGTTTTTTGCCTCTTCAGAACATTTTGATTTTATGATATACGCGGTTATTCCAGAAAACCATAGAAATAAGATACTTTTTGTACCAAGAAAGCTTAT
The DNA here is from genome assembly GCA_963682025.1 of Cordilura impudica. Classification (NCBI taxonomy): domain Eukaryota; kingdom Metazoa; phylum Arthropoda; class Insecta; order Diptera; family Scathophagidae; genus Cordilura; species Cordilura impudica. Next base: position 4,206,315 of record OY821521.1, read on the forward strand.
CTACCAAACTGCCCTGAGCTTAGACCAGTGGAGACGTATTGGGCCCTAATAAAGAAGTACGTGGCACATTTCAAACTCAAATAGACAGGCTGTTTAAAACAATTACCGAAAACAAGTATAAAATCTGGTCCGCAAAAAATTTAACAACCTTATATTAAACAGTCAAAAAAAAATTGGTCAGCCGAATTTGTGTGACTTTTCATCGATCATTTCATAATTTGATGTGTCCCTAAAAAAAATCATAAATTGAAACTTGTTGCAAAATGAAATTGCTCAAATCGTTAAATGGTTTCAATGTAGCGTAGCAATACGAGTATGAATAAATTTCAATATTTTGAAAAAAAAAATTCAATATTTCTCGACTATTTTTTTTTTTTTTTTTTTTTTTTTTTGAAAATGCTACACATTTCGTATCAATAGTAATTTTCACATAGACAAGCGATAACCGCCTAAGTCGACTTAAGAACGATTTGAGTTATGGATGTTATCATATTCTACTAAAAAAAAACTATATTTACGTGAAATCCCCATTTCTCTAACATTGTTTTTTTAAAGTTATTAATAAAAATATACTGATTTACATTTATATATAAAGTGATTTTTCTTGAAAGCATCGACTTAGGCGATTAATGCTTGTGACCACAGAAATAGATAGTAAGAGTTTTCACTATTAACAGCAAACACCACTAGCACATATTTTATACACAATTTGTTGGTATTATTATATTATAAAGGATTAAGACTTTACAATATGATGCCAAATAGTAATAAAAATGAATTAAATGCAAATATTTTTAGAAGAAACCTTGTATTTTTTATAAGAAATAATATAAACCCGAGCTTATATATGTAATTTATTAAATGTGATAAAATTAAATAAATTATTCCAAAAGCATAGTTCATACAGCTTATGCTGCAACAGAGCTTGTCCCGTGGTTCGTACCAAGGATGAGTAATCTCTAGCATATGCGGACCTATGCAGGGGTGGATTTATTTCTATTTCTATTTTCGATTTACACTATCTACAAGATGTGATGGGCTGTTTGATAGAAAGAAGAAACCTTCAGAGCTAATTTTTGGAATGTGAGTTATATACAGATTAACTATCCCATAAGAAAATCTGAAAACAATTGTAATCCTGCATTCTGTTTTTGGGAGTCCCTCGGTTAACTGACATCCCTAAAAATATTAATAAGTCGATAATTGCTTAAACTTTTTGTGGTGTTTTTGCCAATTAAGAACTGTCAATAAACAACCAGAATATACATAAAAAAAAAGATAACCTAACATAAAATCTCAAAACAACTTTTTAAACTCCATTGAATTATTTTCTATCTAATCTATTTTTAGTTCAAGATTTATAATGAAGAACAAATGTATATAAACAAAACCCGCGCCATTCGATTAATTTGTTTTTTCTTTGTGAATTTTTCAAACAAACATATTTACATACAAATTTTCAATGCTACCTATCTTTAGCTTAGATTGAAGTATGTATGGCAATTCCACCTAAATGATGGTACTTTAAAACGCCGCACAAAAATAGCAGTCGAGCTAAAATTTTTTTTCAAATTATTATCTAATCTGATTATAAATTGGAGCTTAACTAAAATCCCAAATATTGGCTTTTAGTGTTTTTTGAATCGAAAATACATGATCTTTAGCAAAAATACTTAAACGTTATTTGCGTTTAGAATTTGAATGGATCAGATTTTCATACAAAATTTCTAGACGAACGTTACAGTTACAGAATGCAGGCATATACCACAAGCGTTTGATTTTAAACAGCTATACACTTATTTAAACCCATGGGTTTAAATTTATATTTATTGGGTAATTTCAACATTATTTTCATTAAAAGTATAACGTTCCCATATATTTATTTTCTGGCTTTGATTTTCTTAAATCGTTTAAAACCCGAGTATTTTCCTATAAACATTTGATAATATAATTTCATAACAATCATGTGCTTGTCTAAATTTTTATATTAACAAAAGTATTTTATATTTTTATAATTAGCAAAATTTTTATAAAAAATTTATAATGAATAATTTAATTTAAACAGTTTCTTTTAAGGCAAGTTTTAGAAACGTTTAACATGTGTGTGTTAAGATAGTTTAAAGTTTGTTTACAAACTAAAATCACAGTTCATCTTTATCATCAAATTGATAATCTTCTTGAAGGGGAGCATCTTCACAGTATTTAGATTGTTCGGAGCAAATTTTAATATCAAGATTTTCATCTAAAGTGGGTGATTGGAAATTTTTCAAAAATGTTTCCTCATGATCCTCTAAGATTTCAAGGCACTATAAATAAAAGATTATAAGGTATTGAATTAAAGAAAACAAAATATACTACTCACATAATGACCCAAACTTTTGTTTAGATCTTCATCTTGTATAAAATCTACATTACTCGATTCAGGATTCATTTTGCCATCAACCATAATTTTCAGTAACATGAATTTACCGGTGTTTTTGTGAGTAGCCCGTAAGTAATCTTCCATTTTATCACAGACTTTTTCCATAACTTCAGTTAAATACATTTCCGACTTTGCCAAGGGCACAGATTTGCTAATGGCATTACCACTAGCATCTAATCTAAAACCACTGACGTCCACTTTTTTGGATGGATCTACTTTGGAGACAACATCTTCCATTTCTTGTACCACAGCTTTGCAAACTATAATAAACGATTTTAGTGTAGGTATTATGCTTTAATTTTCTTCTTACCATGACATTTGACTTGCTCGGAGGTGAATTTTTTAGCAGAAGATACACCAATGAAAACACAGAGGATTAGTACTAGTAAATTCTTTAACATTTTTATTTACAATAAAGTGTTATTTTGTTGAAGACTTTATATACCTTCTCAGGATGCAAATTATAAATACGTGGCCAAACAATATCCAACAACAACAGGGCCATTATCATAAGCGCAGCTGTTTAAAATATTGGTTACAACAACTCAGAGATGCCAGATTCTAAAGATTAAAATTATTGAAAATTATTGTAAATTCAAACTAAAGAAATCCGGTGTTGGATCGTCGCTCCTTTTATTTCAGATAAGAGGAAACACGTTTCGGTGTTTGTCTCACGATCCTCGTGTTTGCTACTCTGTATGCAGTTTGGTTATGTAGCTAAGTGCATGCGTTCTGGTTATATTTAGTTTGTAATCCACACATAATGTGTTCAACCAGTCCTGGTGTATTAGTATTTTAATAAATTCAACCAACCTCTGTCTAGTGACAGTAAATTAAAAAATTATAAAAAATCAATATACTGCAAAATGTATACAAATAATAGTTACATATAACAATTTCTTTATTTTTTTAATCAATTATTTTTCATACAAAAATTTGAGGAAAAAAGCTTTTGAGTATTTATTAAATAAAATTCAATCCGGAGTGCTCAGTTAAGATTTTTTATTTTATTTAAAGGCCTAGTTAGCCACGCGTAATCGTAACCAAACGTGTCAGCTGTTGTTCTTTGTTACAAGAAAAGCATATAAAGCAGTTACCGAACTGAACTGTCACGTAACCGGAACTTCCCAATCTGTTGAAAATAGATTTTTACTACGTTTGTACGTGACATTTGTGATCAGCTGATAAAGGTTGGTTAATTTTACACAGCAACATGCTGGTTCATTTTTTACGTTCTATAATTGAACTAAATGCCGTTACATTTACGCTACGGTTACATTTTAACAACGGTTGATTAACTACGCCTTGTACGTAACGCTGCTTTTGCTATTTGTAATCTAATTTAATTGAATTGTGGTAATAAATGAACTAAAATCGCAAAGTATGGCAACATATTACTTACACAGTTCTTTGATAACAGCACATACAAAAGCTATCATTCATGAAAATTAATAAAAATAAAACTTGGTATCACTATTCATAAACCTGATAACTGACTACTTTCAGGAAATTTTTTTACACCACTAATTTTTGTTTCACTTGATATTTGTCTTTGGATATTTCGTCTTTGTGCATTAATTTTGCAGTGAAATATATTTTACATAGAGGTGAGTGTAATTAAAAATATGTAAAAGCTAATGAGATTGTGAATACTTAACAAATGTAAAAAAAAATTTAATAATTCTTTCCAAAAAATGTGTACATATATGAGAACGATGTCAATTTTTTTTTTCTATGCTATGGGCTTGGCTGATTAGAGGAAGCAGCCTTGAATAAAAAAAAAATCAATAAATGTATATTTTATTTTAGAATTTATACATTTGGTTAAATTTTAATATTACTTATGTTTGTAATAAACGGTAAAAGAAATTACAGAATGTGAATTTATCGCAAATGTGCGAGGAAACCAATTTATTTAATCAAGATGGCGGCGTTGATTTAAGAAAATTATTTTTCGTTTAACTACACGGAAAAAAGAGACTACGTTCACAAAACAAATGGCGTTTTTGTGTGTGCGAGAAACTAAGAAAATCCCCGCCACTTGGGGAGCCACAGCTTCTTCTCTTTATTCGTGCAAGAAATAAAATTTCACTTTGTATTTCAAATGCATGGTACTTGAAATGAGGGTAATTATAATTCGTTGATTGAAATCATAAAAACTTTAACCTCCACCAACCATTTCTCTTATAAAAAAATTTCGTGAAAAACATAATTTTGTATCAATGTTAAAATCGTTATATTTTATAGCTATCAAGAATTGAGGTCAAAATCATGAAATGTAGGTTGCTTAACTAGTCAGTGTATTTCTACAGGGGATGCCATAAAAATGAAATCAAGCACATATAAACTTCTTAATTTTAATTTTCAACCCCATTTTAGTTAAAATTACAATGGAATTTGGTTTCACCCTCAAACAATTTTAAAGAAAAAACACCCTTAATCTTAACTAAACACAGTTTTTATATCATATAAAAATAAATCAATGACCTGTTTAGAATATCCAGACACCAAAAGAAAAGTGCATTGTTCTTATTTTTCAACAATGAAAACAGGACTGAAAAGGTTCTTGTACTCTCTCGCTTTGTTTTCTTTAGTAAATTATTTTGGTTATATATATTTTTTTTTAATCACAAATGTTTGATCACTAGTTACTGCTCGTGTATGTATCATCAAGTTTTTGTGACGTCTATTTTACATTTTCAGTTTGTCTTGTATTTTTTTTTTTTTGTAAAATGTTTGTGTGTGCATGTGTGTTTTACCTTGGAGGTTTCGTTGTTTGCTTTTTATAATTCTTTATACTCTGGAAGAACAAAGAAAGTTTCCCATATTTACACACATACGAACATTTTAACACACACTAAGCATTGAATGAATTTTTTATGATTCATTAAATAACAGATAAATTCTATTAACCTCAAATTTATTTAAACAAAACAAGTTTATTATTGTGCAAGTGAAATAGTGAGTCTCTTAAAAACATTTTTTTGTTGTGTTGGACCTTTTAAACATATTAACATTATTATTGTTGCTCTTGAGATATTTGTTTATGGTATTTGAATTCAATTTGGAAAAGTTTCCCCAATTTCTAGGAAAACAACAACAGAATTTAGTGCGACCTTTTCCCAATTAGAAAAACACGAAATTTTATTGAAAACAAAATTATACCGAGGGGTAGAATATTAGAATAATTTTAATTGAAAATTTGAACACTATATGGAAAAAAAACAAAAGAACGTTTTTGCATTTGTTTTTAATGAATGATTTCCGGAATCATAAGATTTTCACCATAGGTTCGGTTCAAGTTCTTTTATTTTGTTTATTTTAGACCCGATGGGATTAGTGGGCATTGGCACCTCATACAATGTTCATTCAATGTTTTTTTTAATCAATATACATAAAAAATTTATGAATATTTAAATAAAATTCATTTAATAAAGTTATAAATATTTGTTGAACACACAGAAGATATATAAATGCGTTTGTTAATAATTTTAAAAGAGCCTGAAAGTATTCTAATCAATTTTAGGCAATTCACAGTTCAACACACCAGATGGTGCACCAGATGGTGGTGCACATCTGTAAAGAAATACCTTTCAAATTGTATATTTTTTGTCAACATCAATTGGCAATTAAAAGCGTAGAAGAGGTCACAAGAAATCGCCACGAAATGCACACGACTTCTTACGATTTCCTCAAAAGAGAATTAAAAAAAGAGTTGCAACTTTGTGTCAGTATGTTAGCATTAAATGTGCGTAGTCGAGTCAAATATGGCCTCGAAAATATTGTTTATGTAAACGGAATATAAATATAAATTAAATACATTCAAAAACTACATATTTATTTACAAATATAGACTTAGACGAAGTAACGTTCGATCTCGTCGACTGTTAGTTTTTTTAATATATGTACATAAAAATGAATATTGATTGTGTTAACATTTATATTACAACAATTATTAATACAGGTTATTTGTGTATTTCTTTTCTTTTTTTTTTTCAGGACTTCAAGACATCTATCAATAAATACTTAAAATAAAGGATTTTTAATCCTCTTCTTTAAGCAGATTATTAAAAATTTTAAATCATATTAAAAATCTTTGTTTTAAAGAAAATAAACCTTAAATTACTAATTAATAATTTTTACTACATAATATAATACACTCTACAATAATTTATTTGTTGGAATTCCGAATTTATCTAAAGGAAAATATTTAATTGCGTGTAACTTGTGTAATAAAAAAATCCAAAGTTATTTTCTCTATTAAGTGTTTGTGTTTTGTATCTATTAAAAAAAAAAAAAAAAGAAACTTTAAAAACATTTTAAATCGGTTTAGAAATAGCATTGGACTTCCTTAGAACAGTGTAACATAAAGACAAAAATCAATCAATAAGTCAGTTACTCGTCGCCCGAAGAGTTGCAGTCGTTTAAATTTATTTCTTACTGTGTTGATTCGAAAGTTTTCACCATTCCTCATTCAACGCTAAACACTCATTTTTCTCTGTCTTACGACGATCCACGTCAGCGTTGGGATTCAACCAACATTATAACGATACCAGCAGCACCAACTGCTAGTAATTTCACGTTGCAGGACCTTATTTATAAAACAAGCACCATTGAGGGAGGCAGCAGTACCGGTGATCCAAGCATCGGAGGCAGCAATTTGAAGCTAGCAATAACGGGTAATCAAAACGATTCTGAGTGCTTTAACGACAGCTACAACAATCGAGGAGGGGGCGGTGGCCAATCCCCGCCGACACCTACTGTCGGGAAAACCCTGCTCAATACCAGTGCCAATCTCTTGCCCATAACCACAGCATCGGATACATTTAACAATTTAAAAAATCTCCTTAAAATCGACAAGGGCTCCTCGCCGACTAATAGCGGAGGCGGCAATCGTTCTAAGGAAGGTAACGGCGGTTACAAACGCTCGCCCATTTCCGGTGAAGGCCGCAATAGTTTGAACGGCGTTGGCAGATCTGGAGCATCGATTGCTTCGGGACACTTTTCGACTGGTTATAACAAGAATTCCGCCAAAATTCGTCAACACGATTCTGAAGTAAGCCCACGGCCTCGGCGATCTTTCCAGAGTGATTCGTCGTCGTCGCGTTACTATAACAAAAATAGTGACATTTTGGGAGGAGCACTAGCTGGTGGTATTGGCAACAACGCTAACCCCGGCAACGGCAACCCCTACAATAACAGCAACACTGGAGTACGCGGTAGTGCACTAAGCGCTAACAGCGAGACCGGCGGACGCGGCGGCGGAGGAGGAGGTTACAATAACCATATCAATTCCCATAACGAAGGCGGTCGACGTAGTTATCAATCGCACAACAACTCATCTGATGGCGGATATACGCGTAATTTAAATTCGGGCTCTGGCAGCAACTACCGCTCACGTTACGAAAACGGCAATGGAAACGGACAACAGCGTCAGTACGGTTCTTCAACTAACACTGGCTACAACAACAACTACAGCAGCAAAAAATCATACGGACCACGATCATCCGCCAACGATGGCCAACTAAATAGCAACAACTATCGCTCACCATCCCAAAGAGAGAGAGGTGACCGCGACAGAGACGATTACGGCAATAACTATCGCGACTACGACGATACTCCTCGCGGAGGAGGCGGGAGTGGACGTTATAATAGCAGCAATCAAAACGGTTCTTCGGGTAGCAATACAAATAGTTTAGAACGGCGTTTACCACCCTCTGCTTTTCGCCAGTCGGGTGGAGAACGCGGCGGCGGTAACGGTAATTACGAAAATCGCGAACGTTCATCCAACGACAACAATTCGAACAGTAATCGATCATTGAATAATCGTTCACCACCCATTCGCGGAGGCGATAATGCCTTGGGTGGTCAAACATCGTCAGCACCATCATCGACCGTTAACTCGTCTTCATCTTCACGTGGCATATCGCCAAATTCACCAGCTTTAGCGACAGCAAGTCAACAACCTACACCGGCTCCCACACCTCCACCATCGACTGGACGTTGGGTGCCACCATCTTTGCGTCCACAGCATGGACTTTCTCAAGCCGAAAAAAATGATGCAGTTTTTAGAAAGGTACTTGTTGCGAATTCACCATTATTTTTAAAAATGTGTTCTTATAATCTTTTCTTGAATATCTCTACTTATAGGTTCGCGGAATCCTTAATAAATTGACCCCAGAAAAGTTTCAAGAACTTAGCGACGAACTACTCAAGCTTGATTTAAATTCAATTGTTATTTTGAACGGTGTTATTTTGCTAATTTTCGACAAGGCATTGGATGAACCCAAATACTCGTCTATGTATGCACAGCTGTGCAAGCGTCTATCAGAAGAAGCTCCATCATTTGAAAAGGATCCTAACGGTTCGTGTACATTCTTAAGACTACTCATCGCCGTCTGTCGTGACAAATTTAATAATCGTCTTAAACGTGACGAAGGCGACACCCAATTCAACAAGGTACATCGTCCCCAACAAGCCGCTGCCGACAATGAAGCCGACGAGGATGAACGTCGGCATTTGGCCAAACAGCGTATGCTGGGCAATGTTAAATTCATCGGAGAACTACACAAGCTGGATATGCTCTCCAAAAATGTGCTCCATCAATGCATCATGGAGTTGTTGGATAAGAAAAAGAAGCGCACGGCCTCGAAGGAAGAGATGTGCGAGGACATGGAGTGCTTGGCACAGTTGCTCAAAACGTGCGGCAAGAACTTGGATTCAGAACAGGGCAAAGAGCTGATGAACCAGTACTTTGAGACATTGGAACGTCGATCAAAATCTACTGACTATCCACCTAGGATACGCTTTATGTTGAAAGATGTCATCGAATTGCGTGAAAATAACTGGGTTCCTCGAAAAGTGGTAAACACTGAGGGTCCGGTGCCAATAAAGCAAATACGCAGCGACGATGAACCATTAATTCGCACACCGTTCACAAATCGTAATCGTGATATGCGCAATAATCGTGATGATCGTGATAACGATAGCTGGATGAATCGTTTAACATTGAATCTTCAACCGGGAGGTTTAAATGATATGTTCTCAGGTTTAAGTGTCACTGGATCATCACCGATTATATCACCGTAAGTATCGAATATTTAAAAAAAAAAACATATATTTTAGAAATTTTCTCAATTTCAAATTTTTTTCTCATATTACATCTGAATTCATGTAATAATGATGAATATATATTTTTTAATTTTTCAAACGTATGAGGATTTAAATTTGTCATAACATTGACTAAGTTATTAAAATGAACTTATTAATGTGTTTACTCCCTTTTCCTATTTGATTTTACAACTAATTTAGATTCACCACACCAGTGGGTAATAATAGATCATACAATAACAATAGAGATCGCAATACTCATGGCGGCAACAATAATTATAATAATAATCGCTATAATAAACATAATCAAAATGGTCCCGGCAGCGGCGGCAGTAATCGCGAAGATCGCCAACATCAGAGAGGACAGGGAGTTGGAGGAGGAGATCGAGATCAAGCTGGTTCAAAATACAATAGTGGTGATGGCAATCAATTGAGTAATAAAGAAATGGCACCTCGTTTTAAACGTAATCTCATCACTACCAATCAAGATTCTGTTGAGAACTTGCAGATGAGACCAGCTGCTAATTCATTACTTTTCAGGGCAGCCTCTCAAAACCAAAAGCTTCCATCTATGCTACCCATGTCAACTCCACCCAACGGTAGTAACAGCAATGCACCACAATTATCGACAGGATTGGTGGGAAATTTCTATCAAAATAAAGATTCACAACTATCCAATGCCCAATATCCTGTGTTAGGTACACCAACATCTCATTTGAGCTCATCCCAGCAACAACAACAAACCCGACCATCTTCCACACCATCAGCCGAAGCGGAAATTAAAAATTTACAGACTTCAAATAGCAATCCAAAGTCATTAAAGAGCACATCATCTAATCCTAATTTTGCAAGTACCACTTCGTCAAATACTCAAAAGTACACTGGAGGTTTAGAACAGGACGATGTTAAAAATGATAAGAAATCTCTTTTGCTTACACCTCAGGTGCAGTTAGTTACAAAACAAGGTTCAACCGAAAAAGCTCCGGGTGCTAATGGCTCAACGAAACAACAAAAGAAAGAGAAGGCTTTCAATAGAGAAGAGGTGCTCAAGAAAACTGCCACATACATCAAAGAAAAATTCTTCTATACGATAATAAAGGATGAAATTAACGACAACTCTGAAAATGTTCCCGGAAGGGAAGACCAAGAGCAAACCCTAGATAAGCAACTCAGTGAAGTAGTTGAAGGTTTTTTGGAATTGAAAGTACCAGAGAAGTGCTTGAAAGATGTTTGCATTAATTTCGTACTAGATGTTTTAGAAAAAGCTGAGGAACAATACTTAGATCGTGCTTTGCAATTTTTACAATCTCTTAGGCAACAAGGTAGTCTCAAATCGAATATACTCCAAGAAGTTTTCAAACAGGTAGTAAAGAAAATGAACGAGAGGGAAGCTTTAAATCCCCGTATTACCACATATGTGGCCAATTTATTAGCTAAGGCCACGATAGGGGAGTCTTGTCTTTTGAAGCTTAGTGATATAGCTAACTACACAGAAAGTGGACAACATTATCCGTTATTCTTATTGGTGCTTCAACAGTTACACAAGACCATTGGCAAAGAATCTTTGGAGGAACAATTCCGTGCTAGCAAAGTTGATTTAATGTTCTGCTTGCCTGAAGCTGATCGTAGCAAGACACGCTTAGCGGATATTTTAGATGATCGTTCATTGACATTCCTCTATCCTTTGTTAAAAGTACAAGCTGAAATGAGTAAACAACTGTCAGCCGATCCGGATCCAAGCAATTTCTACAAATGGATTAAGGCTAATGTAGATTCTAAATACTATAAAGAAGAAGGCTTCATCAATGCTCTTATGAACGTCATAGTTAAATACGTGACATCGCAAACAAGTTTTCCCGAAGGTACGGACATCAAGAATTGTCCCGACAAAGCCACCATTCAAAAGGAGGAAAGCCTATTGCATAAGTATTGCCAAATTTTAAAATCATTCTTGGGTCATACAGTTGAATTACAATTGATAGCGATTTATGCTCTACAAGTTTTTTGTGTTAATGAAAATTTTCCCAAAGGTTAATATTTAAAATTTTTTTTTTTTTTTTTTTTTTTTTTTTTTGTTCTTAATATAACATAAATATATTTTCTTTTATAGGAATGTTATGTCGTTGGTTTAAATATTTATACGAAGCTGAAGTTATTTACGAGGAAACATTTATACATTGGAAAGAAGAAATATCTGACAAGTATCCTGGCAAGGGTATCGCTTTATTCCAGGTTAATAACTGGTTGACTTGGTTGCAAGAAGCTGAATCAGAAGATGATGAAGATTGAGCCAACCATTTTGAGAAAAAAGCTTAGATTTACAAAAATTTCTAATAATTACTCTTAAATCTTAAAAACAATTCTCCAACTAAATCTCTTTTATCGTTGAAAATTACAAAAAATACTGTCTTCAATCTCTATTCTTCTTATTCAACGATTTTTTAACAGAATTTATTTTAGTAAAATTAACTTCATAACAGCACACCACCATCATCCTTTCATGTTATTGAAAGAAGCTATTTTTTTTTATCTATAACAATAGGCAAAGGACAATTGCTTTGAATGCCATTGAAATAACACTGACTCAAATTTTCAGAACATTAAATCCTTCAATGGGATGTTACCCCACAATATGATTGAACAAAACATTTAATTTTATAACTACTGACAGATTTAGTAAAACAACTATACATATTAAAGAGATGTTTAAACATACAATCCACATTTAATCCTCAAAAAAATAATACAAACATTAATGAATTTAAAAACTGATTTAAAATTGTAAAATCAATATTGTATTTCAATAAATAAATATAAAATAAAACAGCGAAATCAACAGCCAATCGCAATTAGAAATTTGTTATTTCTTAAATGATGAATTCAGAAATCGAGATCCTAATTGTGAGTTACGATTTGAATTGAAAACTTTTATTAAAGATCATACACACCAACCTACAAACACATAAAACGAATAATTAGTTTTTGATAAATACAGGAGGTTAAATCAAAAGTATTTTTTGCCTTGTGATTTTTTTTTTTTCGTTAAATAATATATTAAACCCTGTAATATAAAAGAGTAAGAACTTGTTTTTTTGAAATGATAAGAAATTGAAAGTATAAATACGTCGATAAGTTTTTTAAAACAAAAATATTAAATTTTTGTTATTTACATTAATGCGTTTACATCTAAGCAAAATCTAGTATGTACGAAATTTCGAGCAAAATTAGCTAATTTTTACTAGATTTCCCATACAAAACAAAATCTAATTAAATTTTAGCAAAATCTTATCAAACTTGGGCTGTATATTGTTGTTATATGTTGCTGTCGTTTTCAAAAAAAAAATAAGTAGCTGACTACAATTGCAGCCTATGTGTTTATGCATAACCATTGTATATTTAATCTACTTAATTTAGCAACATTGCTGTGGTAAAAAAAAGTATTTAAATTTAAATACAACACTGTGCTAGCGTTGTTGCTGGGGGCAAATCGTCTCATTCGATATCGAGTAAAATCAATCGAAATTTCATATTTTAGTTTATTATTTAAAGAAGACGGACAATGGTCAGACCTCGTTTCACTTTTAATTTAACTATGGACCATAACTCGTTAGCTATGATAGAGTATAATTGCTTAGTATTTTATTTTGGAAAATAAAGAAATAATTTCGATAACGAATGCGACGATTCGACCCCTGCTTGCGTCTCGCCGCTTTCAACCTAACATATTAGAAATTTGTAGCACAAACTCAAAACCGTCTGTTATCCTCGGGCGCTAGAAATACATTGAATGCTATTATAAGCGACTCGCTTGCTACTAGGGCCGCTATTTATACTACTAGATATACGCAACTCTGCAACTAATAAAAAAAATTGGATTGAGATAAGAAATTTGTAGAAATATATAAAATTGCGCCAATTGAGTAATCGAATTGATAATAAAATTATATTTCTTAAATTTTGTTATTATAACAAAAGACTGAAATAATTATTTCACTAAAACTAAGTAAAATAAAAACCAGCGATTTATTTAATTGCATGACTCGACAAATTCATTGACACTGAGATAACCGAACGAATTCATATTTGTTATAAAAGTAACCAACGAAATGGAATCAACATCTAACAACACAAAACAATGTGGGGATCTAAAATCAACAACTGTATTAGAATCATTTACCTCCAGCCAAGGACAGCTCCTGGTGGGCGAACAAAAATACACAATACGTATACTAAAAATGAACGGTTCTACAATGATTTTCTTGAGTCCCACCGAACCTGAGTGTTTAGATGAAATAGCTGTGGCTATGAAAATGCCGCAAGACGGCCAAATCATTGGTACATCCATATTGGGACCACAGATCATAACCGACTCTCAACGAATGGCTGAGAAATTATGTAAACGTTTTGGACGACAGTTTATTGTTAGCTATAATATAAGTGTTGATCGTATGACTGCACCGCTACTAGAGAAACAATTGAGTGAATATATAGGAACAAATGAACATCAATTTGTATAGCATTAGGTTGTTCTATGTATCGTTTGAAGGATAATTATATTATACAAGTGTTGCAAAATATATTTTAAATAAAACATAAATATTAAGGCAGAACATTTTTACCAACAGTAAAATATCGAAAATTAAATTGGTAACAAAGAGCAAGCAATTTAAAAATTTTGCAAAAGAGAAGTAAAACTGAAGTGATAATATAGTAAACTGATGGTCATTTTTAAGCCAGAGCTAAGGCTAGATTACCCAACCGTAATATAATGTGGCAGTTTTGTGATGTTATAGTATCATGTCTTTTGAATGCTAAGAACTTCAACTACTATGAAATTCTGTTTGTAATTTACTCACAGAATTATTTTATCGGTTATATATTTTAAAAAAGTGCAGTCAATTCCACTTTATACCATATTTGTTTTATTTAAATTACAAACATATAAAATTGGTCACTAGATAGTTTATTGTCTAATATCTACATTATTTTCATTCGTTTCTTCCAGATTTTTAAGTTTAAATATAAACAGAAAAATTCTCCAGAGGACGGGGCATTTATTAAAAATAGTTTTTGTTACAAAGTTTACTTACTATGAAGATTTTTAAAAATTATAAATAATACAATTTCGATCGATATATTTTCAACCCCTTAACATGTAAGAATAAAATGCTTTGTTTTTTCAAATTTTATTTTATGAGGAAAGAAAAAGTGAGATAGTAAATGTCAAAAAATAATTTAAATTTTTTTTCACATTTCTCACATATTTTTATTCCCAAGTTTATCGAAAGGCAACAGAATCCAACATAACAGACCTAAATACAGCAACAACTGTAGTAGCAGCCAATGTGTCACACTACGACGCATAATAGTTGGAACTCCAAAATTGATCAACCACTGAATAAGTTACTTGAATGTTCCACTGATTACAATTTATCCAATATAGAAAATAGTCTTCAAAATCATATAAGGCCGCGATGTAAAAGGCCAATTTCTATTGTATTTTTTATTTTTAAATTTTAGTTAATCTCACTTTATTGAAAATCTACTTTATTGTCTTTCTTTTAAACTAAATTAATATTAAAATAGAATTAGTCGAGCGCATTTGGTCTTGAATTTAACTTTGTAAATTATATTTGAAATAATATATTTGGTGAATTTTAAATTAATGTCCGATATTCTGAAACTTTTTAGAAGAGTATATCGAATTGATTACAGGAAATTTGGATCTTATCTAGATGATAATTTATTTGTCACAAATTTGGACAACTCTTCGGATTTATGTAATAACCTAATTAATACTCTTTCGACTGCTGCAATACAAAGCACTATTTTGGATACTAAAAAACAAATATTCGACAGAAAATAAGTCCTTGGCTATCTAAAGAATTAGTTGCACTGATGGAATATAAGAATAAATTGTTAAAAGCTAGAAAAAAGAACAAACAAGACCAAACTTTAGCTGAGCGCCTTAAGAGAATTAGTAAAGTTATAAAAATATCTAATAAAAATCTTATGAATAATTATTATAAGGATAATATACAAAGATGCAACGGTGATTCGAGAAAGACATGAGAGTTTTTAAATACACAGCTTGGAAAGAAGGTTAAACCAGCCAAGGATTTAGTTGTTAACAACACCATTATAACACTGGATGAAGAGAAGTCATCAACATTCAATACCATTTTCATAACTCAATATGCATTATAAAAGAAAGAATGCCTGAATAGCCTAACGATGATATAAATTTGTTTCGCATTTTAGTTCCTTCAATAAGCTATTTTAACTTTGAAGTCATACAAAACCTGAAGGTAAATCTAATTTTGGAGAACTTGGATGGTGTTAGTAAGAAAAGACATTATTACCAGTATTATTACAAAAATTATTAATAGCATGATACAAGAAGCAATACATATATCCCGATATTTAAAAATTACACAAAATTATTCCTATACCAAAATCTGTTGTAACGAGTGAAGTTGAGATATCGTCCAATATCAATTCTTCTAACTATCGACAAAATTTTAGAAAAAATTATGTTTGAAGAACTTTCAAATTATCTTGGAGTTAATAATATTTTATTTGATCGGCAGTATGGATTCAAAAAAGGATGTGGAACTGAAGAAGCCGTTATAAATGTTGTTGAACACGTATGCAACGAACTTGATACAGGATGTAAAGGGGTTGGAGGTATGTTTTTTGATCTGTCAAAAGCTTTTTAATTGGTGGATCATGATATTTTGATAAAAAAAAAGTTTACTTTTATAGGCTGTTCTCAAGATGCAACATCTCTGGTAAGTCAAGGAGTAGCGAGCTGGATATGCTGTGTGGAGTTCCTCAAGGCAGCATTCTTGGTCTATTGTTATTTAAAATTTATATAAATGATTTAAAAAATATAAATGTTTATGGAAATTTATTTGTATATGCAGATGATATCTGTCTATTATACAATTATGGACATAGATAGTTCTACAAACACAAATTGAATATGATGCTGCAATTTTGTCAGAATTTTTAATACTGAATAAATTAAACATCAATTCCAAAAAAACGAAGTTGATTAGATTTAAACCATATAATCTAAATAATGATGAGCTCTTGAGTATCTACACAAGTAGATAATGTTAAATATGTTGGAATAAATTTAAACTATAACCTTATATGGGAAAAACACATTAATCATGTAAAATCGAAAGTATCATTAGGAATTGGTATATTGTACAAATCTAAGCAGAAATTTAATACTGAAACAAAAATTCTACTTTATCAATCGCTAGTTCACTCATATCTAACCTATCTTCCCACAATTTATGGTGGCAAAATAAAATCATCTTTAAAATCGTTACAATCAGCACAGCAATTGTAATACAAGCAGCAATTACTTTTACACGTCTTTAAATGTATAAATTGTATTGCATCACACACCATACACTTTCATCAAAATATTTCGCATACTGGAAGAATAACAAGACAGGCTCAGAACTTAATCGTGGTAAAATGTCGCCTTGAATTAACGAAACAACGTATTGTTTTTCTGGACCAAATGAATATAATCAATTGCCAGATAAGTTTAAAAAATATTTCCGTATTATCTTCTTTTAAAAGTCACCTGAAACAATACTTGCTACAAAATGTGGAAATACTTCTTCTAAATTAAATTAAAGCTTTAATTTTTATTGCTAATATGTTGTGTTTTTTCGACATTTCTAAATTACCATTTAATGAATAATAAAATAAATGGTTTCATTTTAATTTTTATTTATTTCTTTTTCTCAAAATTGTGCAATTTGTTTTAATTTTATATATAAATTAACAAATATATGTGTATTATTTAAAATTAAACATGTATTATAATAATAGTTGCCTACTATCTAGCCTCTACAAAGCCTCTTATGGCGCTGAGACGTAATTTGTAAATTTTGAATTTAAAAAAAAAATTATTGAAATACATATAAAATAAGCAGATACAGGGTTTGCATTCCAAATTCACCATTTTGCACTTCAAATTCACCTTCTAGCAAATTAAATTCAACTTTGGTAATTAAATTTACCTTTTTGCAAATCAAGTTCACCTTTTTGCAATTCAAATACACCGGCAAATATTATTGTAACAGCGCACATTGGGGTGAAATGTGTCAAAAGTGGAATTAATTCAAAAGTTGAAGTGAATATATATTAAAATAAGTTTTGGCACCAGGTTAAAGCAGATAAAATGCACCATCAATAGCTGTCAAACAAACTTCCACGTTGTTTACTTTTTGTTATACTCTCTCAAAGTTCAATAATTTTCGCTAATTAAGTGCAAATTGGCAAAAAGTAAAAAGCTACGGATTTCAAGTATATATATTTTTTTTTATGTTTTCTCTAAAATCAAAACTTTTTTTTAAATGGAAGCTTCAACTTGAACTATCTTCTTGATAATTTTATTTTTTGAAAATTTTTTTTTGAATATTATCTAATTTTTTTTGTTGAAATAAACATAGATTTTCAAAGTATTATTGGGTGAAATTTGGTAAAACTATTTCCATAGTAAATTACTATGGGGTTTCAGCTTGTGGATTCTAAAAAAACATCTTGCGTATATTTGCAATGTGTACTCATATACAAATATATTTGTTTCAAAGTTGTTTTATGTTTTAGTTTGTTATATTGGAGGAGGCTTAAATTGTATAACTCTTTGCTTGAATTCTCATTTAGTTGTTTTCAGCAAATGTATATGAATTTAACTTTTTACCAAACAAACTATCTACTGCTTTTGGTTACTGATGAGGGTTGGTGACTCTTCCCGAAACAGCTGTATAACCTGTCATGCAGAATATAGTTCAATTTTTGAAAGAAATGTGCTAATGCTTTTGCTTTATTTAAAGTAAAAACATTTGATCTTGAGCCTGAACAATTTCAAACTCAGTCATTATTTAACTTTCTTTTAAAAATCCCCAGTTGCAAATAAAAAATATGCTGCAAACGCAATAGCGTTGTGAAAAAGAACAATGAAAAGACAAATTGTAGAAAACTCTTTAAATTGCAAAAAATGGCAGGCTAGATCAGAAAATGATAAGAAAATAGTTTTAGCTACAAAATTACGGATTCAGACAGAGTTTAGAGAGAAAACTGGACTAACCGAAGCCAGGCTTAAGAAACTCTAACGGTGGCAACACTGCCAGACTTTTTTTTTCAGAATTCCGTTGTTTCTACACAAATTACAAAAGTGAACAAAGAATTGATAGAACGAATGCATACCATACTTATTGTTGTATCCTGTGGAAATGAGATTCAAGTTTAAAAGTTCAGAAACTATACTCGCAACACGGCCAGACATTTCGTTAAGCTCTACCCGTGGTTTATATGCCTCCCACATTACATAAATTCTTTATTCACGGGTCAGAAATAGTATCACATGCATTATTGCCAATTGGCCAACTATCGGAGGAAGTTCAAGAAGCACAAAACAAAGATTTTAAATATTATAGAGAACACCATGCGCGTAAATGCAGTCGGGAGAAGTCAAATGAAGACATATTTAATAGGTTTCTACTTAGTTCAGATCCATTACTTACCGCCAAAAGTAAAAGTTATAAGAAAAAAATTCATCATATACCACAGATGGCACTAGGTTTAATAATTTTACTAAACAACAGGCGAAGAAGAGGTTAATGATGATGAATATGAAGATGATGCCTATGAAAGTGATGATGAGTATGAAATATGATGTAATGGTGATTACAAGAATGAAAATTGTGTTGATATGGAGCATAATTAATAAAAAATAAATAAATAAAAATTCAAATAATTGATATTAAAAAAATTTAAAAAATTATTTTTTTTTAAATACGGCTTCCCTGAATTAATCCGTATTTTGACTATTATTCAACCCACTGTGCAACGGTTAGAGGACGCAATGTTGCATTAATTGCTACATTAAATAACCAGCGAATATTATTTCAGAAAATAATTGCACACTCCAATGTTTAATGGGATTGTTTGAAAAATTGGAAGAAAATAATATTATGGAAGCGTGGTTAATTATGGACAACGTAAGGCACACATTAGTTTTCCTATCGCCTTATTCCCTAATTCTATTCGAATAAGTAATATCTAAAAAAAATGTGTTGTGTGTTTATACCTTTTATACATAACTAGCTGATTCCAGCGCTCGAAATTCGAGTGCAATTTCTAGGCAGCTTTATTTTTCAACTTAGCCAATTCACAAACCAACACTTTTGTGATTTATTATTATTGTGAATAAAGATATTATGTATGTGTTAGTAGAAACTTTAAATACAATTTACTCAAAATGAAGAAAACAAATTTAAAAATCTGTAAATCTGCAAATTGGCTAAAAAGAAATACCTTTCAAATAACATGCGTTTGGTCAAAATCGAGATAAAATGGTAGAACAAAACTTCGGTCATAAGAAATCGCCTAGCCTATTAATATTATAGATATTTTATTCTTGAAGTTTCAAAGTATTTTCTATTGGGTGAAAATGATTTGTAAAGAATTATTAAGGAAAATTATGTATTAAGGCCTAGTTAGCCACAAGTTCTTAAAATGTATCCGTACCGTAAACGTAACGTTGTCATTTAGTGCAATTATAGAACGTATAAATGAACCAGCATGTTACTGTGTAAAATTAACCAAACTTTATCAGCTGTTCACAAATGTCAAGTACAAACGTAGCAAAAATCTATTTTCAACAGATTGGGACGTTCCGATTACGTGGCAGTTGAGTTCGGCAACTGCTCTAAATACTTTTCATGTAACAGAAAAAAACAGCTGACACGTTTGGATAAGATTACGTGTGGCTAACTAGGCCTGAATACTTTTTCGCGATTGTTGTGATTTTATTTTTATTTATTTGTGTATTGATAATAGAAAAAGCCTTAATTCGGATACAAAAAACACACTTTTGTGAAAGATTTAAAAAGGTTCCGAAAATAATATTTTTTATTTATAACATGCTTAATTTATAAATATTTATTTTTAGAATATATAACTCAATAAAATGTTGTCTTGCACTAGCTGGATTAAAATATATAAGTATTAGATATAAGAATTGAATTGTTATTGTTAGTTCAAATATTAAGTGGAGATTCAATAAATAAACATTTGAACAAACAAGAATTAACATAATATTTATAAATTCAAATATTTTTAATTGAAATTTGAAACAGTTGGCGCAACAAAAAATTTCACAAAAAAATAAACAGATTGAGCTTATTTTTTTTTTTTTAATAATAATAAGGAAATGACTTAGAAGCTTTGAAAATAACTGAATTGCTTTTTTTTAACAACATTAGTTGTATTGAATAAAATTCAGTTCTTTAAAAATTGTTATAGCCTAGAGAATTACGAGTAAATCCAAATTTTTTATTTAAAAAAATACTGTTTGTATGAAAAAAATATAAAATCCAAATAGTTCAAAAATACGACCAATATTATCAAGAACCTCTGATTCTCTTGTTATTCGCATTCCAAATTATATACACTTGTTAAAGCCTATGAGCACAATATTTCGTTAATGCCTTTATGGTGAATGATAAGCTTAACAAATAAACATAATAATGTCGATTTAGAAGCACAAAATTTTGATTTTTTGAGGAAGACTCTTTCATTCTAATTTAAAAACAAAAAAAGAATTGTGTCTCACATAACTATATTTGTATGCCCTTGTTCAAAAATGGATATATTTTTTTTTTAATACAATGGAGCTGCGATTTGTAATTAATTCTCTTAAGCAATGGCTGTTGTGCGTATATTGTGACGTGTGCTACGATTACACACAAATCTTTAGCATCTTGACAACGTTGTGTTCACCGTAAATTATTAACATCACACCGTGGAGGGTCAACTATATCGATCAAACAACAAAATACATATTTATGTATCTTCTACTTATTATTTGTCTGTGTCTATGAGTATTTATTTTTATATTTCTCTTGTTGTACAAATAGATTGAACCATGGATAACGAAGGTGGACCCCACGGACCTTAACTCCACATTATTTGCCTTTAAAGCACACGCAATAATGATAATGACAGTGGTGATGATAATTTTGAATCAAACGCATCATGTGTTTAGTAATGGATCGCAAAATACCTGATATTTAAAATTAAAAAAAAAAAAAAAACAATAAAAAAAAAAATTTAAGCAATTGTACAATAAAAACAATATTAATAAATAAAAAGAACATATTTTTTCTAGTGGTATGTTATTATTACTAAAAATAAAACAGTTGATATACATTTTTAAAAAAGTGTAGACGTTTTTTCGCCCATTTAATACGTTTATTATCGTCGTGAATTTATTTTGAAAATAAATCAATCATTTAATGTGCTTTTACTTATGTCACATGAATGCAATTTGATGTTGGCATCATAACATTCACTTCACTTGGTATCTGGACGCCTGTTACTATCATAAAGATAAGCATTTTTCATTTTTTTTTTTTTTTTAAATAATCATAAATCGGTTTCGTCTGGTTTAAATTGACATTTCTGTTTAATACTTTTGACAATAAAAAAAAATTGAACTGAATTAAATTATATAAAGGAAATAGTTACTTTCGAAAATATTTTTTCCATTCCTAGAGCTATATTCTGAGAATCGTTATTTTAATCAGCTTTCAATATGAATCGATTAATCCAGGTTTGACAATATTTAATTACAGTAGAAAGTGTTACATTCAGTTTGCCAGATTTTAAATTACCACCATAATGTTATAGAGCATTTGAAGGCTTATTCCGCTTGAACCCTTAAATTCATTATTTTTTTCTTTTCTAACTATTTTATTTACTTTAGGTGTGTAAATTCCAAACCAAACACATTTATTTTTCCAAAACCAAACGTTTTATCACATGTTATAGTTTTTTTTTTTAAATTATTAATACTAATAAAACGTACTTAATTTCTATCGAAAATAAATTTTAATTACTTGAATGACACTTAAAATATTTCAAAAATACAAATTCAAAATTTTACTTTATGTAACCAAAAGTGTGCTAGTCTAGCAAGTCAAGAAAAGGTACAGTAAAAGTACGATTTCTAGCAAGATATCAATAACAGTTTCAGCCGGCGTAGCAAATAAGCTAGAACAGTGTGTACCCAGGGGGTCTCATGCCCAAAATAGCGACATTATATTTTAATGGTATTTTTTCTTATTAAAAAAACGATTTGTTGTCAAATAGCTGCATTATGCATTTAATGGTTAAATTTTTGTACTTCTTTCAAACTAATATCAAGATTTTTGGTGCAAAGGGCAGAGGGCATATATAGGTGGCAGTGGTAGAGTGTATATACATAGGTTTGTCATTCCGTTTGTAACACATCGAAAACCTAATTTCCGACTCCATAATATATATATATATTCTTGATCCTTATAACAGCTCGAGTCGATATAGCGATGTCCGTCTGTCCGTGTGTCTCTTGAAATCAAGCTCATTCATAAAATCAACCATTTTCCTGGGTAAAGTTGGAATAATATTATTTGCCATTATTCTCACTAAGTGGATATTTAAAATGGGGTAACTCGGACGTCATTGTGCTGAGATATGACCTAAATTTTGTAGACACCTCTAAGAAAAACAAAAAACCCAGTGTGTTTCTTGTAATAATTTGGTGGTTGAACATAATTTTTTTACAACAGTTACAAAATAGCCACAAAAAATTATGGAAATATATTAACCATACCAACAAACAGAACTACGATGAGCTATGTTAGTAGTATTGCCAAATATTTTTTTTTATCGTTATCACGATATAAAAAAAAAGAAAGCTCCAATATGAAAGAAAAAATATAATCCCAAAAAAGTCAAATGAAAAATTAAAAATGAAAAATGGGGGATGAAATATTTAAAATTAAAAAAAAAAAAACTAAAAAATTAAAAAAGATATAAATAAACAAATAAGAAAATTATAGTCGGTCGAGACCGACTATATGATACCCTATACCATGAGTTTAGAGACCCTATCTCATAGGCCCAACTAACTGGAAATAGAAAATAAGCATAAACCAAATTTGAGTGGGATTTTTATTAATTTTTTTGGCTGCAGATATGAAAAAGTTCATATCGGATGCTATATCTATATGGGGACTAGGCCCAAAAATGGAACGATCCTGACTATGTTTGGTAAAGTCTCTTGTATTTTGCAAAAATATATACAAACAAAATTTGAGAAGAATCAGTGCAATATTTTTGTTTTTTGATAGATTTAAGTGAAGATCGGGAAGCAGCTCTATATGGGGCCTATGACTAAGAGTTGTCCCAGGGATCAATTTTTAGACCACTCATTAATGGATGTAATAAACGCATACAAACCCAATTTGAGTAAGATCTATATGACAATTTGGATCTTATGGCATTTTATGTCGATTTCATAGGGGTCATTTGTATGGGGGCTAGGTCTGAACATTGACCGATTCTCACCAATTTCAATAGCGTTCATCCTATGGCCAATGAAAGGTTACGTACCAAATTTCATCAAAATATATTCATATTTGCGACCTGCTGTTTGACGGACGGACACACGGACGGACATCGTTAAATCGAATCAGTTAGTGATTCTGATTCGATCGGTATAATTAAAGATGGGTCTAGGTTAAATATTTTTGGTTGTTACAAACAGCAGCACAAAGTCATTATACCCAAGCCACATAGTGGTATAGGGTATAAAAATAAGTGGTTATTGGTTATTGGTTATTGCTTTGACTAAGTACCATTTGTAAAATAGCACCTTTTCGAAAAAATGCTCCTTTTCTTAAAAAATTTCTTTATTTAAAAAAGCTAATTTCCTTTTAAAATTTCCCTTTCCTAAAAAGTAGAAAACATTTTCTTAAAAAATACTTTATTTTAAAGAAAGTACCTTCCTTTTCTAAAAAAAATTATTTTCTTCAAAAAGTATATTTTCTTGAAAAATTGCTTTTCTTTGAAGAGTACCTTTTCTTAAAATGGTGACTTTTGATAAAAAAAGTATTTTCATCATTTTCCATCGGACATTTTTATACACCACTGCACAGACGGCATATATCAGTTTGTCAATCCGTTTGTAACTCATCGAAATAATTTCCGCAGTCCCCACTAACTCAATATATTAGATTCGGCACACTCTTACTTGTTTGTATCTATTCAGACCAAAACTTCTGGAAAAACTACAATAGATACCAGCATAAAAGCTAATTATGTTGAAATTGAAAAAAAAAACTTGTCGTGGCAAAAATATCTAATGAGCTTTAAATAAATTTAGATTTCTTGAAAAAAAAAATATATATATATATGTATATATATACATATATGTATATATATATATATATTTCTACATATATGTATATATATATATATATTTCTTTCATTTTTTGTATCAGTCATAATTTTATAAACTTAACTGGGCCCGGCAATCGTTGTTTTGCCTTCAAAGGATTTTTGTTTGTAATATTACATCAAGCAATTATTATAACACATCTTGTGATAGCTCTTATGGTTCTGGAGAAATGATATTTTCAGCAATATACTAACTCCAGAGCCACCTAACGGGTACACAAAGTTTATTCTCGTGACCAATCCAACAACATTTATTATAAGTATTTAAAAAATTGGCATTAAATTCAAAAATTATGATTTTCCACAGAATATTTCATTTGAAACTAATATGTTTGAAATTTAGAATAATCATTTCAAGTTCAATAACTTCTTTTTGAAAATCAGATAGATATTTTTGGCAACAAGTTGAAACAAGGCACAAACAAAAACCTGTAAACCTGAACCTCATTACTATTATTATTTTATAAAAATATGAAGCATTGATTAAATTATGAATCAGGGTTCTGGGCCAAATATAACTTACTCTCTTTTTAACATCGCCCTTAACATTATTCATTTATTATTTTGATTAAAAAAAATATTCAGCTGACAGCTAAATAAATAAATAAGTCTAATGTCTAGACGAGATATTGTCAAAAATATAAATAAACATACGAGTTAATCTTTTATAGGTGTTTTTTTTATATAATTTTACCACAAAAAAAAAGAACACTAACCACAAAATAAGCCAACATTTAGCACCTCCCACACCCTTTATTAAAATATGATGAAATCTAGAATAATTATTTGAAATTCCATGAATTGTATTTGAAGTTCAGATATATACTTCTACTAAGGCGCCACCAAACATATTTTCGTTTGAAAATTGGTGATAATCGGTCCTCATTTTTCATGTTAATCAGAAATCCGAAAACAAAGAATTGATTCCATTGTGAAACTGGGTGTTATTGTAGGGTCGATATGTACCTCTCGTACCTAAAAATTATTCTTATTTGGATTAAAAAACAATTCAAACTAAATTACGCCTAATGTCTAGACGAGATATTGTTAAAAAAAAAATAAAATAAAAATAAATAAACGTACGATTATAATCTTTTAGCATTTTTTTTTTTTTTGGCACAATCAAAAATAAAAACACTAAGCCAATATTTAAATATTTAGCACACCTCACGCTTCTTTAAAGTACGACGATGGAGGGAGGTCTTTTATATGGGTATTATTATATGGCTATAGAAAAATATGTTCACCCCACTTCTCTAGGAGCTTATATCTAATTCACTAATATGGACTTTGTACGTCTGCTAAATAGTTGTGCCATGGAAGGTTTCTTCCGTTGCGTATAATGCATATACACAACTAAATGGAAAAGAAATGGAACGAGTGCAAAGTCTGGTAATCATTAATACTTATGTACTCGTAGTATACGAGTACTACAATAACTACGAGCAGATAACACCCACAGAGAAAAGTGTATTGGGTTTATATGTCTGGCCTCCAGGCTTGTTTTGTTTTTAAATAAATGATGCATTTAATCAATCTATACAGAAATAAACTAAAAAAAAGTACAACATAGATGGACACAATCAAACGCTCAATTTTTGTTAATCAAAACAGAGTCTAGGTTTATACATACATATATACATATATATGTACATATGTACTAAATCAAACACCCTGTCTTAACCAATTAACTGAAACATCTAAACTGTACAAGCCACACCACATACATATGTGTGGTGGCTATTTATATGTTATCAGTAGTAGAGCAGGCAATTGTGAATAAAAAAAATCTACTCTCTATAGAGTATTAATTTTTCGATGACACGAAATTTTCGATCTGGTTTTAACCGGATAATGCCCGAGAGAACTTACAAGATTATTTTTGTTTCAATGATTCAAACTTATAATTTGTTTGCTAAATATTAAATACTTAAGTAGGGTTTTTTTTTAAATGGAAGTTCAACGTTATCAGTGTTTTAGGCAGGGACACTATTTTTTCTAAATTTCTGAAAGCTGCTGTTTTTTTTCTTAACGAACCAAAAAAATCATTTAATCTGGTTTTTTTGAAGAAACAAAAAAAAATGCTTTGTATAAATTAAGTGACTGATATTCTTATTCATTTGCGAACATTATCATGTAAACAAAAAGGTTAGAGATCACAAAAGATTTAAGATTTGCTTAAATCTAGTTTAAATTACTGAAACGCAACTAACTATTTATGAAAGCCAACGATAAGGTTAATTCGAATTTTCAGCAACAGGATGTATTTCAATTTTTTGAGCATAGATCGTATTCGTTTTTAAGAAATAACCTCACTCATTAACCCGTCCATTATAGAAATCGTAACCATAATCTTTCATAAATACTCACAAATGCTCTGTGGTTCAGAAACAAGCTTCAAAAAACTATTAATAGTTGTATTGCCAAGTTATTGCATAATGAAAATGCTTATGAGAGAGTAAACATATTACTGTTACTACCAGAACTTACCCAAATTGGTCAAATCAGTTGTTTTATGTTTATACAAAAAAAAATTTAATTAAAAAATAGATTTTTTATAGTTTTCTTATTTTTAGATTAGAATTTATGTTTATGATGTGTAAACATCTATACGCGCAGGGGGGGTAAATTTCTATTTCACAATACAATCACAAAAAAAGAGCCGTAAGACAAATCGGAGTGACTTATGATTGTATTGGTGAAAATTATGATATAAAATTGTTTCGCATGATTTTTTTGATGTGTAAACATCTATACGCGCAGGGGGGTAAATTTCTATTTCACAATACAATCACAAAAACAGCGTAACATGTGAGCTCACATGATACGCTTTGAGCCGTAAGGCAAATCGTTGTGACTAATGATTGTATTGATGAAAAAATTATGATATAAAATTGTTTCAGCTAATTCAAAAACCCTTTGCTGTAAAACTACAAAAATTTCACAATATAAACATATAACATATACATAATTCAACAACCCCACAAGTATGACCAGATTCCCTGCAGTTGTTTGCTATAAGTGATACATAGATGACGCTTTCTGTTTGATTTTAAAAAAGTGACATAAAAAAATCTTTAATTACTAAATGTTTACATATCTCCCCTGTGATCGGACTCACATAATTTTTTTCCAACTGGCGTTTAATTTCGGATTTAGAATATGGTTTTTCGTATTTAATAAAACTTTATCCGAAAAGTAAAGAACGATCATAAGATTTTTAGAGAAACAATAGTTTAATACGAGTAATTACAGATTTCTTTCAAGCGTGCAGATATTAACAATTGAGAAAAGAAAGGGTTTGACCTTTACATAAGATTATTTCTGAGATCACAATCGATAACCGCCTAAGTCGACTTAAGAACGATTTGAGTTATGTATGATATATTCTATTAACAAAACTTTATATTTACGTGAAATCCCCATTTCTCTAACAATGTTTTTTAAAAATATATTAATAAAAATATACTGACCTAAGTCGTAATGAAGCCCCATTATATTTTTATAGAAAGTCATTTTTCTCGAAAGCATGATTTTCGACTTAGGCGGTTATTGTCTGTGACCACAGATTTAAAAAGATTGAAAAGGCATTAATTCAAATAGATAAAATTAGTTTAAATAAAGGACATTTTACTATTTCAATTTAATTAAACTTAAAATTTCTATAGTGTTCTTCAATTCGAATCAAACCAGAAGTAGTTGAATTTGTAGTTCAGTAGTTTAGTAGTTCAATTTGAATTAATTTCCATCATCATTATTATCTGAGAATAACTTTCAGTTTTCGGGTACTTAGGTAAGTAAAAACGAAAACTAGTCCTACTAGAAATAGAGATAAGACATAAAATAATTTAATCTATTGTTTCTTTGTTTGCAAAAGTCCATTTAAACAAAACTGAGATGTTCAGTGGAAAAAAACAGAAATATTTGCACCCTTACTGTGATAATTAAGTCTTTATCTCGTCTCCGATATCATTGATTACGTTGTGGCCAACCGCTCCGCATCGCACCGCCACCCTATTCTGTACTAGACAATTGTTATATTAGTAATGAAATGATTTTTTAATTGTTATTGCCCACTTTCTGATTCCATGAAACACAATTTCACGAACACAAAAATAAAATTCAAAAATTTTTACTTTGAGGTACGAAGTACAGCAGACGATATTTTATTGACTAAACGTACGTATTGTTATCAATTGCCCCCCAAAAGTTTGTTTTGCAGGTTGTATGTGTTCAGCGTACAATCGTGAATTAATTTGTCTGAGTGTGGCATTTTTCTTGTTTCATTTTGCCAAAAGATAAGAATAAATAAGAGCCGGTCTTGGTAAAAAAAAAGCAAAAAAAACAGTTCGACACTTATTTTTATACCCTATACCACTGCTTGTGCTGCTGTTTGTAACTACCAAAAATATTTGACTTAGACCCATCTTTTATTATACCGATCGACTCACAATCACTTTTAGAGTCGGATTAGCGATGTCCGTCCGTCTGTGTGCCCATGTAAACCTTGTAATCAAATATGAATATATTTTGATGAAATTCGGTATATAAGCTTTTATCGGATGAATGCTATTGAAATTGGTGAGAATCGGTCCATGTCCAGACCTAGCCCCCATACAAATGACCCCTATGAAATCGACATAAATTGTCATAAGATCCAAATTATCATATAGATCTCAGTCGAATTGGGTTTGTATGTGTTTATTATATCCATTAATCAGTAGTTCAAAAATAATCCCTCTAGGACTAATCTTAGTCATAGGCCCCATATAGAGCTGCTTCCCAATCATCACTTAAATCTATCAAAAAACAAAAATGTTGCACAGATTTTTCTATTTTTGCAAAATTTAAGTGACTTTACCAAATATGGTCAGGATCGGTCCATTTTTCGACCTGGGGACTATATCTGCAGCCAAAAAAATTAATAACAATGCCACTCAAATTTGGTTTATTATTATTTTCTATATCCAATTAGTTGGACCGGCGAGATAGGGGTCTCTAAACCATGGTATAGGGTATCCTATAGTCGGTCTAGACCGACTATAATTTTCTTACTTGTTTAAATGTTAAATTTAATACAATTTTCAATTTAACTGAATATTCATAGTCTAGAAGATACATTCTAGCTCCTCCTGCCAGTACCACCATAAAGTAAGTCACATTCTCGCAATCTTACTAAGATATAATGAGAATATAAAGCCTAGAGGTCGAGTGGTTTGACTGTGATGATGCCTCAGACGAACGCACCAATATTTTTATATAACTATACAAAGATTATAAAAATATTTTATATTTCGGTTATTTTTTCTGCTGCACCACAACATTAGAGCAACCAAATATACTAAGGCCAGTTGAACTTAAGACTAAAAAATTAATTTCTGAAATTAGCAGCTTTAGGGTTTATGTACACCTGCGAACATACAATATTTATACAGTAATACTTTTTGAAAATAAAAATTTGAACAAAAACAACTTCTATTTACTTACTTTAAATATCTAACAGTTAATTACAAAAACTTAAAAAATTATTCATTGTAAATACTTTTTTTGTAAAAGCAAATGTCAGTCTTGTATTTTGTGTGGACATATATGTAATTAGGCTATGAAAAAATGAAATTTTTTAAATTTGTTTAAATTATTTTATTTTTTATTCAAACTATTTTGAACGAGAGAATTGGTTTTGCTGTACATAAATGGGAAAATGCATGCTAAATTATGGGAAAATGCCTATTAAGTCTATAGGAAATGCATGCTAAATGGTAAAAATGAATATGTCATGTGTATGTTTTTGTTTTTTCTAAAGATTTTTTATGTTTAAACATCTATACGCGCAGGGGGTAAATTTCTATTTCACAATACAATCACAAAAACAGCGTACATGTGAGAGTCACATCTTACGTGTAAGATGTGACCATTAAGACAAATCGGTATGACTTATGATTGTTTGGTGAAAAAAATATTATATAAAATAACCTTTTTGTCGCTGTTTTCTGCATTTTATTTATTACCAGATGTTTACACATCTCCCCTGTGATCGGACTCACATGATTTTTTTTATTTGCAGCTTTGAAAATCATTTTTCTTAATTCAGCATGCAATGTCCTTACATTTAGCACGCAATTTCCTTACATTTAGCATGCAATTTTTTCTCATTTTTAACAGAAAAATTCCTATTTTTAGCATGCATTTTCCCATAAATTTGCCCAAATTTAGCAAACATTATGCCATTTTTGACATGCATTTTTACCATTTGGCATGCATTTCCTATAGACTTAACAGGCATTTTTACCATAATTTAGCATGCATTTTCCGCTTTTACCAAGCGCTTCCATTAGTCCCATTTTGTACCTTTAGTATTTTGTTAGCTACCCTTTTTGGAGTATTACTTCGGCACAGCTAAGGAGTAATATTTTTCCATTCTGGTTTATAGGTTTTCTGGCCGCAACTGCCCGTTTTACGATCCTCCATAGATTTTCTCGGGATTTTGAGCTGACCACACAAGAACCTTTATTTTGTTTTCATCAAACCAAAACTTAACGACCCGAGACGTATGCTTCGGGTCGTTATTCTGGTGAAATATTCATGGTAGTGGTGTCTAGATTATCTGCAGGATATCTTTCTACACTTCGTCAGTCATTTTCGCATTGATTTTAACTAAGAAATCATCCCCGGACGAGGTAAAAACTTCCCCACACCATTACTGACGACCATCCGTGCTTTACAGTTTTTTGGTATACTTGGGGCCCAAACGTTTATTGACTGGTTGTCGCACATAGGGTCTGCCGCCGTTTCGAAAACGCTTCTGAATATTTTTGTTTGACACATTTGGTATTTTTCTCGCTATGCGGACTTGAAGATTATTTTCAGTCAGAAGCCTACTTACGGCCCTTGCCGATATTTTAATGCCATGTTCTGAGTTGATGTGAGGAATGGGTTAATTTTAATCATCTTGACCATAAGCCTATCTTCCGCTTGTGTCGTTTGGCGTTATGTCTTTGCAAATTAACGAAAGTCTTACAATTTTAATAATATTTAATAGCTTTGACAACCTTTCCCTGCGATAATGATCATAAATTCACCACTTCAGCAATTGAACCAACAATTCCAAATGATCTCCCTTTCAACGAGAGTGGAGTTCTTATTTTTACCCATAATTTAACAACGTTAAATTGAACCACAGAAAAAGGTTTGTAAAACCTTTTAAAAGACCAATAAAACTCTTTTGGTTACCATAAAGTTTTCTAAATACAATTATTTACCTTCGATAATCAAAATGACTTAATTATTAGTCCACTTAACTTCGGCGATGTGTTAATAAACTAAACATTGAAATGCTAATTTTTTTTTATATTTTCAAAGAACCATAACGGTACTGCAGAAAAATATATTGCATGAGTAACTTAATTGTATGTATGTAAAATTAGTGTATACGAGTATATTTTTTTTTTATATCGTCTGCCTTTTATGTCTTTGCATGTATCCTTAAATATTGTACACTTATGTCTTCTGATTTTAGTTTTTCTTTGATTATTTTTTTTTAATTAAAAATGGAACAAAATTGCAAATCGGACATCCTTTGGTAAAAAATATTTTTCGTGTAACATATGTTATATTCAAAGGTAATAAACTAAACAGCATTTAATACTCTATTAAAATATATGAACCATTTAATTTACTGGCAAATGACAATTTTAACTTCTTAAATAACCATGAAAGGTCAAAAGGAAAATACTTACATAAATGTTTTATAATGGTTCAATAGCTTTTAAGAGTTAAAGATTAATATAAAGATTAAGTAAACTACCCTATAATAAAACAGTTTGTTGTTTCTAGCAATCGATTTTTATGATCGATATATCAAATGAAAGGTTAGACATATTTAACGACAAAAATATAGAAACATTTATAAATTTTTTAAATATTTGTTGTCTCAAAAATTGTTCCACTATGAGCCGTGAGTTTTTTAAATTTATAAAAATTTGGTTTTTCAATCTACAACTTTTCAAGTAACAACATAAACCATAAATTTGGGTAAAAAAAATATCTTCATAATGAATGATTGTAAATACATTATAACTTATAACTCTTTACAAAAAATTGTTGGTCTCTAATAGGGTTAATGTTATTATCTTGAAGTTTATTTTACCATTGGTAAATTAATGACTACAAATATGTCGCATTCCAAAAACTAAATATATTTAACAACATTACGGAGGCCATATACATAAATATGTACATGTACTGTCATCATGACAAAACTAAAAAACCCACGAAGTACCAAACCGAAACCCCTCTGGCCTGTCTATAATGGGCTAAAAAAGCCCAAATGATAAGAAACGTTATCACACGATTCGCATATAATATTACACTAGCACCGAGACTCAAAACACATCAGTCGTTCTCACAACGAGCTACAGAAAACGTTAAATATTTTGTTAATTCATAAAAAAAAAAATCTTAATGTTTTACTTATTAAAAAATTATAAAGAAGAAAGATAAATAAATATAAGAGATTAATTTTGTGTTAAAAAATATATTTAAAAAAAAAAAAACTGAAAATTTTAATTCTTAAAAATATAATAATGGAAGATCAAACAATGATTTTTACCAACAGTCCATTTGCAACGCCACCTACACCGTTTTATGCCTCATATCATACACCGCCATACACATTGAACTACAGTGCTTGGTCAGAAGTAGTATACCCACCGCTGAGCATGAATGAGGATGCTTTACAAATGCAACAACAGCTAAGATTCCCAACACCCCCCACTACTCCTCCTAGAGATTATAATACTACAGCTGAATATTTGGGCCAACAACCAGAACAACAGAAAACACCGCAACGCACACAATCGGTTATTATGAAAATCGGGCACGATCAGAGTCCACAACACTTGCCAGCCGATTTACCTTATGGTAGCCTTCCAGATGACAGTAAACAGATAACTCATCATCATAACCGCCAGCAGCAGCAACACCATCACATTGATACCCCTAGCAGTGGAACTTCTTCTCCGACATCACACAATGATTTCATATGTGATTGGATAGATTGTGGAAGGTAAGATCACTAAAGATGAATAAAAAAAGCAATAACTTATCAATTTATTTCTGCACTTTTAAAATTACAGATATTTTGAAAGTCTAGAATTATTGGCGCATCATGTTACACTTATTCATGCGGTGGCCTCGTTAACTGATGGCCTCTACTATTGCCGCTGGTCGGGCTGTCAGCGTACTGAACGTGGTTTTAATGCTCGCTATAAAATGTTGGTCCATGTACGCACACACACCAAAGAGAAGCCACACCAGTGTCATTTATGTGACAAACGTTTTTCGAGGGCAGAAAATCTTAAAATACACATTCGCTCCCATTCTGGTGAAAAACCCTATATTTGTACGTTTGATGGTTGCAACAAAGCCTATTCGAATTCTTCAGATCGTTTTAAACATACACGAACCCATTCAATGGAAAAGCCTTACATGTGCAAAGTTCCTGGTTGCCAAAAACGTTACACAGACCCATCATCTCTAAGGAAACATGTTAAAACGTTTAAACATTCTGTACAAATTATGGATTCGAGAACAGCAGAACAATATCCGTCTTCGCTAGATGAATCTCGTTTTTCACCTCTGCAACAAAATCAAAAATACCCTTCATATCTCATAATGGCAGCAACGCCAACAGCTACAACAACTCAAGATTCATTTTGCATTGCCATGGAGGAGATGTGTCATATAAAAGCAACATTAAATTGTTATTCCACCAGCTCAACACCTGCCGATGGAGAACCGTATTGGCTGCATGAAGAACCGGAAACAGAAACAAAACCATCTCCACTCTATCATCCTTCATATTCCTCAACATACCAACATACTGCTGACTACACTATGGAATTGGATTTAACTACAGATAAACCTTTAGATCTAAGAGTTAAGCGTTATTAAAACCCACAATCACTTCTCTAAAACTCTAAGAGACAGAGTAGCACCCAATCAAATCAATAATATTAGTATGAATTTATGTGTACATGTGTATGTGTGTATGTGGTAGCTGGAGTCATCCATATAAAGGGCATTATAAAATTCTAGTCTGACTTTAGTCTTCCTCTAAAGTTTATTATTATACATACTCGTATGTATGTTTAATTATTTTTTAATTAAGTTTAGGTTTGTTCATTTAAAAAAAAAGGACAAATTAAAAAGACTGTTTTTCTTAATAATAAAAATATGTATTTCTGTTAAACAAGTTTTATTACTTTGAATAGTGTGTTTTTATGTGGAAGGGTCTCTCGTGTCGTAAATTATATCAATCACACCAGTGCAAGAAATATCATTGGCAATTTATGAGATTGTATGGATTTCTAAAAACTTTTAAAATACTCAGACATATCGTAAAAGATAAGTCGAAAGAACAGATTTTTCACATGTTTATTTAAAATATTTTTCATTCAACAAATGCGAATAGTTAACGTTTTGATCTTTGTTTACAATTTTAGAAGTTAGAATTTGAAGTGAAATTGTTGCAATATAAGAAAAAATAAAAAAATGTTTGCATACATTTTTTATTGTATCCAGACAAATTTAATTGCAATAAGTAAAAGTGTTAAATTCGACTATGGCTAATCGTTGGTACACTCTACATCGGTTTTACGTTTACATTAATATCTGGACTCATTGCGTTATTTGTAACAAACTTCAAATTCAAATTTTATTGAGTCTTAAAGAAAACATTACAATGATATATAATAAATAAATGGAATAAAAAAAAGAGTACCTTAGAACTATAGTGTATTATTCTAATAAGATTGTGTCTCTATTTATAACAAATGTAAACAAAACATTTTAATAATAATCTAACCCATAAAAACAAAGTTTTTATTAAAACTCTTTCTTTTCTTATGGGTATGAGTTTTGAATCTCTCCGTGACTGTGCATGACTTTGCGTGACAATTTTAAAATTAATCTTTGGCCACAACAAGTCTATGGACCAAGTTTCAAATTGATTGGATGAAGGGAAACGGGGTTTAAATCACGCCGTGACTGGGCGGGACTATGCGTATTATCTTTAAGTTTATGAGTAATTGGTAACAAGTCTATGGACAAAGTTTCAGATCGATCGGATGAGGGAAATGGGGTTTAAGTCACTTAAGTGACTGTGCGTATGATTATCTTAAAATTAATCATTGGCCACAAGAAGTCTATGGACAAAGTTTCGGATCGATAGGATGAGGGGAAATGAGGTTTTAATCTTTTTCACGGCAAGTCTATCGGCCAAGATTCAGATCGATTGGATGAGGGGGAATAGGGTTGCCCCGTGGCAGATAGACAGACATACAGACAGACAGAGAGTATGAGTTAAAAGAAAGAGTTTAAAAAGCAACAATTTGATAATTTGATAAACTTAATACTAAATACTTAATACAAACCCACTGAATGTTTAGCATTTTTCATAAGTGTTTCCATATTTAAGGCCATATATTGGAACAATGATGCCCGATTTACTCATTTTAAATACCAACATGCTCGAAATAAAATAAATGGTTTATTTTATGAGCGTGATTTCAACAGACAGACGGACATCACTATATCTACTCAAGTTGTTATAAGGACTCGAGCTCGAGTGTTTTTATTTATTAACATTGAAAGGTCGAACAACTACAATCTTAAAATTAAAATATTTTCTATGTAAAGTAAAATTTTTCTTTTCTAATTTTATGAAGAAAATAATTTTTGGCAAAAAAAGTTTAGAAATAAACAATAAATTAATTAAATAATTCAATAACACACACAAAAAGGATAATATCCAACGATTTTTGTATTAAATAGTACTTCAGACGTTTTTCAACAAATAAGAGTTGAGAATAACGATTTTCATACTTCAATGCAACAATATTTGTAGTTGTAGATGTGGTTTAGCAAATACTTTAATTATTATAAATATATTTTACAAAAATTTTATACCAATATCATTAATTTTAACAGGTCTATCATTTAGGAAGGGTTTACCATCTGCATTCTCGGTAAGTTTAAGTTTATAATCAATCAACGAATTCAGAAAATTTGACGAATGCGCCTTACCTTTAATTAAATAATTTGTCTGCACTGTATAGGCACAACAAATATTATGTTCTTGACACAGATGACGTAAACGTTTTAATGTTTTAATGTAATGTGTCTCCATACGCTGTAATTGATAATAGCAATCTTCCCAATAAAATTCATCCAGACCATCAATTGCCAGCAGAGAGACTCTTTTATGATCCCATAACATATCGTTAAGTATCTCAAAAGCAAACTCAAATTGATCGGCCGAAAAGCAAGGTATATGAATAATGGATTGCAAACACTTTTGTGTTATTTTTTTAGAGGCCGTTTGGGAGTGCAACAAATAGTTATGTTCCAATGTATTAGAAATCAATGCATTAAATGAACAAATATCAAAATGATGGTCCAAATCTATGAAAATGACTTCACATTCTTTTCCCTCATAAAATTTAGGCATTGCAGCACGTAACATTAGTTGATATAGCACTATACTCTTTCCTGTGCCTGAACGTCCGGATATCTCTATAAGTGATTTTTCTCTAGGTTCATCTTCTCCAAAAACATCTTCCCAAATATTTCCCAAAGTTGGTCTTTGTTCGGAGTATTGTTTTACCATAAATTGATAGCCAGAAGTTATCATTTTGCATTTTTTTTTTTTTTTTTTTTTTGTATTTTCCTAAAACTAAAGTTGGCGACGCTTAAAAGCGTTCATATTGCCAGGTTATCCCACACTTATAAGTATATAAAACAAAATGGCGGCTAATGACGCCTGGAATTTCCATAACTGTACATAAACTACAAAGCGACCATTGCCTTTACAATGGAAGTTTGCAGTTATACGTAGAAGTATGCACGACCACAGCTAAATACGATTATTCAGTATTGAGCTGGGTTTTGCTTCGATATGATGTGCACTCGACGAGTTCTTGATAGAGACTGGTATTATGGAGTGTATGACGAGAAATAATTATAACAACGATTATTTAATGTTTTGTTTAAGTCTTATTTATTTTACTATTTTTTGTCTTGACAAGCGTCGTATTTCACAATAATAATAAGTTCGTTTTTTCTTCTATAGGGTTACCACGGTTTCTAATATTTCAAAAATGTTGACTGACGTTGCCAGATAATCATCAATAAGATACTGGTTGTTTGTCGTACGTTGCAGGTTTGTTTGACATGTTGCAAGACTTAATACGCTACATCACTCCCTCTCCAATAATTTGGTCCAAATCGAAACTAACATATTTTCTTGGCCGTTTTATTTCCCGACCCCTACGGTCAGTTTGAACTGCTACAGGTGTTTCAATTTGAATGGTTTGAGATGTTTCGTTTTGAATTTGTTGATTTGTTGATGAAGATTGCGGTTGTTCAGTAGTCGTTGACTGATTTTCGAAAAAATTCTGATCTTCCTGGTTGTTTATATATGCTGATTTGACTCTATCAATACTGACCTTTGTAACTTTATCACCGAGTTTTATGCTAAAAGTTTTGTTATCTCTACTTACAACTTCGTATGGGCCATCATATGGTGGCTTTAAAGGTGGACGTACTGTGTCATCTCGTAAAAATACATGTGTACAATTAGCGAGATCTTTCTGTATGAATACTTTATTTGTACAGTGTTGAGAAGTTGATACAGGCTTTAAGTCACTGATGACGTTACGTAAGTTTTTAACAAAATCACTACCAACGTATTCCTTGGATGGCTTTTCAAAAAATTCACAAGGTAATCTTAGAGTGGAACCATACACCATTTCAGCTGGGGAGGCATTAAGATCAGGTTTCAAAGTTGCACGAAGTCCTAGCAGTACGATAGGTAAACTATCAAACCAGTCGCTAGAAGTGTGACATTTTATAGCACTCTTTAAGGTACGGTGCATACGTTCAATTAACCCGTTAGCCTGAGGGTGATATGCCGTAGTACGTAGGTGTTTAGATCCTGTAAGACGAGATAATTCGTTAAACAATGTTGATTCGAATTGCCTGCCACGATCGGTTGTAATTGCGCCGGGCATTCCAAATTGTGCTATCCAACCATGCAGAAGAGCTCGGGCAACTGTTTCGGCAGTGATGTCCTTCATAGGTATTGCAACAGGCCACCGAGTGAAACGATCAACACAAGTAAGACAATATCTGTACTCGTTTGAAATAGGTAGAGGTCCTATGATGTCTATATTAATATGTCTAAATCGTTCGTCTGGCACATTAAAACGTTGCAGAGCACTTTTGTTGTGTTTTATAATCTTACATCGTTGACAAGGTATGCAGGTCTTTACCATAGAGGAAATGTCTTTCTTCATATCCTTCCACACAAAACGTTCGGTGATTAGTTTTACAGTTGAACGCCTGCCAGGGTGTGACATGTTATGAATGGAATTAAATACTTGTTCTTTAAAATTTGTTGTGATGTAGGGTCGTATACGATTATTAGAAGTATCGCACCAAACTGTGGAGTTAGAACCTAGTATTGGTACAAGTTTCAATTGTAGACTAGTATCCGATTTTGCATCATCAATTTCTAAATTATCCTTTTGATCCGCTGACAATTTTTCAAAATCAATTTGGTTGCCGTTAAATATGGATTCTACGCGTGACAATGTGTCAGCTATTATATTGTTTTTACCTGAAATATGTTGTATGTTTGTAGAATACTCACTTATAAAACTTAGTTGACGGCATTGCTTCGGTGTTAACTTTTCCGGCTTTTGGCGAAAAGCATACGTTAGTGGCTTATGGTCAGTCATCACCACACAGTCTCGACCATCTATGAAATGAGCAAAATACTTGATGGATTGATAAATAGCTAGCAATTCTCGATCATAAGTGCTAAGCCGCTTCTGAGAGTCCGTCATTTTCTTGGAAAAAAATCCCAGTGGTTTAAGTTGATCATCTTCTATTTCGTGGATTGCTGCACCAACGCAAAAATTACTAGCATCGACATGAAGTGCCAGTTTCGCATTTAATGATGGGTGAGCCAACAACGTTGCATTTGCAAGAGAAGTTTTGCATTCTTCAAACGCCAAAGAGGTTTCGTCATCCCACTCAACGATAGACTTGTCGTTTTTCTTATTCCCTTTTATGAGTTTTTGTAGTTTGTTCTGTCTAAATGCTGCTTGGGGAATAAATCTACGATAATAATTTAAAAGTGCAATAAATCGTCTAAGTTCATGAGCAACTGTTGGTTTTTTAAAATTTAGTACTGCTGAAACTTTTTCCGTAGTTGGCTTAACACCAGCCGCCGTAATACAGTGACCCAAAAAATTAATTTCAGTTTGTCCAAAGACGCATTTCGAAATTTTAATTCTGAGTCCATATTTACGTAGGCGATCAAAAACAATCTTTAAATGTTGCATATGCTGTTCTTTACTAGAGGATGCGATGCATATGTCATCAATGTAAACCACAACAAAGTCAAGATCTCGGAAAATCTGATCCATGAATCTTTGGAACGTTTGACTTGCATTTCGCAATCCAAAAGTCATTACATTAAATTCGTATAACCCAAAAGGTGTTATTATTGCTGTTTTTTCACGGTCTTCAGGTGCTATAGGGATCTGATTATATGCACGTTCTAGATCCAAAGTGGTAAAAATTGATTTGTTGTACAACTTATGTGACACGTCCTGTACATGGGGTATAGGATACCTATCTGGCTTAGTGGCTGCGTTCAAACGTCGAT
Organism: Cordilura impudica; assembly: GCA_963682025.1. NCBI lineage: Eukaryota > Metazoa > Arthropoda > Insecta > Diptera > Scathophagidae > Cordilura > Cordilura impudica. Next base: position 4,246,895 of record OY821521.1, read on the forward strand.
AATCGCCACATGGGCGCCATTCCCCACTGGTCTTCTTCGGTGCAAGGTGCAATGGACTTGCCCATTGACTGCTGCTTGGACGGCATATACCGTGTTGTAACATGTAGTCGAATTCTCTTTTAGCTATTGCCAATTTGTCTGGATTTAGTCTTCTGGATTTAGAATAAACGGGAGGGCCTTCTGTAACAATGTGGTGATGAACATTAATTTTTGCATCGACAGCAGAAAATTTAAACGGTTGTGTTAAATCCTTGTAATCATCGAGCAATTCTCTGATCCACGTATGAATTGTTGGTGATATAGTATAAATTTGCTCGAGGTTATCTTTACACTTGAACCCGTTGACCATAATATTTGTTTTACCATCAATTAATTTTTTCCTGCGTACATCGACAAGCAAATCATATTTATGTAAAAAATCAACCCCTATAATAGGCCTTGTAACCTCTGCCACGAGAAATTCAAAGTCCATGTTTCTCCTCAATCCAAGGTCGACTGAAATTATTCTCGTGCCATAGGTATTTATAGGAGTGCCATTTGCTGCGTAAAGGTTACCCGTTTGTGCATTTTTTCTATGTGTAGGTGGTATTACTGAAAAATCGGCACCAGTGTCTATAAGGTATTTTATTTTAGTTTTCTTATCCGTTACAAATAGACGACGGCAATCTGCTGCTGCATACCTATCAGCCGTCGTTGACAGGGCTGCAGTTAGTTTTCCGGAGTAAGTTTCTTGTACTGACATGGCTCGATACATTTTCGCGCTCTATCACCATAACGATAATGATACTTACAGAATGGAAAACGTACCTTTGACTTACTACGATGAGAAGAATGATTTCTGGATCTTGAATGACTTGGGGTTCTCTGTCGAGACATTCGCAACTCTGCCACCTCCTTTCTTAAGTTTTCAATTTCGATTTGTAGGGGTGAACTACTTTGAACGGATGCCACTAACGAAAAATTTTGTACCTCCATCATTTTGTCGGCCTGTTCTGCCATCCTAGAGGAATCGCCATCGACGATAGAGACCACGGATCGAATACTTTCAGGCAATCGTTCCATCCATAAAGATTTAAGGGCGTCGTCTGATATCTTATTGCCTGCTAATTCTTTCATGCGTCTTAAAAGTTGAGAAGGTTTAAGATCACGTCGGGGTCACCAATATGGAGTGTATGACGAGAAATAATTATAACAACGATTATTTAATGTTTTGTTTAAGTCTTATTTATTTTACTATTTTTTGTCTTGACAAGCGTCGTATTTCACAATAATAATAAGTTCGTTTTTTCTTCTATAGGGTTACCACGGTTTCTAATATTTCAAAAATGTTGACTGACGTTGCCAGATAATCATCAATAAGATACTGGTTGTTTGTCGTACGTTGCAGGTTTGTTTGACATGTTGCAAGACTTAATACGCTACAGTATCATTTTGCATTATTATTTTAATTAAACTATAAAAATGTTTACACTTTTTAAATTCCACAAATGTACACTAAGAAACCGCCAGCAAAAGAAATTATTGTCACTTACAATGACATTCACTATAAAATGATACTTTTTCATAGAATGAAACTACATAGCAAACTTCAAGTCTAGTAGCGATTATTCAGTCTGCGGGCCAATGGCTGGATGGTCCTGGCAAATATCAAAACGATTTTGATATTTTGATGCGACCAGAGAGAGAGAGAATAAAAAATTTTAATGAGAATAAAATGGAAAAATGGCGGACTAACAAATTCATTAGAAGTCTTTATTTAATAATAATTATTTATTAATAATTTAATAATTAACAAGAGTGTTAAATTCGGCTGTGCCGAATTTTTGATACCCTCCACCTCGGTTTGAGTATTGATGATAAATGTAAACAAAATATTGGAAAAATATGCATGCATTTCCTATATGCATGCGTTTCCGGTTATATGACATAACTTCTCGTTTAATTTAGATTTTGCTAATTAATAGCTCGCCCTAACCTCCATTGCAAAGGTAATGGTTGTGTAGGGTGGCTATATGCATTAAATCGTGCTTTTTTGGCTTTTAACTGGCCAAATATTTCTTTATTGCGGCCATATATGAAAAAAGGATTAATTCGTGAATGCACTGAAAAGCTTAATGAGGATCTCAATATAATATTTGAATGGGCTTCTTCAAATGGACTTTACTTCCAAAAAAATCAAAATGTTTAGTTATAACTCAAAGAAATCAAACCATCCCTATAGATATTTCAGTATCATTAGGTAATCAGAATATTGAAATCGTGGAATCTGCTAGGAATCTGGGAATCATTTTTAATAAATCGCTCAGGTGGAACAATCAGATTAATTCTGCATCTGGAAAAATATTTGTAATGCTAAGAACGTTGTACCCTATACAACATCTTACACCTTTAAACATTCGTGTGCTTCTCGCGAAAACTTTCATTATGCCGAAGTTACTATATGGTTGTGAGATATTTGCTTTTTGTGATTCAGAAAGTAAAAGGAGATTATTAGTAGCTTAAAATGCGATCCTACGTTATGTGTATGGTATAAAGAGATATGATGGAACTTCTCTATATTCTAAGTCTCTGTACGGAGTTGACCTCGTGGCCTTAATAAAAATAAGATCATTAATTGTACTTCACAAAGTAATATACACCAAAGAACGCCTTCAATTTGCACGATCCAATAGAGGAAATAATCTTATTCAATTACGATATCGAACATTAATCTCTAGTTGGCAATTTTTTATAAATACCATATGTCTTTGGAACTCGTTACCCAACAATTTACAAATAACAGACAACGCTTTACAATTTAAAAATGAATTGTTTATAAATGATTTCGTCTCTAATTTTCAACTTTCTTAATTATTGTTTCATTTGTGATTATATTATATATTCTATACTCTCCCATTATGTATAAATTTTTTACTTATATTTTTCTACTTTTGTAATTTAAAATTATTTTTTTTTTTATATTTTTCTTGTTTCTTAAAAGTATTGTAACTACTATCACAAATTGATTGTATCATTATAAGATCACATACTGTAATTGAAAAGATTTATATCTTGTTGTATGTGATATCCACATTTAATAAATAAATATAGGTCGGATGGAGTAACA